>OX336389.2:264224327-264794327 GCA_946902985.2 Meconema thalassinum | reverse complement strand
AGGAAAGCTCCCCTGGTATTTTGAAATAATTGACCCATATTAGATCGACCACTCATTGTGCTTGTTCTGTCATTGTTTTGTTTTGTTTTGTTTTGAAGAAAGCTGACTTAAGATATGCCAGAGGAGAGTGTTATGCCATAGTGAATTAAGCGACATTTAAAAAAATCAAGGTAAGCGCACTACGTGACTGATATATGTGTTCTTTGTGAGCTGCCATAACGAACTAAGTCGAATCAATATTTGTTTCGGCTACCGTGGTATCGCTGACTGCAGGTTGGCTATAACAAAGTATTGAAGTTGTAATTTCATTTCCATTTACAGTATCTCATAACTGCTATTGAGTCACTTAGTTCACTAGGGCAGAACACTCCCCTGTTGTAGGTGTTGTCGGCGTGTCGTCCATTGGTACTCAACCTTTCCTACTTGCTAATCTCACTTCTGTGTTAATGGGACCTTGTCTGTAATTAATGTCCCTTTTAATTCAATGCTAAATATTTACATATTTAGGTATACTTTGTAGACAAAATAACATCTAAAATATCTTCAGAAAGTCCTAGATAAAGTGTATTATATGTTGAATAATACCATGCTGATTTACCACATTTGCACTCATGAGGTCTGAGAAATTAAACAAATAACTATGCTAAGCATTTCTTTGAAATAAAGTCAAATTTACAGTGCCTGTCACTCAAATATTATCACCTCTATTCTTCACATTGTCATAAATTTGGACTAATTTCATACACTTATGTATCAAGAGAGAGTACGTTTCGTATGTTTCATGTTTATGGCTCTCTTAATTTTTATGAAACTGAAAAAATAACTTTTACGGAAACTTCAATTAAACAGTTATACACATTATCAAGTTGGAAGCCAATATTCAGTGTTGCCTTTGTGATCAAAATTAATGCTCTTCTGTCGGTAAACATGATTGTACCCAATTGTTATGTATGTTCACCTAAACCAGAAAAAAATATCCCTAAGACAATTTATTAATCTCATAAACATTAAGGTTTAGGGGAACACCCATTACAATAGTTCACAATCGAGTTGACCGATTGAAAATCATTAACTTCAGTTACACACATGAAAATACACTTTTGCCGTCACATGTACAGTAATTTGAAGGACGCGACAAGTAAAAATGAAGACACATGGACTGTAAAAAACGTGGTGAATGGAACGGGAATGCAAGGGGAAAATAATATATGCTACTCAAAAAAATTAAAGCACCACTTTTTTCAAAGGTCACCAATTTTGAAAAATTGACTGCACAAGCTCTAAATCTCAGTATGACGTTTGTCCCTACGCCTACCAAGCATATGCTTCAGCACAACTGCCCAACTTGAGTAGTTTCGGGGTAGCGCCCCGAAAACCAGCCAATTTTCGAAATCCGCAAATTGAAGTTTGCGAAAAATGCTGTAGGACTTCTCGCAGTTTGCCAAAGCAGTCAAAAAAGAAAGAGTTTTGCTCTTAAAGGTTCCACAACCACGTTGAAATCATTACATTTGACGTTTGAGTATTTTCAACCCCCTTATCATCCCCTAAATATGGAATACCATTGGGGCGTCTGAGAAGGTACCGGGTGTGTTTAACCACCTCAAAACCAGCACACCGTTCTCAGTTGCTGATTGCAGTAAGTTCTTAAGGCCTCCGGCAATGTTCACCCCCCCCCCTAACACCCTCAACTGGCAAGGGATCCATGCACCCCCTCTCGATTCACCCCTAAGGAAGGTTTAAATCGAGATGTTTATCAGTGCTGCTAATGGGGGTCTTCCCCTAACGTTTCAAAAAAGGAGCTGTGCCTGTGTCACCACCACTTTCTCTGCTACTCCCGTTTGTATGATTTTTCGAAATTCATCGGTAGGGTGGGAAACGGGACCAAAAATGTTTTCAAAAAAGTTAACAGCCTCTAGTAAGTACACCCATGCAGAGGCAACCCACATCACTCCATTTTTCTCCCATTTCCAATCTTTGTAACCTATTGCCGATGAAAGGCAACCCGCAATCAAGGACGTGATGTGGGTTGCCTATGCATGGGCGTACTTACTATAGACTGTTAACTTTTTTGAAAACTTTTGGTCCCGTTTCCCACCCTACCGATGAATTTCCATCCAACCTGCTGTTTTGGGCTTGATTGCAGGCCATAAGCTTCATTTTCATCCAACTCTGAAACCTATGACATGACGCGTTACGCGTCCAGACAGGGAGGGTTAGGGGTGCAAAAATTTCAAGTTTGGGGGACGGAATGTCAATCAACGATCTGAAGGGGTTGATTTCTTGTCGCCACTACTTCTAAGGACCTTTACAGCCCTTTCAGCGATTAAGACCTCGTTTCAGCCAATAAAAAGGGCCTGATTCGAAAAATCATACAAACGGGGGTACCAGGGGAAGGGGTGGTGACACAGGCACAGCTCCTTTTTTTGAAACGTTAGGGGAAGACCCCCCCCCCCCCCCCATTCACAGCACTGATAAACATCTGGATTATAACCTTCCTTAGGGGTGAATCGAGAGGGGGAGGTTTGGTCCCATGCCAGTTGAGGGTGTTAGGGGGCTGAACCATGCCGGAGGTCTTAAGAACTTACTGCAATCAGCAACTGAGGACGGTGTGCAGGTTTTCAGGTGGTTAAACACACCCGGTACCTTCTCAGACACCCCAATGGTAGTCCATGTTTAGGGGATGATGAAGGGGGTTGAAAATACTCAAACGTCAAATGTAATGATTTCAACGTGTTTGTGGAACCTTTAAGAGCAAGACTCATTCAATTTTGACTGCTTTGGCTACCTGCGAGAAGTCCTACAGCGTTTTTCGCAAACTTCAATTTGCGGTTTTCGAAAATGGGCTGGTTTTCGGGGCGCTACCCCTAAACTACTCAAGATGGGGAGTTTTTCTGTAGCATATGCTTCGTAGGTGTTAGCATAAACGTCATACTGAGATTTCGAGCTTGTGCGGTTAACTCTTCAAAATTTGGTGGCCTTTGAAAAAAGTGGTGCTTTAATTTTATTGAGCAGTTTATTTAGTTTGGACATATGTTGTATTTTTTTTACCAACTTCTCATTGAAGAACTAGGTTTATCTTAGGGTTAGGTTCACTTTGGCACATATTGTTGTTTGTTTCCAAAAATTGATCCTTCACAGTCACTACACTTGCTTATTTTAGAACTCTAAACTCACTTTTAGGAGAAAGCTTCTTTATGCTAGGCATTGTATTTCACAGAATTCAGCACATGCACACAAATGCCATACAATCTGACATTAGTCTTGTTCAAACTCTATATCTAGTGAATAAAGAAATGAACTGTATACAGGGTGTCTTTTATGTACATATGGAGAATGATAGGTCGAGTAGAGGACGGGTATAGAAGTAATTTGAAATAGGGAACTTGGGGTCGGAGCGGCCTCCTTAACCCCTAAAATAAGGGTTGATTCAGGCCCTCCACCCCGTAAGTTAAGCAACCGACCCAAGCTTCTATTATCTTTCTCAATCCTTTAACTTTCGGCAAGATTCATTTCACCATGTGGCGCTAGCGTAATGGATAGCGTTGCGGTGCGAAAGGCCGGTAGTCCCGGGTTCGATTCCGGGCTTGTGCAAAAATTGTTTTAAATGTTATTTGTTGTATTGTAGTCACATGGTTTAATTTACCGAAGGTATCAAGCTTACAAACCTTACACCTAAAATAACATATTTTTTTGCCCAAGCCCGGAATCGAACCCGGGACTACCGGCCTTTCGCATCGCAACGCTATCCATTACGCAAACGCCACATGGTGAAATGAATCTTGCCAAGAGTTAAAAGATTGAGAAAAGTAATAGAGGCTTGGGTCAGTTGCCTAACTTACAGGGTTGAGGGCCTGAATCAACCCTCATATTAGGGGTTAAGGAGGCCGCTCCGACCCCAAGTTCCCTATCTCTAATTACTTCTATACCCGTCCCCTACACGACCTATCATTCTCCAAAGGTACATAAAAGACACCCTGTATAGAGCACAGCCAATACGTGTAGTGAAATATTATAATCTTCATGAGAAATTTGCGTCTGAGGCACTGCATTCAGATTTGTCTCAGCATGTGTAAAACGAGCGTGGCATCCCTTGCGCACAATGGGAGGAAACCTTTTTTGTTTAAAACTTATTTTAACTATCCGAGTTTCACGAAACAAAAGTAGATTTATTCAGGAATATGTGTACAATTGGGCTAAACAATACAAAACACAAAGTCACAGATTATATCCATTTGGGTTACAAGGTCCCTATATTAATGAAGGTCCGCATCGAGGTGCAGAGGTCAGCATTCTTAGCTGTCACCCCTGAAATCCGTGTTAGATATCTGGCTCTGCCAAGAAATGTAATTCTCGCGGGATGGCTGGAACGAGGAACACTCAGCCGTGTGAGGCAAAACTGAGAAAAATTATTCCTTTCACTGTGTCAATTTCAAATAGGAATTATGATCAGTACCCGTTACCGGTAAATTCTTTACTTATTAGCCACTACTCCCCACCTCTTCCTATGACTGGGTATGAACTGAAGAAGTGTACCAAACAACGCTTGTAGGAAGCTCCAACTTCCTGCCATGGAGAGGAAAATGGAAGCCAGGCGGTAAGTAAGATGAGCTGTGGGGTTATTTAATGTGGATATATCTGTTCATTACTTAGAGCCAATTAGCCCTTGCAGATTGATAACTCATTAGACTGCCGTTATTATGAGCACCTGCGGTAGCTCTGCGCTAGGCGGACCTGGTGCCGGCGCCGGCGGCAGGAAGTTACGACAAGTCGCCCCTGGCAGCGTTTAGCCCAGTATTAATTATCGTCGACAATTAAGCTAAGTTTGCCATATAAATCAGCGGACGTCTTCCTTCGGCTATGTGCTCAGGAAGGAGGGAAGCTGCTGCTGTGAGGATATATAGCAACAGTTCTGCAAACCCCTCCCCATCATGTCACCCTCATGATGGGAGAAACTAGATCTAATGCCCTCAGGTAGTACTGTGTTTCGTGTCTGGGGAAGATATATACACTTCTCGTGTGGTTTGCTACAGCAAACTGCTCAAAGCAATGCAACTTTTTGATAATAATAATGATAATAATAATAATAATATCATACAATACGCTAAGGTGTATGTTTCACAAAACTCAAGCGCCTAAACCAGAGGACGAAGGAAGTTTATAGTTTGACGTGGTCGTTAATCTCGCGAACATGAGCCACGGGACTTCCTTTATACGTGGAATCCAAACCACAGAACATGGCATTTCACTTTGAAAATCTCACATGCATTGACTGGGAATCGAACTCGGTCCACCGTGGTAAACCAGAGGGAGTTATAAGGTGTGGTTTGTAACAAAATCCTCCAAATCGTCTCAATAGTACAGGAAAAATATTGAAATTCTTGAAAAGTCAACGGAAATATATTTATTTGTTTATGAAGTGCTTTTAAACAAATAAACAAGACGATAGCACCTGGCAGAACTGTGTCGCGTACAGCCCGCACAGCACTAGAGCCGGGTGAGAAGTCTGTACACATTGGCCGCATACAACCCATTATGCGAGTGTTCTCGCACGGGTCCGCTAGTAATAACTATAAAGAGGAGGACTCACGAGTTGTACCAACATTCCGAGAAAATATCAGACACTATTAGAAAAAGACGATTAACATTTTATGGACATATGCAGAGAATGGACTATGAAAGACGTACCAACATGGTATTTAATCATGCCTCCTTATAATAGAAATTGAAAATGAACATCAAGAAATCAACGTAACAGGGGAACTTTTATTGGATTCAGATCGTTGCTGAACAAACATCATTTTACTGCAAACCCCTGCAAAGACTGCACGTACAGAAGAAAGGATGAACAGTTATAGTAAGAGTATGAAGAGATTTTGGGAAGAGAAGAAAGCTATTTCGAATTCATCTCATAAACAGGTTCAAACGTTCTCCTTAGTTGGGCATAACGTCGCAATAATAACAATAATAAGAACAATAATAATATTTATAATGACAATAATAATAATAATTTTATTTATAATAATATTTATAATGACAATAATAATAATAATATGTTTATGTTCGACCCGCACTATTATGTGTCAGAAAACTATATCATAATGATGGTCATTGTAACACCGTTTTTCATTACGATACAGTTTCTCCAGCCAATCAGAGCTCGTTCATTGACCAATTAAGTAATGATACCTTCGCGCATGCACTCAAAATCCAACATGTCGGACATAAACACAACATCGAACTATAATAAATTACCGACATGGAATACGCACCGTCCATATGTTCGCGTAAATAAACTGGCGAATATGTGACAAGAAATAGCACTGTACCGGTACCTTAATATCCCGAAAACCAATTTCTACCGCGTGGTTTTGACACGACTTCAGTGACAGTTTTACTGAATTCTGGTGCGCAATCTGAACATATGGTATTGAAGCACACAGAGCGCATGCGTCGGTTGTCCAGAGAGCTTGGACAAGAGAGATATACTACCCACCGCAGCACCCGATCACAACATTCTAGTGACTGAACAGATATTTATGAATATTTATGTTAAAACATATAATAAAGTTATAATTATCGTCGAACATAAACAGTCGTATGAAACTCGCCTATAATGGTAATTAAGACACTCGTATGGAAATTATAAAACTCGCATACGCTCGCTTTATAAAAATACTCGTGTCTTAATTATAGCCATTATAGGCTCGTTGCATAATGTACTATTATGTTCGACCCTAACTATTATGTGTCAGAAAACTGTATCATAATGATGCTCATTATAACACTATTTTTCATTATGAAACAGTTTCTCCCACCAATCAGAGCTCAAGAAACACTTGTGTGACCAATCAGATAAGGATACCTTCGCGCATGCGCTCAAAATCCAACATGTCTATATAAATTACCGAAAGTGCGCCGTCAATATGTTCGCGTAAATCAACTTGTGAATATGAGACAAGAAATAGCACTGTACCTTAATATCCTCATATCCAATTCCTACACAGCGCGTTGTGTTGAAACGACTTCGCTGACAGTTTTACTGAATACACAATCTGAACATATGGCATTGAAGCACACAGAGCGAATGCGTCGGTTGTCCAGAGAGCTTGGAAAACAGAGATATACTACTCACCGCAGAACCCGATCACAACATTCTAGTGACTGAACAGATATTTATAAATATTTATGTTAAAACAAATAATAAAGTTATAAATATCGTCGAACATAAACAGTCGTATGCAACTCGCCTATAATGGTAATTAAGACACTCGTATGGAAATTATAAAACTCGCATACGCTCGTTTTATAAAAATACTCGTGTCTTAATTATAGCCATTATAGGCTCGTTGCATAATATACGAATAATGACAATAATAACAATAATTATAATTATAACACAGTTAATTATTCTTTTATTAAATTTTACCCTCCAGGTTGGTGGTTCTCACGGACTCAGCGAGGGAATTCACCACTACCGCCTTTCCAGGCAGTGTCCTAGAGCTGGGAACACTTGGTCGGATTGGATACAACTGGGGAGGTGTGATCAGCACTTCGCCCATGTGGCCTCACCTGCAAAGTGAACAGGGGCCTCATGAGGGATGGAAGGGAAGATTGGGACGGATAGGCAAGGAAGAAGGAAGGAGGCGGTCATGGCCTTACGGTAGGGACCATCCCGGCATTTGCCCGAAGACGAAGTGGAAAACCACGGAAAACCACTTCGAGGATGGCTGAGGTGGGAATCGACCCCTCTCTACTCATTTGGACCACCTGAGGCTGAGTAGACCCCGTTCCAGTCCTCATACCACTTTTCAAATTTTGTGGCAGATTCGGGAATCGAACCCAGGACTTCCGGGGCGGCAGCTAACCATGTTTACCGCTACGCTAAGGAGGCGACACATCACAGAGTTAATAATAATAATAATAATTATTATAATAACACAACCACATGATAACATATTGATGCTTTATATGTAGCTGTTAGGCCCAGTGTTGTACCAATAGTAGAAGTCAAAAATTTTCGAAGTGAAATGCCATGTCCTGTGGTTCGGATTCCACGTAAAAAGGAGGTCCCGTGGCTCATAATCACAAGATTCACGGTCACGTTAAACTACAATCTTCCTTCCTTTAGAAGTCAAAAAAGGGAAGGTAGATAATGAGTATGTTTGAAGCATGCAGGAGTCGAATCTGCGACCCCTAACTTTGGCCACAGTCCCTCTACCACTGAGACTGTCTGCGTGGCTCAGAGGTAACGTTTTCGCCTGTTATTCCCAAGGTTGCAGGATCGAATCCTGGCGCAGTCAACTGGCATTTGATGGTGCGCAAATGTGAGGGAGCCGTGTCAGTAGAATTACTGGCTCGTTTAAGATCCCCTTCGGGAAAATTCCGGCACCCCCGCGTCTTTGAAAGCCGCAGTTGTTAAAAGGGACGTAAAATCAATAACATTCCGTTATTACTATCATTATTATTCTATCACTGAACTATTGTGGAGACGCTTTTAATTCTTTTTGGAGGGGAACATATGTGACATTACCCTGTACTATTGTCGCCTGCCTGAGGCTAAATTCTGCTATGAAGATTTTCACGACCTTCGTGCTGCTGATTTTAAATTTAATAACAAGATATTGAGTACAGACCATATAGCTTACTTTCGTCTAAATGTTTGGGTTTAGCCACAAGTATTTGTCCTTATCGTGGAGTATACTTGATTGTTCTTGTGATAAACGTTATGTGTTATTACCTACATATGACTCCCCGTTTACTAAGATTAATTGTAATTCCGCTCTTTCAGCCAGTGGAATTGACTGAAACATAAGAATAGTACGCCCCCACCCACCATCTTGAATCTATGGAATCGTTTATCTTGCACCTTCTGCAGTGAGAGTCTTTTATGTGAGACTACATATTTGCTGCGTTCGTTATTTTAACTGTAATGAATAGTGGATTGTCAATATTAATGTCTTATACATTCAAGATGGCAGCTACGTGCTACGTCCAGGGTGATAGTCTTAAGGATAATGCAAGCGAGGCATCGAATCTGGTTCTTCACTCTTACAATGTTTGATGTTAATTGCACAATTGTATCCTGAGTTATTAATTTTATAGGTTCAATATTATACTCAGACACCATCTTGAATATAAGGCGGGGGTGTTATTTAGCCTT
This sequence comes from Meconema thalassinum, assembly GCA_946902985.2. Taxonomy (NCBI): domain Eukaryota; kingdom Metazoa; phylum Arthropoda; class Insecta; order Orthoptera; family Tettigoniidae; genus Meconema; species Meconema thalassinum. The sequence continues at coordinate 264,785,167 of OX336389.2, read as the reverse complement.
TGATATACAAAGCCTATATTCAGTTCCAAATTGTTACAAATTTGAGATATTGAGTCTCTACAATATATTGAATTATTTGGGTTGCATATTTTGTAATTTCAAGATGGCCGCTGCGCACTATATTCAGCTATACCGTATATGAATAATGGTAGCTGGGTCTTTTGTGTGGTACTCCTCCTCACTAAATGTCGCATTAATTGTGATTTTGTATCGTGAGTTAAAGATATTCACGATTTAAGAATATGCCCAGCCACCATTATGAACGTATAGAGTCGCTATTCTTTTGACTTGGTCATAGAAAGCCACTTACAAGGTTTTACATACCTTCCGTTCTGATTTTCTTTGTTGTATCCTAAAATAATTTGAGTTATTCATTGTCATATTCAATATATACAAGATGGCCACCTCGCGTTGTATTTAGTGCGTTATTCTTATGGCTTATTTCAGAAAGGTAACTTATATGGTACTTCTTTATTACTAAGTTTCGTTTTAATTGCGCAATTACATTTGGAATGATTCACTATTGCGTTTTTATAATACGACTGGTGCAATCTTGAAAATTTAAAGTTGCTGTTATTTACCTTTGGGCATACGATACTACATAAAGTTTCTACCTCACGAAATAGAAAACAATTTCTTCTTAAATTTTGAAATTTCAGGAAGGCCTCTGTGCCCTTTATTTTGTGTGATACGTTTACCAAAAACGCTGCTGACGCCTCTAATATAATACTCCTCTTCCACCAAGTTTCACCTTAATTGTGTATTAACTACCTATTTGTGTATTACAATAGTACACCTGGCTGCCATCATGAATCTAAGGAGTCACTGATCTTTTGCTTCGGGCATACGAAGCGGCTTACATTATAAGGTTCTATTTTATAATTACATTTCCTTTTCAAATCTCTAGGATACCCAAAGTTATAACTTTAAAAACATCAAGACGACCGCTGTACGCTATATTGTGCCCGTTGGAGGAGGTCATCTGGTCACCACCAACCGAGTATGGCTTCTCAGATGGCCTCTTCCTCCGACCACATACCGAAGAAGATGATTGGAGTACATTCCAATAGGGCTCGCCGGCTAAGAGACTCCTCGTCCCAAAGGATCAGGTTCCCATCATGATTATTATGTTATAAGACACCCCTGGAAATACACCCGCAATACACACCAACTACTAAAGAAGGGAGTCCAGACTGAAGTCTAGGATCAGAGGGTATACACTCGGCTAATCCGCTATCTAATAAAAAAACAAAACAAGAAAGAAACAACCCCTAAGCTAATGTAAATTAAACTTCGTGATCAGTTCTAATTACATCCAAAAATAAAGCAAAGCTTGGGAAAGTGGTACAAAATCCCTAATTTAAATACAAGGAAAAGGGTAACGTTGTTCTAAGAAGAATCATCGTGCCATAAAAAATAGTCAAACATGAGAGCAAAATCTAACTCATACTGTGACCACTCCCCATATTTACATTTAAGTTTATCTGTCTAAGCTAAATTCACAATTACATAAACATCGGCGCTTTGCGTCCGTGTTAACAACAAATACTAATATAACAGTCATTTCAATACATTGTAAGTATTACAATTATCACTGTACAACAAATACTACAGATGAAATAATAGTAGGGTTCACATAGGGAATCATTCACTCAATAAATGAATCAACACATAAACAAATATTCTTATTACGCTTCCTACTGCGAAATGGAGACTGTTTGTCCCATTCGTCATCTAAAAGTGTGTAAGAATTACTCAAAGCATGCTAGTATCACAGCATGTCATCAATAAAGGTACTCGACCCTCGAGTTAAACACCCCGAGTCAGCCACTGGCTCCTGTCAAGTCTAAACGTGTTGTTCCTCTCTAAACCATCCCTTCAGGAACGTCTCTCATGAAGCGCATTGCATTGGTCCAGCGAAATGTCAATAAGGATCAATGTTAAACAGCTGTTATTATTTAATAGTAGTTTTAACCCGCGTCGGTTTAATTAAGTGAGTTTTTATGATTTATGGGTATTTATTATTACTATCGTCGTTTATGAGTATCTTAGTTATGAAGATTGACCAACTATGCAAGGCTTAAGGACCAAAAAATAAAACACAACAGAGTACACGCGGCCTCTGCCTGCTACAATAACACAATCTTATAGAAATTAGTCGTAAGTCTGTACCAGATGCTTACGAGACGTGTGACCCGACAAGTAACTACTGTCATGAGCTCTAAGCGGCTCCAATATAATAAAAATAGAATTCAGGTCTACAATAACACAACTACCAGATGGGCGTTCAAAGCTCCATCAAACCATTCAAGAAGTATCTCATCGCGTCCCTCAGCCAGATCACGAGAGAGCTAACCTCAGCAATCAAACACAATTTGAATCTGCTGCCATGTTCAAAAACGGTAACCACCCCACTATCTTCGTGTCAAAACACGGCAAAAATCATCTATCACCTTAAGTGAGAATAAATAGCCTAAATTAACAAAAGTCTGGTTCATTTCTAAGAATTACTCTGATAGTATTCATCATAATATAAGAAACATCCTTCATTCGCTTAAAACATCATGTGAATATAACAAAATAATTGAAGACGTGACTCTCTGGTCACCCTGTACTTAACAATTTGCTGTGACATAAGTTACATTCCAATCGAGCACCAAGAATGTCTCGATAAAAGTTCCCCTTCAGGCAATGCGAAGAGAGCTGTGTCATATATGTCTGCTGTCTCACTCGGAGACTTCATGTGGCTGCTGGGAACTCTAACTTTACAGTAACCTTGAGCGTCAACATCTGTCATACTGTCGAGCTCAAGTGTATGCTCATAGCAGTACCTCACATTCATTGCATAGCAATGTCCACCAAAAGAGTCAGAAAACGTGTAGATTTCACTCAATAAAGTCCATAGTTTCATCTATTACACAAGAGAATATAATAACACTGTTCATTATATGTCTTAGGCGTTCTAGTTAGCCTTTAAAATCACTGGTAAACATGTGTTAGCCATTAAATGGGCAAAGAGTAGCAAAAGAAAGACATGCCTACCCTGAAATGTCCTTGGAAGATATTCCACTGCATGGCGAAAAATTTATTATTACAAAATATTGTGCGCTATGCACATCCAAGCCTATAAATGTTGCAAAACACCATTCACTTGGGGTGTTAATTGCAAATGATACGTTTAAAGTGTAATGAGGGGTTTAGAGTGTGTTAACCTGCAGCACTCTCATACACTGTTCTCATTCTGCTTGAATCTGGTTCTGAGACCATACAAAAATTATGTACAAAAATGGTGTAGATGCGTTATCTTCCCTGCATCTAAATGATACGACCTCCTACAGTGTCGTATAAATATTTCACATTAAGGGAGCTTTAAAGCATGACTGTGCTTTCAGCAACAGCTGGTTAAAGAAAATTACTGCTCCAAGTTATAAATTCCTGTCCCTTATGCGGACTACACAAAGTTACAAATATTGCACCAGGGTTGAATCCGTGAGGTGTCTAACTCTAGACCTGAGCTAACACAAAGCGTGTGGAAGCCCATAAGAATGAAACCCGCCGTCAGTGGCAGATACAAGAAGAAAATAAAACCTACCTAAATGACTGTTATGCTTTCGGTTGTCTAATACTAATCCAGCCCTGATCCATAACCAAATACAAGAGGAAATTAAACGGAACTCACGGCGACAGTTGTTCACCTCTACCCTTATAAAGTATAATTTGAGGGGTCATTCCTTCAATCCAGGAGTATGATTGTAACTCCTTGGCCATGGTCATCGTAATTCTTGTATCGGCTTCCATCCTGAGGTGTCATTAGGTGATCAATGGCTCATCCATACTGGTGTTTAGGCCCTCATGGTCATCATCATGGAACTGAGGTTAAACATCACATAGGCTAGTTTCGACATCTCGAAGTTCTGGTAGAAATTGGTGAAATAAGGTGAAAATTCACTGATTCTATTTGTTTCACATCTTAAAACTGGTTTTATACTTTGCAAGCTGTAAGCAAAATTGATCATGTGCTCGCTTTCACTGAAGCTATTCTGGTAACACTGATTTGATATTTATGGGATAGCACAATCACTGGAATATCAGTGTAATCCGTGGAATCAAAAGATCAGCCTTTGCACGGCGTGATTCTTACTTATTGCAGAAATAATGTAGTAAGCAATAGCGCTCAATATTCTAAATATTTTTAACACTTCGAAGATTTTCTCTGTTCACCATGTGGTGTGACGATTCACATGTGCTCCTAGCACGAAAATTAGAATTTCACTGTTTTCTTGAAAATATCTCACTCCCGAGATTTATACTTTGGAAATACGCTTTCACAAGCACTTTAGTGCCGAAATAATACCTGATGTCTTCATACTCTCTAGATTACGGACCCACTGCTCCAATTATCAGACGGTTGCACCTTCGGTCTCCATGACCAGTCAAAAATATACGTCTTCACGTATCGAACGCACTGAGGGTTGTCCTTCTGCCTGGCACGGCGTGTTCCGGCTTCGACTACTGTCGTCATTTAGCAACTATTTCCATGTGCTTCGCGTTTCTGCGATGATATATTTTTTCATTACCAAAATGCAATAAATATTAGACCAATCTAAAGTGGCTTATTATGCAAAGTTACTCAGAATGTTTCTTTCAAATATGCACATGGAAGATAAAAAATCTGCGATCTTGTATAAAATAATCCAGTCCTCCAAGCAAAGTCAAAAGATCTCCTGAAGCTGAGACAAGCTTCTAGGGTACGTTTAGTAACTCTCAGTTGTAGTATTCCTTGCTTCTCTGAAAATCATCACCAGCATGAGCTTAGGCGGGCTCGATATTGAGTAGCCAATCTACTGACTAATGCTTGTGAGAGCTCTAATTTGATGCTCACTTCTTGGCATGATTCGTCTTAATTACCTAATTTCATTCGGAGTTGTCAATTTTAATGTTCTAATATTTTGCACAGCCGCCATATTTAATATATGAAGAGTCAGTTCTATTGCCTTGGCCAAACAGTCCACATATACGGTCCTATCTTGTCACTCTTATCCGTACAGAAGATCCTATGTGTTGATAGTTATTTATTTTTATATTTTATTATTTCAAGATGGTGGCTGCGCGTAATATACAGATTCATGCAGTTATTATGTTGACAACTGTGGTTCATTATATAAAACTATATGAATGTCCAATACTGTAAATTGGATCATAAGTTATGAATTATAATTCTTGCATGGTTCACACGGCCGCCATTTCGAAATTAATTGATTTGTGACCTTGGACAGTTTGGGCAATGGACGCTTCACACACGAATGTATATTTGGTAGAGATCCGATGATTAGATTAGTCGTAATTTGATTTAAGCTTTGAACATTTGGGTGGCCGCTATTTTGTTTTGGTTGCGATATAAAACATGACACTGAGGCTTCCTTTGCTAGTGCTACCTCTGTACCAAATTTGGTTCAATTCGATTTCGTCATGTTTGAATTGATAGGGGGAACCCACATACACACAGACACATTGGTCCTTGTTCATCTCATAAGTCTACTTAATTTTTTGCAAAACAAATCGAAAGAAGATTAATAACGTACTCTGGAAGACACGTAACATTGCTATTAATCAAAGTATACAGGTAGTTTCCGTGATAGCTTTCAGCATGGGTCGGTGTCTCACTGGTCACTGGTTCGATTACCAGGCAAGGCAGAATAGATAAATTTCACGAGGCACCAAGTCATACGTAAAATACAACTCGTCTCACATTAAGGTGAATGCAAGCGACAGATTATCGAGCAGACTTTCGGTTTCACTGGTAATGGTAGTCGAAACTCGAGAGCAGATCACCTAGAAGCCCCCACCTCAAAGATCCACATCATATTAATACTCAAATAATCTTGCTACCTAAAGAACAAAGCACTTATTCAAGTAACTTAACTTATTCACTAACTACTCGTAGTCCATCAGAAGATGTAGTAAATTGGCACGCATACGCTGTATAGACTAGCTGTATATATCCTCAAAATGTCATCAGACCCTTCACGCGTCACAAAGATATATCAATGTCACAAAGCGTCACAGATAATTTTCACATGGAATGACAGAGGATAGTCCATTCTAATCACCCATTACAAAATTAAGTTTACTCCTTTTGGCAGTCGTTGATTAATTTCGCGCAATTGTGTAAAGTTAATTAATTTATTGGAACCCTATTACAAAAAAAATGTTTTGCTTACAAAATAAAACAATATGTTTGCAATATATACTTGTTTTCCCGCCTAATGTAATTGGGCACAAATTGTGTTGACCGACTGGAAAGCATTCTTTAATAGAACTAATCAACACTGAAAAATGGCTTTTATCACTTCAAATACACACACTCCTGCAAACACCACAACAACACAGGTCATCAGACAAATTCTACATACACCCAAGTACACGTGGCTGAAATGACCACGGACGATATGTGCAGGATAGCCCTCGAAAAATGTTCCCACTGTAAATTGATTCACTCATATTGATAACATATTGTATTTTTTTTAATTAACTCATTTATCAGTGCATTGTAATTTAGTTTTATCATGTGTCTTTATTTACAGCATGATTTCAGTGTTTCTACTCAGTTCCACTGCTATAACTTGGTCAGAAGCCAAGCCAAGACACGCAACACAACAGTATTTCAATCAACGCACTGCAAGAATATCGAGAGGTCATATGGGACCCATAACAATATCTCGATTCTAATCATCTTCTAGATCAATTCGAAAAACAATTAAGTACCCTGGAATATAAAATAATATTAAAGTTATCAATAGATATGAACTTTCAGGCAAAAAAGGTAACATATGAAGATATTATCATTTAATATGGAAACGTCCTTTGCGTGAGTAAATGTAAATAAACTATGGCCATTTTGATATACCTAGACCAGCATTCGAACAACGATGTTCACGCAAACCACTAACAATCTTATACTTGAAAATTAGGAGCAATGCAATGTCACTTCATTAGCTTGGTTAGAATATACGCCGCAGTTAACAGCTTGTTTACCAGTAGGACTTCATCCATCCAACTTTAGGTTAGAAGCAAAGTTCTCAACCATCTGAAGCAGGAAACTGGCTGTCATGTTAACTCGCTGACACATTTCCAGGTGGTTGCGGTATTAATAGAATGTGAGTTGAAAGCATACGATATATTTCCCTAATCATCAGCCTCTATGAAACCATGTAAGTTGGTCTAGAATGTTTAAGAAACAGTTTTAAACAATGACGGAATTTGAACGCTGTCATTGGGGGAAAAAATCTGAATTTCATTCCAAAACAAGCCTAATTCCGTAACTGCCCTCTGGCAATAGGGTAAAGTGCACAAACGTTCATTCCTTTCACTACTGTAGTATCAGTATGTCTATGTGTAACAATTATCTTTTAACTACACTGGTGAGCAAAACTTAGGACAAAATAGGTTTGCTCCTATAGTGCATTGTGGGAGGTATGCATCTGTGGAAAAATAATAGGTCATCCTGAAGTATGTCGTATCTTGAGGAAGCATTATTATTATTATTATTATTATTATTATTATTATTATTATCGGTGCCTTTTTTCAAAAAATAATTTAATGGTACTCTCAGTAGTAGTCGACAAAACATCACGATTTTGCAATTCTCGGCAATTTGCAAAGTCCGGTCATTGTTTGTGTTCTAATCATTAACTTTCAGCTATTTCAATGTTTGGGTGGATGTTAAATAGGTCGTTATTATCTTCATTCTTCAAAACTAACCACACACACAAAATAACTACCTACCCCGCCTCCAAACAGTAGCCTGCGTGCTTATAAGAACGGAGTGCCGAGTTGCCGACCAAAGGAAACTGATTCGATACATCGATATAAATCAAGGATTACTCGAAATCTCCTCCAGCTTTTATGAATAGCGCGTTGACGCCAGCTGATTGATGAACATTCAAACAGTTTTTAAATGTTTAAGGGTTACGCGTACCCCTGCGTTCCTCCTGAAGAAAAGCACTGATTATTATTATTATTATTAATTTTACTATTCTTTCTTCGTTGCAGCCATTCATGTAGCGCGTTGGATTGATAAGTTTTGCCTCCTTCTTCTTTTCCTCCCAAAATCTCTTCATGAACTCCGTGTGTTGTTTCTAGGGCTGTTACTTTTAATCGATTAATTTCAGATTTCGATTAATCGATTAATCGAAACCGAATAATCGATTAATTATCGAAAATAGCGATTAATCGATTAATCAATTAGTCGATTAATCGGTTTTCAGAAAAATCAATTAATCAGTTATTCGAATAATCGATTAATCGGTTTTTGTTTTGTTTTGCGGATTAATCAATGTATTACACATTTTTAACTACGCTCTCATAGAATCAACCAACTATGACACAACTTGGTTTCTTAATGCAATCACTCGACATGGTTAGCCGGGGCAGTCCCATGATGGATGATGTTTTTGATTCTTTTATGGGGGAATTCCAACATCGTGGTCACGTATCCCCGCGTACTGGGGTGTGTTTAAGACTTGTCTGATAACATGTGTCACTGCGATGTCTGTACCAGTGTGTGTATGTGTAATTCAGGTAGAATATGGGTAGGAACCGACCGTGGCCTTGAATTAGGTACCATCCCTGCATTTGCCTGGAGTAAAAATGAGAAACTATGGAAAATCATTTCCAGGATGACTGAGGTAAGAATCAAACCCTCCTCTTATCAGTTTTGCCTCACGAGGCTGAGTGTACACGTTCCAGCCCCCACACCTGAATTAAATTTCTTGGCAGAGCCAGGAATCGAACCCAAACCTCTGTGGTGACAGCTAAGAATGCTAGCCACTGCTCAACGCCTGCTTTGAGGTTTCATTTAACTTCACTCCAAGGTTTACCGAGTTGGAAGCCCTTTTACAGGCTTGCCTTAGAAATCAAAATTTGTTCGCTAATCCTGAAAAAATACTACATGATGTTAATAAATACACTTGGATAACTAGTTTCGATCGTCAAGTGATCATCATCAGATCATTTACACGTAGGCTATTAAATCTACTGTATATGGTGAAGTATGGAATGATAATTACAATATATACACTTATTTATTTGCAGTAGCAATTAAACTACCAAACTAAAGATATGTGCTTTTTGTTGAGATACTGATAGTTATTAAATGGTGCACTTCGCAGTTTGAGCGATGTATGGTCCGTTTTTGTGCACAGCGTGAGGACGATTATGCTGACACAATAACCTGACCATTTAGGCCTAATAACAACCACATAATGGCACTAAGCAAGCAAACTTGAAGATCAATCACAACTATCAGTATCTCAACAAAAAAATAACATATCTTTACTATTTGTGCTAGATTAATTACTACTGCAACTAAAAAAGTGTATTTATTGTTAATATCATAACCCATACTTGTCGACACAGATTAATAGCCGAAGTGTAAAGATCTCATGATCGCTTGACGATCGAAACTGGTCATCTAATTGTATTTATTAATCTCATGTAAAAAGTTTTTGACCGTCGGAAAACATTAAATTTCGACTCCCAAGATACAAATGTGACGTCTTACGAACGAAGGTATGTCTAAAGTCAACACTTAGGCAAGTTCGATAAAAACTCAATGATCTCATGGTAGGACAGTTATAAAAAGCGCGGTAAAAATAGGAAATCTTGTAGATGTAGCGTAAATATAGCAATCATTGCAAAAGACGAGCTGGACATCTATCTTGGGAATTCACCGCCTGACTTGCATACTCACCCTTTTTCACAGGTGGAAAATGAATAAAAAATATTTCAAAGGCCCGCTAAACTAGCGACAAAATACTTGATATCCCCGCTGGAAACATTGTGACTGCAAAGCGGAGCTGCCTCGTCCCAGAAAATGAGTACTTGCTAGTATTTTTGCACCAAAACAGACCGTCTATTGAAATATATTGTCACATTTATTTTTAAATAATGCATCTTGTTTGTGAACTGTTGAAGCCATTGTTTCAGTGTTGCCTATACAAAAACTGTCAGTTGTAACTCTTCAGTCGGTCAACATGAATTTGTCCATTGACTGTGCGGGGTGCAATGTATATAAAATATGAGTAATAAGTAAATAAACTCCTTGAAAAATTACACGTATTAGTTATGATCACAATGAGCCCGGCGGGAGTAGGCAGGCTAAAGCGTAACAACTGTACGACCAAGGCTCCGCTGATATATGTAAACTTATGCATAATAGAATTCAAGTGCATGCTCTAATTTTATTTTATTTATTATATTGTGTTATTCTTATTTGTATACACGATCATAATACTCATAAATAATTCACAAACCCTTATTAAACAAACTAAACTTATACAATGCTCAAAAAAGGTCTCGCATATTGTGATCCAGTAACTTGTTTATTTCGCTATGTGTATGTTATCATATTATACACAATATAGGGTACATACTAAGAAAAGCCACACACAATCTGCTTTGCAAAAGAGACAGAAACACACGACGAATAACAAAAGTGATAATGTGGGACTGAGCACACAACTGTCCTTTTCATGTTGGGGCATATCAATACCATGTATGGCCACCACGAACTCTAATCCATGCTTGCAGATGACGAGGCATACTGAGCACCAACGAATACAACGTGGTTTGGGGCAGATTCCCCCACTCTTGGAAAGCAGCTTCAATCAGTTGCTCTTTGTTTGTTGGAGGATTGGGACTGTGCGAAATTGCCCTCTTGGGCTCTTTCCAGGCATGTTCATTACAGTTCATGTCCGCAGAATAGGTAGGCCACTCCATTCTCTGTATGACATGCATCTGAAGGAACTGATTGACCACCCTAGCTCGATGGGCATGAGCATTATAGTCCACTAGTGTAAAGCCCTCACCCATTGTGGTAGCAAATTCTGTAACGATGTTGTCTGTATACACCAGACCAGGCATGTTACCGTGGATAGGAATTAGAGGCGTACGTCAACCGAACATGATTCCACCCCAAAACATGACTGAACCTCATTGCTGTTGGTGGCTTTCCTGGATGAAGAGCTCGTGAAATCTCTTACCCACTCGGAGCATTCGAGTGTGGCGACGTAATAGTGATAGTGATTGTAATAGTGATCATAACTAACACATGTTATGTTCCTAGGAGTGTTATTTACTTATAATTCATATAGTTTATACATAGGACTCCGCCCAGTCTTTGGGCAAATTCAAGTTGACCGCCTGAAGAGTTACAACCTACAGGTCTTTGTGGAAATTAGGCTAAACCAGAATAAAACAAAAATGTTCCTGTCCTAAATTGTAAACAGCCTTTCCAACAAAAATTGAACAAGTTTCAAAAGCATTGCTGAAAACTCCTCGTTTTCTTTTCCTGAAACCCTTCCCAATTTGATTGATGTTTGTCCTTCCAAGGTCACTGACTGTTATTTGATTATTGTTAACATAAACAAGGAAGGACACGTATCAGTACGCAAAATTTAACTTTTATAGATTTCTATACATCACCCAGAAAATAAGCCTAACTGAACTTAAGCGATGACTTCTCATTTAAACCATTTTCAAAACTTATTTTCTTATCTCGTGTCTACTATCAGTTAATCAATTTTTCGGTTAATCGTTTATTCGATTAATCGATTTTTCAGTTAATAGATTATTCGGTTAATCGGTTAATCGATTAATCGGTTTTAAGGAGCTTCGATTAATCGATTAATCGTTTCCGATTAATTTCAAATTAATCGATTAATTATTAATCGATTAATTGAAAATCGATTATTACCAGCTCTAGTTGTTTCTTGCGCTCTTCTGTCCATCTTGTGCCAGTTCTGCTGTTAGATTTCACCCTAAATGTGTGCTTATTTACAGAGGTTCTGAAATTTTCTCGGTTTTTCATTATGTTCTCCCTGATGTTCATCTCATTGAGGTCCCTTCTTGTTTCCTCCAGCCAATTTATCCTCGAAATTTTTGTATTAATTATATTGAATAATCCTTTTGTTAGACTAGTGTTGTCCAACCTAAATATGTGCCCAAAAATTTCAACCGTCTTCTGCCTACAATGTTTTTGAAACTGTCTGCGAGACTATACAGGTCTGCAGTTCGTCTCTTGATCCAAATTTCATTTTCATATGAAGAGCCAAATATTTTTCTAAGAATTGTGTGATCTTGCTTTCCAATGTCTTAAATTTATTTTCATTATGATTATTTTTATTATTATTATGATTATTATTCACCTTCAAATGTCAACTAACGGCGTCTGATTTAATCCGCTACCTTTGGCACAGATGGCGAGAACGTTACCGTTGCGTCATGCAGGCAGCCAAAAATAATGAAGAAATGTACGGTACTGGATTACATCTTAATTACCTGAACAGAAAACTATAACACAGGCTATGCTAAAATCAAGTCGAGCGAAAATGGCATGTTAATAAAAATCATGATATTTAAAAACAAGTAGTTCCGTGAAGAATTAAAAAGTCTACTTTCATATAGCCTATTGGTATTTTCCATTAAAAGCTTCCCCGGCTCTCAAAAGGATTTCCATGTGATGTATTAATAGTTTTTGATACATGACCTATGTCTCCACCAACGATATTGCAATGAGAATGTACTGTGTGTACTAGAATATATAACTTTCAGTATCGATGTATAAGACAACTCCCGTGAGATGGCATCTTTCTATAACGCATCACGCGAGTTTAATTTAAGAAAAGTCAAATCCACGACTTTTATGATTTACGAAAAGTAAGCTACAGAATTTAGTGTCATTAGATAATGATTATTATAATAACCTAACATACGAATCCTCTCTTCAATCGTTCGAATATTTTACGTGAGATAAAATGAAATACGATTTTAAAATATCGAACTGATGCGATCTTCGATTTTGTAAAAGAATAAAATTGAACATGAGATGTCTGTATTACTGAAAGCTCTGAATAAAGATTCGCTGTTCTTAGCATCACTGCTCCCGGGTGATTAAATCGCTAGAAAAATCATGTGAAATATTTGAAAATCACCTGGCCGACAAGTTGTTTCTGTGTTTCTCAGGATTTGTAAAGTCACAAATATGTATTTAGTTAATAGTTCTCTATCACCATACAAAAAGACAGTTTGATTGTTTAAATAGTTTCAGAGATATTGTAAACTGGTGGAATATATTGTATGGAGGTCATGTTGGATTGTTTCCTTTATAGGTTACTAGCAACCCGCCCCGGCTTCGCCCGAGAACAGTTATGAATGCATTACCTGCTAAGCGCTATTTTTTTTCGATGTCAATGAACTACGGCGTATATCCGTTTTACGTCTCGGCATGATGGGTTAAAATCACTGACTGGACTATTGATTATATTATCATGGAGATGGATGTGCAACGAATTCTTGTCAGCCGTAATGAAGAAAAGCTGAGTTGCACTTCCAGGGGAATGGCGAGGTGCATGAAACACAAATCTTCCTTCCGTCCAATGTTAATTTAACTGTGTATTTTGCGGAACAGAAAGTTCAAAGGTGAAATGAAGAGTTGCACTTCCAGGGAATGGTGAGGTACATGAAACACAAATCTCCCTTCCGTCCAATCTTAACTTGACTGTATATTTTGCGGAACGAAAAGTTCACAGGCGTAATGAAGAAAAGCCGAGTTGCACTTCCAGAGAATGGCGAGGTGCATGAAACACAAATCCCCCTTCCGTCCAATCTTAACTTGACTGTGTATTTTGCGGAACGGAAAGTTCACAGGCGAAATGAAGAAAAGCCGAGTTGCACTTGCAGGGAAACTCCAAACACAACCACCCTTCTCTGGAGTCTTAACCACAGAACACTATAGGTCTTAAATCAACAAGACTCGACGGTTTGTTGCTGGCTCTATCTGGGGTTTTATGTTCGCCCTTTAGTTAGGCTGTAACAGGGGTGATAGACTCGCCCTTAGCTAGCACGTAATCTGTCGCCTCAGTATTTGAATGGACATGGTTGGAAGAAATGAAAACGTAAAAACCCTTATAGTGGGCGATGTATTGAAGATATAGATATGCACTCGTGGAATTTTTTATAGAACTTTTCATGCTAAACAATTTTTACACTCATAGTATTTAGATATTTTTAACGGTTTGCCCAGCGTAAGCTTACAAAGCGCTCGGATGCCAGGTTTCACTTTTACTTTTTCACTGAAATCGTTACTGCTCGGCTTCCTTTGATCATAAATAAATTATTTTCCACAGAAATCATCCTCGAGATATCCTTTACAAAATGGTGAAAGCCGCATCGAAATCCATCCAGAGGTTCTCGAGATTACCCGTGACATCCAAGAATCGGGGACTTAGTTTTATACTAAGTAGAGATGCGCAAATCAGTATAATTTAATATAATATAATCCCCCTTCCGTTCAATCTTAAATTGACTGTGAATTTTGTGGAACGAAAAGTTCACAGGTGAAATGAGAGTTGTACTTCCAGGGAATGGCGAGGTGAATGAAACTCAAATCCTCCTTCCGTCCCATCTTAACATGACTGTGTTTCACAGGCGAAATGAAGAAAACCCGAGTTGCACTTCCAGGGAGACTCCGAACACAACCACCCTTATCAGAAGTCTTAACTCAACACGACTCGATGGTTTGCTGCTGGCTGTATCTGGGGCAATAGGTTCGCCCGCTAGCTAGGCTGTAACAGGGATGATAGACTCGCCCTTAGTTAGCTCGTAAACTGTCGCCTCAGTAGTTGAATGGAAATGGTTGGAAGAAATTAAAACGTAAAAACACTTATAGTGCGCGATGTATTGGAGATAGGCATATGCTCTCGCGGACGTTTTTGTAGAACTTTTCATGCTGAACAATTCTTACACTCATAGTATTTAGATATTTTTAACGGTTTGCCCAGCGTAAGCTTACAAAGCGCTCGGATGCCAGTTTTTTTTCGACTTTTCCACTGAAATCGTTACTGCTCGGCTTCCTTTGATCATAAATAAATATTTGTCTACAGAAATCATCCTCGAGATATCTTTTACAGAATGATGAAAACCGCATAAAAATCCATCCAGTGGTTCTCGAGTTTACCCGTAACTTCCAAGAATCGGGGACTTTGTTTTGTACTCTACTATGTAGAGATAGAACTATATGCCAGCAGATGAATATTCTAATGAGAGTTGATTATACCAACCTATATTTCTACTGCTTTGTTAGGACACGAGTAATATCAAACGAGATTTAAAAAACATGCACTGTCCCAATTTTTAAGTTCTCATAAAATGCCATTAAATTAGACGTCAGTATATTAAGGCTTGTATGACGATATACCGTGCCTAGTTTCACAGTGCTTGGATGAAAAGTTGCTGCCATGTTGGTTTTGTGCTCACCAGGTTATATAAATTTCCGCAAGTGAACTTATGTTAATAGCTCCTATCAACATACAAAATTTCAGTTTGATTGCTGTGATAGATTCGTAGATATTGAGAACCGTCTAAATATTTCGGATGATCACCATGTTGGATTGTCATTTGTGTAGACCATAGAGTCATGTACCATTAGGTGAAGATTGTTTTGTGGTTCCATTATTCAAATGTTCACTTTGATCGCATGATTATGACACAAGAAATGAAAACTTAATTTTTAAATTGCGCACAGCCGCCATCTTGAGATTATGTATACAATTCAATTAAATGATATGTCAATGCATTAAAATATGTGTAAACATTTTCTGTAGCAAGTTTTACTGCGCTCGGATGGTTAAATCGCAAGAAAAACCTATTTAAATGTTTCAAATTCACATGGCTGGCATGTTGGTTTTGTACTGACCAGGTTTTTGAAAGTCACATAGGTGAACTTTTAGAAGTACCTATTCATCATCATCTTCAATTCCCCTTTTCCAATTGTCACTGGGTGGGGGGCAAATATGGTTACTCTCCACATTGTTCTGTCGTTCCACCATTCCTCTTCCGACACGGTGTTCCAATCCAGGTTCCGTTTACTAATGCTATTCTTCACTGAGTCCATCCAAAATTCTTGGTCTTCCTCGTCCTCTCTTTCCTGTCATCCGTCGTTCCAGTGCTCGTCTTGATAGTCTTACTCCATTCATCCGTTTGACATGTCCAAACCATCTCAATCTGATTTGCTCCAGTGTGTTTCCGTATTTAGTTTCAGTACTCCCAGTTCATTCCGTATATCTTCATTTCTCACTCTGTCTCTCCTCGTTTTCTGGACCATACTTCTCAGGAATCTCATCTCAGCTGCCTGTACTGTGACCAATCCAGTCAGGGTCAATCACCGGCCCCGGATGATTGGAGATACGACGAGACTGGAGGGTCAGTATGACGTCATGGCATGACGCAGAGAGGTAACCGCTAGAGTAGGGGAATGCTCCAGAAGATTCCAACCCCTTTTTTCTCGAGAGGAGGACACAGGTCCGGAATGTTCAGTTAGTCAGCGTGGCACGGACGAGTATGTTATCCAGCGTGGCACGGACGAGTAGCCTATGTCATGTGGACTGAAATTTGCATCGGGAACTTGAACGGTTTACGTGAGTGATCAGTGCTCGTGGCCATTTGATACGAGGAGTATGTCGGGGTGGATGGAAATAATTTGTGAAGTGCGTTGGAAGAGTGTTTAGTAAGGTGTCACTAGAACGATAATCGTGAATTTCAAGACGATATCGGATTCGCTAGTATGTGAGGCTATAATCAGAACTGATAAACGAAGGTCCTTAAATTCATGCACATGCTGCTATTGATATGTGAAGGCGCGTGGAATATTATACAGCACTTCACCATTTTGATTACAAAGATTAATGCACGTGGTCCGGTTAAGTTAGCGTATAATAAGATATTGAAGGCATGTACTGTGGTAATAACAAGACAAAATTGGGCGCCTTTGAACGTCCGAGTGGAGGCCGTAATGAAAAACTGAATTATTATGCCGACAATTTATGTTAATTAAAGGTGAATATCAGGAGGTGCTGAACATTACGAGTATCGGGGAAAGAACAATAATAACGATAGTCAAGGCGAAGCATTATCACGAGGCCCTATATTGTGACAAACATTCATTCGAAAATATCATAGCAGGGCTGGCATTAATGGGACACAGTGAGAATGTGACGGAAGACTATATCTGCTTTAAGCTTGCGTGGCGGGACTGCAGACTGCAGGCTACTTCATATGTCGGTCAAGGCCAGGTCGAAATAGCTTCTCGTAGAAGGACGTGTGTCACTGGTTGAGGAAAGTGAGTACATATAATTCAAGTGAACCAGGAACTAGACGCTATAGTGCGCGGGCGTGAAAGTGCTCTGATATAGTGAAATGTAATATTGCTACACGGCAGCACGAACCTTATAACCATGGACTCAAATATTCTGGGAATCAACATGCATATTAATACGCAAATTATTCTGCACTGAACCTCTAAATGGGCCATAATGGGGTGAACGGTCGCGACGAGATGGACGAGTGGACCATGGATGGGACGTCAGGAGACGCCGTCGCTGACGGTGACCGGAGGCAACCAGTGGGTGGACATGGGCGTCGCCAGGAGATTGAGAGGAGCCGGGTGCGAATACCTCTACCAGTACGCTGGGAGACCACATCGTGGAGACGCTGGAGAAACGACGCCGCCCAAATGCCGCAGACGACGCCGACGCCAAGGGTTTCCGAGGACGCCGGACCTAAAGTAAGACGTTTCATTTCCATTCTTGTTCATCAGGAAGAAGAGAACTTCTACCTTGGATAGCCGTGCCATGAGATGACCTGAGATCGTGTAACTTAACGCCATTCATAATCATTTATTCCATATTGAACAAGAGCATCATTTTCTCATAGGGTTGTACAGATATTTTTTTCTTTCTTTCCGGGTCGTTTTGACTTACATAAATTAATAGTATCAATGGTAGGAGTAAGACATACATTTATTCTCTGAGACCTGATAATAATAATAAGTTGAAATTGGGTAACGATAATAATTGGGGATGATCAAATTTATAATGTAATTGTTACAGCCCATGCTTATGAGATGCCCATTTTGCTGGGAGATTCTAGCATTTTGATTTCCGAGGTCATTATATGAATTTAATTCTGAAAGGTTTGTCATGTATTGCATATATTTTAATAGCAAAAGGATAGAGAAATGGATATGGTCGGAGATTGTCGAGTAAGGTTCCTTGGATAGGATGCCATATTATCATACGACCTCGTGGTCCCGATAAAGTTGATACGCTCTGTTAGTGTGGGTTCTTGAGACATGCTAATAATGCATGATTTTTGGTAATGATGTGTAAAGTTAATGTGATAATTAAATATTGTATTATTCCGTCAATTGTGACGAGGTTATTCACGGGGCGACGTATGACCGTTGAATTGAATTTGTGAGGACAGGGTCCTTTACTCTTGACGAACGTGTTACGTTTATCGATGAGTTGTAATATTGAATAGCGCAGGGGTGTAATTGATAGTGCGCTCTACAGTCAGATTATTCGGATCCTCACACAGAGTGTTCGACGGAAGGGTTGCGATTAAATGTTCGTTGTGAGAATGAAATACACTAGGGTGCCTTATTACGAGGTTCTTAACCATTCCTAAACGTTAGACAATGCTATAATTTGATTACAATGACAAATATGACAGTGTGGATCAAGGTTGTTGGAACGGCGAATATAAATCAGTAATAATAATAAGAATTAGTAGTGTAAATATGTGATCACAATCTGTGTGTGTTAATAATTTATGATAAGTTATAATTAATTGTTGAAATGCCTTATTATGTGAGGCTGAGTTGATGTTTGAGTGTTATTTGATGTGATATGATGCTCTTTAGTTATTAATTTGCAGTTCGATAAAGGAGATCTGTCCATTGCTGTATAAGGGTAGACAGTTGTCATATACGCAGATTTCGATATTTTCTTCGAGTTTTTGCCGCATTGTGATAAGTGGCCAGTGATGTTTACATGCGTGTGCATCGATAAATTAAGGGTTAATTTAGTTTTGAAAGGCAATCTCCTTGTCGGAACTTTAAGAGAGGACACCCACGAGTTAGAATAAGTATAATTGATTTTGTTTAGGGACTATGAACTTTATTTTTTATTTCGGACTTTGTCCCACCCTAACTCTATACTCGTGCGTGTTAGGCAGGTTGCATGTTTATTTATCCTTTGGCCAATAAAGGAGCAATGTGATTTTACGAGGGCTTTCTTTTCTGTTTGTTATTTCAATTTAGGGAGTTTGCTTTTGAATCCTGGTTCAGTTTATTTGCCATCCCAACCCGTAAACGACCCGAGACCCTTTGTCTCTGGCTCGCTGGAGCATTTCTTTTATTCTTTGTCTGTTTGAACCAAGATTCACGCCCTAGTTTTTTTTCACCCACTCCCTTGGCCGTTTCTTCCGATGGGGCCGGGATGTTGGCCGGGTGATTGCCTGTCCCATTGGAGAAACGGGCACAGGGAGGGGGAAGTGGCGTCGATAACGTGTTGGCTCGACGACGATGGTGCGTGTCGTCTCCGTCATGGGCATGCTTTTTGCTCAATAATTTGTTGTTGTGATGGGAGTATACTGAGTGGTAAGATTCGTGCCTTTGATGGGGGCGAGATGCTTGTCATGTGTAACTCTTTTGTGTAAAATTGACCTCGTATCACACTGAGACTCTAGTGAACCATTTGACAGGGTTGGTACACGATCTCAGGTCATGGCTATACTCGACGACCTACATTCCCCTGTAGGCCCCTATATTTAAGTTGTATTGTAAGATGTCACAAGTAGTAACCGCAGAAAATATAGCTAATATATTAACACAAATCCAAGATGGATTAAATGGTCTAACCACTGAAATGTATAATGTTAAGGATAGTATTGGGTCAACTAAGACAAACATGAAGAGCGATATGGATCGCTTACAGACGACACAAGAGGGTGTCGGTTCTCAAATAGCAGAGGTACAGAGGACACAAGAGGGTGTCGGCATTTAAATAGCAGGAATAAAAAAAGATGTTCGTGATAAAGTTGATGATCTCAGAACCGACTTATTAGAAGTCTCGGGATCTAATCTTAAGAGTTTAGAATCTCATTTGCAGAAAAACATTGATGCTGTAGAACGTAATCTTAAGCTATCAGGAAAGGCTATAGATAATAAGATTAATCTACTCGATAAAAAGGTAGAAACTTCATTTCAAGTGCTCACCGCGGAGCTCAAAGATTCTATGGCACGGCAAATCAGGGATACTCAGAGTTCGCTTCGGAGGAATATTGAGGGACTTGAGGAGAAGTTGAACAGTAATATTAAAGGCATGGGAGAAGATTTGACGGCAAAAATTGAGCAAATTGGTCAGTCTAACGAGGAAACCCTGGATAAGTTGAAACAGGACGTGTCAGGTTGGAAAGAAGAGGTCGTGAAGGACGTGAAAAACATACAGATACAGGTTGAATCATTCCAGGACACGTATGACAGGAAAATCACTCATTCCCAAACGACATTATTCGAACATGTGAGAGAATCTATCCACACTTCCATTGTCGAGTTGGAGGAGAAGATCATTATTCAACAGGGAAGGCAAACCCCACGGGACACCTGACTATAATTAGAAGTATAGACCACCAGCCGAGGAAATTCTCGGGGAACAATGGGACTAAGAACGTCACACCCATCGAATTTATGAGGGAGGTCCGTGAATATATGGCAGAAAATAAGATACCACGTGAGAGGGAACTAAGAGTTATTGAGAGGTCCCTGGAATCGACGGCGTTAACTTGGTTTCGCGCATTTCGAGACACGTTCACGAGCACGGACGAGTTCGAACGACTATTAAAACGCTTCTGGAGCCCTGAAGAACAATTGAACATACGGGCGGAACTATACTCTAAACGGTATGCGACGTCCAATCGGACTAGGTATGAGGGGTACTTCGCATTGCAACTCGCCAGGCTGCAGTATTTGACTCCACCAGTGCTGGAGGACGAATTGGTCCAAGCCATTATACGACAATTACCTGTAGAGGTCCAGAAGAGTATAATAGCGTCAGGAATCGAGACTTTAGAGCGATGTGAAGAGATTCTTCGAAAACTTGACCACACTAGCGCACAGTTACAGGCGAGGTCCGGACGACAGGAAAATAGAGATGTAAACACGGTCGTGATTGACAAAATTGCGCAGACGGAAGAGCGAACGCCGCGGGAGACGGACAGGCCAAGTGACACAGGGTACTATCGGAGACGAGATAGGAGCTACGGTGGAACAGACGAGCGACCCAGTGGAGGAATAAACCGTACGAAGAACGTAGGAGAACCCGATTCAACAATACGAAGGGACGATATGGTGAATATCAGCGAAGGCAGTCAAATCCATATTATCAGAGACAGAATGCCGATAGGGATTCTCGTTCGCAGGGGTCGCGGCCGAGCTATACGGAAAGACATCTAGAGAGCCAGGAATATTTACAACAATTACGGAGTAATCCATCCGCACAACCGGGGGATGCTGACCGACCACCTGACACAAGTCGGTCAGATCAACAAAAAAAAAAAACAAAAAAAAAACTTCAAATTAAGAAATTCCTTAAACGTTGGTCCTCCCGAATTGATTTAAATTCAAGAGATATTTCAGGCTACCGACGAAGACTTGATTCATGAGGAAGACGTTATCCGCCGCAGGAAAGTGTATTCTTTGCCAATCATAACAGTAGAGGTGCTCGGTAAACAAATAAAAACCCTGATTGACACCGAAGCGATGATTAGGGTGGTGTCTCAGTCATGTTTGGACGAGATAACGGAGGCAGGACCCGTATATACTCTACCAGTAGCGAATGTAAAGGTTAGAGGTGTAATTCCCTATCGCTCAGTGAGATGAAAGCTGCAGGCCCTGTTGATGATCAAAATTGCGGGGAGGTTTTATGAGCACGTGTTCGTGGCCATCTCCAACATCAATTTTCAAATAATTCTGGGTGTTGACTTTATTTCGGAGTACGGCTGGATTATAAATATGCAAGAGGGTGTTATGTATGTCGGAAACGAATCGCCGAGCAGAGGATCGAAAGATTATATCAATGCCAATTCGAGCACGCTCTTCTTGGAGAACACTCTTGAGAATATCGTGGAACGTGAAGAAGAGACGATCACCCACATGACCGTTGGTGTAAATGAAATTTTGGAACCAACTGTCCAGAAACAGTTTGATGACCTAATACAGGAGTTTCGGGAGGTATTCAGCGACAAACCTGGAGTTATCAAGAACTTTCAGTACGATATCAAGTTGAGTGATGACTCACCATACAGGAAAAACATATATCCAGTCCCAGAGAAATGGAAGGAGGAGGTAAAGGCCATGATTAATGCCATGGAGAAGGATGGCATAATAAAGAAGGCTTCGACTTCCTTCCTAAACCCTCTAGCTGTTGTAAGGAAGCCAAATGGTCGCCTGAGGATTTGTCTGGATGCACGTGGAATAAATGCACGCATTTTGCCAGAGTACGACCGCCCACCGCAAATCAGAAAGCTGCTGAGGCGCTTTAAGGGAAAGAAATATTTCTCAACCGTAGATCTCACAAATTCCTATTATCATCTCGAGTTAACCGAGAACAGCAAGCAATACACTGGCTTCCTGCATGAGCAGAAGACCCACGTCTTTAACCGTCTTCCCTTCGGTTTGAAAAACAGTGGCCCTGTGCTGATTCGAGCGCTGGACAGCAACTTGAGTGAAGAGGTCAAGAAACACGTACTATGTTATGTGGGCGATTTGATCTTGGCATCCACGTCAGTAGAGGAGCACCTGGAACACTTGAGATTGTTGTTTGAGAACTTGCTTACGGCCGGATTTAGGGCAAACCTGGAGAAATGCAATTTCTTTCACCGAGAAATTCGGTTTTTGGGACATCTCATTGACGGACATGGATATCGGCCAAACCCGGGGAAAATTGAGGCGATAGCTGAGTTTCCCAGACCAGAAAGGGTAAAAAAAGTGAGGCAGTTCCTGGGAATGACTTTATTCTTTTCTAGTCATTGCCCCCGCTACACGGATGTAGTCGCCCCTCTGCAGAACATGCTCAGGAATAACAATCGGTGGAAGTGGGATCAGGCGTGTGAAGAGGCCTTCACGCAAGCTAAACACATGCTCCTTAACAACGTTAAACTGGAGTACCCAGACTTCTCCAAAACATTTTATGTTGACACCGATGCTTCAAAGGTAGGAGTGAGCGCTGTGTTGTACCAGTTGGATGACGAGAAGGAACAACATTATCTTGCATATACCAGTAGGAAATTGCGACAGCCTGAGCTTAATTACTTTGCCACGGAATTGGAGGCGCTGGCTATAATTTATGCTCTACAGATGTGGAAGAAGATTCTTTTAGGGCATAAGGTCGTGATTGTGACGGACCATCGCGCGTTACTGTGTAAGTTAAAGTCTGACATCTCAAGCGAAAGAGTCACGCGTTGTACCCATTTCCTGCAGCAATTCGATGCGGAAGTTATTCATAGGCCCAGAAAGCAAAACTTTCTAGCGGATGTTTTGAGCAGAAACCCACGTGAGGAGGCTGTTTTGCACCAGGTAGAGCTAATACCGGATGATCAGGAAACGGTAGAACGTTTGAAACGCCTAAGCCAGGCGCAACTGCGATATACTCCGTTAAGACGGATATACCGGTATTTGAAGAATCGCATGGGTGCAGATGACCCCGATTATGCTGGAACGGAAAAGATTGCTCATTTTTATCACATTGTTGGTGACGTGATTCACAAGTTTATCGATAGAGACCACACAAAGCTACGTATTGTAACATCGCCAGTAGGGGGATGATAGGAGTTCTAACGCACCCGGCGTTGATCGGGCGGTGTCCATGTTAAATAATTAATATTTGGCCAACCCATAGTCCGATTTTGACAAATGAGGTGTCGTTGGACTCGGGCTGACACCCTCTTTCCAATGGACCACTCATTTCAACCCCTAAATAAAACCTACCCCTACTAGGGGATGAAATGGTAATTTTTTTAGTGAAAGTTTCTTTTTAAATGCGACATGTATAAGGTGCGCTGCTGGAATGAACTTAAATGTTGTTGCTCATATAGCGCATGCGTTTTGCTGGAAGCCGCTATGGATTACCATTTTTGTTTTTGTTTTGTACGCATGCGCACTTGGGATTTTTGTAAGAGGGCGAGCTCTTTGAAAAAAATGATTGATAAGAAGGGGTTTTGGTGGTGAGGAGAGAACCAGATAGTCGCCTACTTTCCTATGAAGTTTGCCGATATCTCTCGAACGCAAGGTCGGATTTGGACGCGTGACGTGTCAAATCGCTTGTCTCGAAGCCCTATATATGTTATTAATAGGTTAAAGTTTTGAGAATGATGGAAACAGGCTTTTTTGGGGTAAAACCATGATTTTAGACTTTTTCCGATATCTCACGAATACATGGTCGGATTTGGTTCTATGACGTGTCAAATGGCTTGTCTCGAAACCCTCTTTATTTTGGTAATAGGTTAAAGTTTTTGAGAATGAGGGAAACAGAATGTTTTGGGGTAAAACCGTGATTTTACACTTTTTGCTATATCTCGCGAACCAATCACGCTAGAGGCGTGTACGAGGGGTCCAGGGACTCAGGGTGACGTTCTCTTTGCTATGGACTACTCGTTATAATTTTTAAAAAATATTGGAAACTCGATTTTGGGGTAAACACGTGTTTTTTGTGATTTTTACTGATTTCTCACGAACCAATAACGCTAGAGACGTGTACGAGGTGTCCGAGGACTCGGGCTAACGCCCCCTCTCAAATGTGCTAGATATTTTTTCCAAAAAATAATTCACAAATGGCCTAACACCATACATGTTGAAAAAAACTTTCTCTTTTTCTTTACCTGTTTATAATGTTTATGAAGCGTAGTGGTTGAGAGAGACGATACTGCTGGGTGTGTGTTTCAATGAACCTGTCGCTAACCACAAGGACCATGCTTAATAGAACAATCGCTATTTCGGCGGGTATGTGTATGACAGAGCGAGCGTGTGTTTTTCTGATATTTTACCTTTAACGTGTCAACGGTGATGAGAACTTGGTTCTATGTTGGTCGAAGCGAGTACAGAAAACAAACTTGCAGACGAGCAGGAGGTGAATGTCATTTGAGCTTATTGGAAGGCGCTGATCTGACTTGACAACAAGTGCAATGGAAAATGACAATGACGCTTGAAGGTGAAATAATCTGACCATCGTGGTGGCAGGGAAGAGCGAAAGGCATGTGAACACATGTGAAACCACATGAGGGCTAAACCAGTTACATCCTGTTTGTTTCGTACGTGACAAAATGCAAGTTGACATGAAATTTGATCTGCCACAGGTGTTCACCTTGGACGTTAGCTGTCCACGTGCATGATAACAGAATGTTCAAAGCGTGGGAAAAATGATTATACATGCAAAGTAACATATTCTTAATGGTGTTTTGATATATTAATGCCAATTAATGTTAACGTTTTATTTACAAGTACTGATTGATTGATTGATTGATTGAGTGATGGGTTATTTTGTTTGCTTTTAGGTGTCGTCATGCGCCATTAACGTAATGAACAGACAGTGAACAAGCATACATGTCGTTATCATTTCCTCTCTCACTTAGCCTTTGAACACATTGCGTTGCGTGAAACCCCTGGTCTTGTTTAACAGTTTTGGTGTTGGTGGAAAATACTTATCCTTGTTGTGAGGTAGGTATATATTTATTCATTTATACATTTATTGATTTATATATATTTACAAGTAATTATTTATTGATTAGGTAATTATTGATTTTTAATTTATTTGTTTGCAGATAACTGGTATACCTTACACGTCTGAGAGAGAAGATACCATTGCACTTTTGAGCCCACTAGAAGGAAACAGCAATAAGCCACTGCAAGTGAAGGTGGGATTATTTTTTTAAACTAACTTGTTTCATTTTCTTGTTTCATATTTTACTTTATGAAATGCATGTACTAACCTGAATTTAGGTATTTATAACGGTTTATTTTATTTATTTTTAGAAACTTGGAAAGAAAAGCCTTACCGCCGTAGCAATCGCTGAAAACCCGAGACGCAGTAAAGTGCAACCATTGTTTCCAGGCAGTGAATTATTTAAAACTCAGGTAAGCCTAACATAAAATGCTATTCCATTTTACCACTACTGAAAACTGGTGGACAAAAAAATTCATTACCTGTACATGACTAGGACGATGATTGCTTCCTTGATTAATGGCTATGTTGTTGTTGACTGGGAAAAGTACAAGGCCATGTTGGATTTTCTAAAAACAAAAATTTAAATTTAATTTATGGGTGGTTCCCTATGGACTCAACGAATATCCACAGGTTTGAACATGATAATGTGAACAAAATGACATGACATTCATTTTTGTTTATATATTGGTTAAAGGTTGGAGGTAAATGACTGTAGCTTTATAAAAAGAAAATAAGTACATGTGTTACTGTTAGTGCCAACATACAGTTTATTTTAATGGTGTTTTGATATATTAATGCCAATTAATGTTAACGTTTTATTTGCAAGTATTGATTGATTGATTGATTGATTGAGTGATGGGTTATTTTGTTTGCTTTTAGGTGTCGTCATGCGCCATTAACGTAATGAACAGACAGTGAATAAGCATACATTGTGCTTTAAAGTCCTCTGTGCAACGTTAATAACTTACAATAAGAAAAAGTTTTATTATAACACATGGCGTTAGTACCAAATACAACAAGTGAGCAAGTTGGTTTACCACGTGGGTTAAATTTGAAATCAGAACATGACCGTTGGTTAACATTTGAACCCTGGCCTGTAGGCTTTTTGTCGACACATGAACTTGCAAAAGCAGTTTTTTTTAACTTGAACCGAGAAGATGTGGTGCGCAGTGTGTTTTGTCGTATTGAACTTTCACACTGGGAAGAAGGGGATGATCCCTTTAGAGACCATTTGCGATGGTCTCCTTGTTGTCCTTAAATGCTTGGAAAGCAAGTGGGTATCCTACCCGTGCATTCATTTTACCGAACCACAAGACCATTGGCCGCTACTTACGTTGCTGAATCACAAATAAATAATAATAATAATGTATTACCAGCCAACAACGGTAGTGTCGATATATGTGGTCCATATTCCATAGACAGTGTTGAATTGGCATGTTCTTTTGAAAAATTGGGAGTTTGCAAGACTAAAGCACTAGCACACCCAGAGTACAGCTCTGTTGAAAAACGTTTAGAATCTTATAAAAATATTTGGCCATTAATATTAAAACACCTTACCAAACAACTAAGTGAAGCTGGATTTTTTTATACTGGTGAAGGGGATAAAAAAATATGTTTTTATTGTGGATTTGCTTTAAAGGATTGGCAAATGACTGATGACCCTTTTGTGCAACACGCTCGTTGGTTACCTGACTGCAAATACATGGTGTTGCTTAAAGGTCAGGAATTTGTGAACACTATTCGTGAAGAAAACATGATTGCAGTAGAAGACTTAAAAGTGCCTTTAGAGTTAGAACATGCGGAGCAAATACACGAGGCTCAAAGAAAAGACTTGTCTCACGAACAGATACAAAAGTGTGACCAACAATTATGTAAAATTTGTTATCAAGATGAACTAGGTGTTGTATTTTTGCCTTGTGGACACATGATAGCCTGTGTCAAGTGTGCATTAGAACTCAACACTTGTGCTATATGCAGAAAAGCAGTATCTGTTACAGTTAGGGCATTTCTTGCATAAATAGTAAAATTTATCAGCCATGCATAGTGCAAAATCCCTAATTGCACAATATTATTAAAGCTGTTTTAGAGTGTAATAGATATGCTTTTCTTTTGTTTATAGGCTACTACAATGAATGTTTTGAATGCTGTGTGTCAAGCATGTGGCTTAGAGACAAAGAAGCTCAGCGAATTGCCAACGCATATTCCATTCTGCATTATCAAGATTCGGAAATTGAAACAGCATGTGGTGATCGTGTACTTTGTGTATGTGAAAACTTTGAGACATTTCTGACTACACGGTTTAATAATATGTCGGAGAGTGTTTTTGATGAAGTCAATAATGCTGTACAACCTGTACACTTAATTTATGAAGGTTTTAAAAACAATAGGTGCATGGTTCGATTTAATTAAATATAAAAAAACAAATGTCAAATAATAATGGAAGATATAAGTCATGACAATGGACTGAAAGAAAAATATGTGTATAGATAATAATGTTTTAGTGTTTAGTATTGTATTAAAAATATTATCATGAAACAAAACAAAATGTATATAAAGT
The DNA here is from genome assembly GCA_946902985.2 of Meconema thalassinum. Lineage (NCBI taxonomy): Eukaryota > Metazoa > Arthropoda > Insecta > Orthoptera > Tettigoniidae > Meconema > Meconema thalassinum. The sequence goes on along the minus strand of OX336389.2, from coordinate 264,756,994 downwards.
TTGTAAATAAATTAAAATAATGGTACAATGTTGTTTTATTTTCTATAGAAGTCAGAATATTTAACATTGCAGAGTATACATGATTATGACAATAAAAATCACACTTAATACAAGTCTTTGCCTTTACGATAGTGTGTTATAGTTTTAAAAACAAAGCTTGTTGTAGATCTCTTTTCTTCCACGATGAACAATAGGCATGAAAACGTTATTGTCTTGTTTTGGATCATTATCACTATCATAATCATAAGCAGCATGATCTCTATCGCTATTATTATAATCACTATGATTATCCTCAACATTATCCTCAACATTACTAAACCCAGTTAAATATTCCTGGTCCCCTTCCTGTTCCTCTTCCTCTTCCTCTACAGTGTCCTCATGTAGAGTCAGCGTGGCTTTTGATAATGTTAAAGGTTTTTTGAACATTGAACTATTTTGAGCAGCAATATTATTTTCTTGTACTCGCTTTTTAACATTTTCATGATATTCTGCTGACATTAACAGTGTTTCATGCAGTACACTACATTGATGATCACTGGCACTTAAAACTTCACTATTTTTACTTTTTAGCTCACTGCGACATTGTTTTGAACGTTGTTTAGAACAACGCCAAATAACAGTTCCATTTTTATTGGTTCGTTTCACAATATATGAATATCCTTTATAGAATGCATGAGGGTTACCATACCTAGTCACAGATATTTCCATATCAACTGTCAAGCATAGACTAAGCTCTAGTAAAGTCAACTTGGTAATAAGAACAATAGTTTAATGTGTGAGCATATATGGGTGCAAATGTGGGAGCAAAAAAGTGGGAGCAAAAAGTGGGAGAAAAAATTGGGAGCAAAAAGTGGAAGCAAAAATTGAGAGCAAAAAGTGGGAGCAAAAAAAGTAGGAGCAAGTATGTGAGCAAATGTGAAAGCAAAAGTGGGAGCAAGTATGGGAGCATATGTGAAAGCAAAAGTGGGAGCAAAAAGAGAGAGAGAAAAAGTGGGAGCATAAAGTGTAAGAAAAAATGGGAGAAAATATGAGAGCAAAAAATGTAGGAGCAAGTATGGGAGCAAATGTGAAAGCAAAAGTGGGAGCAAAAAGTGAGAGAAAATATGTGGGAGCAAAAAGTGTAAGCAAAAGTGGGAGCAAATATGAGAGCAAAAAAAAGTGTGAACAAATATGGGAGAAAAAGTGGGAGCAAAAATTGGGAGCAAAAAGTGGGAGCAAAAGTGGGAGCAAAAATTTAGAGCAAATATGAGAGCAAAAAAAGTGTGAACAAATTTGGGAACAAAAAGTGGGAGCAAGTATGGGAGCATATGTGAAAGCGAAAGAGGGAGCAAAAATCGAGAGAAAAAAAGTGGGAGCAAAAAGTGTAAGCAAAAGTGGGAGCAAATATGAGAGCAAAAATGTGGGAGCAAGTATGGGAGCAAATGTGAAAGCAAAAGTGGGAGCAAAAAGTGTGAGAAAAAAAAGTGGGAGCAAAGTGTGTAAGCAAAAGTGGGAGCAAATATGAGAGCAAAAAAAGTGTGAGCAAATGTGTGAGCAAAAAGTGGGAGCAATAAGTGAGAGCTAAAAGTGTAAGCAAAAGTGGGAGCAAAAAATTGGGAGCAAAAAGTGGGAGCAAATATTGGGAGCAAAAAGTGGGATCAAAAGAAAGTAGGAGCAAGTATGAGAGTAAATGTGAAAGCAAAAGTGGGAGCAAGTATGGGAGCAAATGTGAAAGCAAAATTGGGAGCAAAAAGTGAGAGCAAAAAGGGTAAGCAAAAGTGGGAGCAATTATGAGAGCAAAAAAAAAAAAGTAGGAGCAAGTATGGAAGCAAATGTGAAAGCAAAAGTGGGAGCAAAAAGTGAGAGAAACAAAAGTGGGACCAAAAAGTGTAAGCAAAAGTGGGAGCAAATATCAGAGCAAAAAAGTGGGAGCAAAAATGTGGGAGCAAAAAGTGGGAGCAAAACGTGTAAGCAGAAGTGGGAGCAAACAAGTGTGAGCAAATATGGGAGCAGAAAGAGGGAGCAATTGTGAAAGCAAAAGTGGGATCAAAAAGAGCGAGCAAAAGTGAGTGCACAAAGTGGGAGCAAAATGTGTGAGTAAAAAGTGGGGGCAAATGTGGTGTTTTACTAAAACAATCTCCCCCAACCTAACCTAACCTAACCTAACTTCACCTAACCTAACTTCTCCTAACCTAACCTTCCAACTCTCAGATCAAAAATTAAATTCTGGCCTTAGTCGAGTTGGAACCCAAAACCTCTGGGATAACACCCAAGTATACTAGCCACTACACCGCAAAATGTGCAAATTATCATGCAACACAACACAAAAATAAAAAGTTTCCTGTAGTGTAACTCATTGGCTGACAACCATAGTTGAGAATTCAAACCCAAGACCTCAGGACTTTTGTTTTGAACATTATCAGAAATATTATTCTATTTACATTTTGCTGTTGCTTATAGTTATAAGAGTTGGCATTAATATGGGAGCAAAAGTGAAAGCAAAAAGTGGGTGCAAGCATGGCTGGTTGTAGAGACTTTCATATCATCTAATACACATAAATTAATTTTTAGTAAAGTGACTTGGCTAATAATAATAATAATAATAATAATAATAATAATAATAATAATAACAGTTTAAAAAAATTCAAGGTGATTGATATTTTTCAGGGTGTAATTTCCAAAGTACTGTCAAGAATAATAATTACATGAACAGATTCCAAGAACTCTAGAGTGCTTTTAAGGTTAATGATTGGCTAGGAGTGAGATAGAGCTAGCTAACCTAAGTTAACCTCAGCTCAGTAAACCTAACCTTGTCACATGACATGTTCTACAAGTATAGACTTGGTTTGAGACTGGCTATGACGTCACAGATGAATGGCGTTGGGAGGCTGGACATGACTTTTTATTACACAAAAACATTTTCCTTTTTGCCATTCATCTGTGACGTTATAGCCAGTCTCAAAGCAAGTCTCTACTTTTAGAACATGTCATGTGACAAGGTTAGGTTTACTGAGCTGAGGTTAACTTAGGTTAGCTAGCTCTATCTCACTCCTAGCCAATCATTAACCTTAAAAGCACTCTAGAGTTCTTGGAATCTGTTCATTTAATTATTATTCTTGACAGTACTTTGGAAATTACACCCTGAAAAATATCAATCCCCTTGATTTTTTTAAACTGTTATTATTATTATTATTATTATTATTATTAGCCAAGTCAGATTACTAAAAATTAATTTATGTGTATTAGTTGATATGAAAGTCTCTACAACCAGCCATGCTTGCACCCACTTTTTGCTTTCACTTTTGCTCCCATATTAATGTCAACTCTTATAACTATAAGCAACAGCAAAATGTAAATGGAATAATATTTCTGATAATGTTCAAAACAAAAGTCCTGAGGTCTTGGGTTTGAATTCTCAACTATGGTTGTCAGCCAATGAGTTACACTACAGGAAACTTTTTATTTTTGTGTTGTGTTGCTTGATAATTTGCACATTTTGCGGTGTAGTGGCTAGTATACTTGGGTGTTATCCCAGAGGTTTTCGGTTCCAACTCGACTATGGCCAGAATTAATTTTTGATCTGAGAGTTGGAAGGTTAGGTTAGGAGAAGTTAGGTTAGGTGAAGATAGGTTAGGTTAGGGGAGATTGTTTTAGTAAAACACCACATTTGCCCCCACTTTTTACTCACACATTTTGCTCCCACTTTGTGCACAAACTTTTGCTCGCTCTTTTTGCTCCCACTTTTGCTTTCACATTTGCTCCCACTTTCTGCTCCCATATTTGCTCACACTTGTTTGCTCCCACTTCTGCTTACACGTTTTGCTCCCACTTTTTGCTCCCACATTTTTGCTCCCACTTTTTTTGCTCTGATATTTGCTCCCACTTTTGCTTACACTTTTTGGTCCCACTTTTTTTTCTCTCACTTTTTGCTCCCACTTTTGCTTTCACATTTGCTTCCATACTTCCTTCTACTTTTTTTGCTCTCATAATTGCTCCCACTTTTGCTTACCCTTTTTGCTCTCACTTTTTGCTCCCACTTTTGCTTTCACTTTTGCTCCCATACTTGCTCCCACTTTTGCTTTCACATTTACTCTCAAACTTGCTCCTACTTTCTTTTGATCCCACTTTTTGCTCCCAATTTTTGCTCCCACTTTTTGTTCCCAATTCTTTGCTCCCCCTTTTGCTTAAACTTTTAGCTCTCACTTATTGCTCCCACTTCTTTCTCCCACATTTGCTCACACTTTTTTTTTGCTCTCATATTTGCTCCCACTTTTGCTTACACTTTTTGCTCCCACATTTTTTCTCACACTTTTTGCTCCCACTTTTGCTTTCACATTTGCTCCCATACTTGCTCCTACTGTTTTTGCTCTCATATTTGCTCCCACTTTTGCTTACACTTTTTGCTCCCACTTTTTTTCTCTCAATTTTTGCTCCCAGTTTTGCTTTCACATATGCTCCCATACGTGCTCCCACTTTTTGCTCCCATATTTGTTCACTTTTTTTTGCTCTCATATTTGCTCTCAATTTTTGCTCCCACTTTTGCTCCCAATTTTTGCTCCCATATTTGTTCACACGTTTTTTCTCTCTCATATTTGCTCCCACTTTTGCTTACACTTTTTGCTCCCACATTTTTTCTCTTACTTTTTGCTCCCACTTTTGCTTTCACATTTGCTCCCATACTTGCTCCTACTTTTTTTGCTCTCATATTTTCTCCCACATTTGCTTACTCTTTTTGCTCCCACTTTTTCTCTCTCACTTTTTGCTCCCACTTTTGCTTTCACATATGCTCCCATACTTGCTCCCAATTTTGCTTTCTCATTTGCTCCCATACTTGCTCCTACTTTTTTTTTGCTCCCACTTTTTGCTCTCAATTTTTGCTTCCACTTTTTGCTCCCACTTTTGGCTCCCAAATTTTTCTCCCACTTTTTGCTCCCACTTTTTTGCTCCCACATTTGCACCGATATATGCTCACACATTAAACTATTGTTCTTATTACCAAGTTGACTTTACTAGAGCTTAGTCTATGCTTGACAGTTGATATGGAAGTATCTGTGACTATGTATGGTAAGCCTCATGCATTCTATAGAGGATATTCATATATTGTGAAACGAACCAATAAAAATGGAACTGTTATTTGGCGTTGTTCTAAACAACGTTCAAAACAATGTCGCAGTGAGCTAAAAATTACAAATAGTGAGGTTTTAAGTGTCAGTGATTATCAATGTAGTGTACTGCATGAAACACTGTTGCTGTCAACCGAAAATAATGAAAATGTTAAAACACGAGTACTAGAAAATAATATTGCTGCTCAAAATAGTTCAATGTTCAAAAAACACTTAACTTTATCAAAAGCCACGCAGACTCTACATGAGGACACTGTAGAGGAAGAGGAAGAGGAACAGGAAGGGGACCAGGAATATTTAACTGGGTTTAGTAATGTTGAGGATAATGTTGAGGATAATTATGGTGATTATAATAATAGTGATAGAGATCATGCTGCTTATGATTATGATAGTGATAATGATCCAAAACAAGACAATAACGTTTTCATGCCTATTGTTCATCGTGGAAGAAAAAAGATCTACAACAAGCTTTGTTTTTAAAACTATAACACACTATCGTAAAGGCAAAGACTTGTATTAAGTGTGATTTTTATTGTCATAATCATGTATACTCTGCAATGTTAAATATTCTGCCTTCTATAGAAAATAAAACAACATTGTACCATTATTTTAATTTATTTACAAACTTTATATACATTTTGTTTTGTTTCATGATAATATTTTTAATACAATACTAAACACTAAAACATTATTATTTATACACATATTTTTCTTTCAGTCCTTTGTCATGACTTATATCTTCCATTATTATTTGACATTTGTTTTTTTATATTTAATTAAAACGAACCATGCACCTATTGTTTTTAAAACCTTCATAAATTAAGTGTACAGGTTGTACAGCATTATTGACTTCATCAAAAACACTCGCCGACATATCATTAAACCGTGTAGTCAGAAATGTCTCAAAGTTTTCACATACACAAAGTACACGATCACCATATGCTGTTTTCAATTTCCGAATCTTGATAATGCGGAATGGAATATGCGTTGGCAATTCGCTGAGCTTCTTTGTCTCTATGCCAAATGCTTGACCCACAGCATTCAAAACATTCATTGTAGTAGTCTATAAACAAAAGAAAAGCATATCTATTACACTCTAAAACAGCTTTAATAATATTGTGCAATTAGGGATTTTGCACTATGCATGGCTGATAAATTTTACTTTTTATGCAAGAAATGCCCTAACTGTAGCAGATACTGCTTTTCTGCATATAGCACAAGTGTTGAGTTCTAATGCACACTTGACACAGGCTATCATGTGTCCACAAGGCAAAAATACAACACCTAGTTCATCTTGATAAAAAATTTCACATAATTGTTGGTCACACTTTTGTATCTGTTCGTGAGACAAGTCTTTTCTTTCAGCCCCGTGTATTTGCTCCGCATGTTCTAACTCTAAAGGCACTTTTAAGTCTTGTACTGCAATCATGTTTTCGTTACGAATAGTGTTCACAAATTCCTGACCTTTAAGCAACACATGTATTTGCAGTTAGGTAACCAACGAGCGTGTTGTACAAAAGGGTCATCAGTCATTTGCCAATCTTTTAAAGCAAATCCACAATAAAAACATATTGTTTCATCCCCTTCACCAGTATAAAAAATCCAGCTTCACTTAGTTGTTTGGAAAGGTGTTTTAATATTAATGTCCAAATATTTCTATAAGATTCTAAACGTTTTTCAACAGAGCTGTACTCTGGGTGTGCTAGTGCTTTAGTCTTGCAAACTCCCAATTTTTCAAAAGCACATGCCAATTCAACACTGTCTATGGCATATGGACCACATATATCGACACTACCGTAGTTGGCTGGTAATACATTATTATTATTTATTTGTGATTCAGCAACGTAAGTAGCGGCCAATGGTCTTGTGTTTCGGTAAAATGAATGCACGGGTAGGTTACCCACTTGCTTTCCAAGCATGTAAGGACAACAAGGAGACCATCGCAAATGGTCTCTAATGGGATCATCCCCTTTTTCCCAGTGTGAAAGTTCAATACGACAAAACACACAGCGCACCACATCTTCTCGGTTCAAGTAAAAAAAACTGCTTTTGCAAGTTCATGTGTCGACAAAAAGCCTACAGGCCAGGATTCAAATGTTAACCAACGGTTATGTTCTGATTTTAAATTTAACCCACGTGGTAAACCAACTTGCTCACTTGTTGTATTTGGTACTAACGCCATGTGTTATAATGAAACTTTTTTCATATTGTGAGTTATTAACGTTGCACAGAGGACTTTAAAGCACAATGTATGCTTGTTCATTACGTTAATGGCGCATGACGACACCTAAAAGCAAGCAAAATAACCCATCACTCACTCAATCAATCAATCAATACTTGTAAATAAAACGTTAACATTAATTGGCATTAATCTATCAAAACACCATTAAAAATAAACTGTATGTTGGCACTAACAGTAAGACATGTACTTATTTTCTTTTTATAAAGCTACAGTCATTTACATCCCCCCTTTAACCAATATATAAACAAAAATGAATGTCATGACATTTTGTTCACATTATCACGTTCAAACCTATGGATATTCGTTGAGTCCATAGGGAACCACCCATAAATTAAATTTAATTTTTTGTTTTTAGAAAATTCAACATGGCCTTGTACTTTTCCCAGTCAACAACAACATAGCCATTAATCAAGAAAGCAATAATCGTCCTAGTCATGTACAGGTAATGATTTTTTTTGTCTACCAGTTTCCAGTAGTGGTAAAATGGAATAGCATTTTATGTTAGGCTTACCTGAGTTTTAAATAGTTCCCTGCCTGGAAACAATGGTTGCACTTTACTGCGTCTCGGGTTTTCAGCGACTGCTACGGCGGTAAGGCTTTTCTTTCCAAGTTTCTAAAAATAAATAAAATAAACCGTTATAAATACCTAAATTCAGGTTAGTACATGCATTTCATAAAGTAAAATATGAAACAAGAAAATGAAACAAGTTAGTTTTAAAAAATAATCCCACCTTCACTTGCAGTGGCTTATTGCTGTTTCCTTCTAGTGGGCTCAAAAGTGCAATGGTATCTTCTCTCTCAGACATGTAAGGTATACCAGTTATCAGCTAACAAATAAATTAAAAATCATTAATTACCTAATCAATAAATAATTACTTGTAAATATATATAAATCAATAAATGTATAAATGAATAAATATATACCTACCTCACAACAAGGATAAGTATTTTCCACCAACACCATAACTGTTAAACAAGACCAGGGGTTTCACGCAACGCAATGTGTTCAAAGGCTAAGTGAGAGAGGAAATGATAACGACATGTCTTTATATATGTTACGTTGCATGTATAATCGTTTTTTCCCACGCTTTGAACATTCTGTTTTCATGCACGTGGACAGCTAACGTCCAAGGTGAACACCTGTGGCAGATCAAATTTCACGTCAACTTGCATTTTGTCACGTACGAAACAAACAGGTTGTAACTGGTTTAGCCCTCATGTGGTTTCACATGTGTTCACATGCCTTTCGCTCTTCCCTGCCACCACGATGGTCAGATTATTTCACCTTCAAGCGTCATTGTCATTTTCCATTGCACTTGTTGTCAAGTCAGATCAGCGCCTTCCAATAAGCTCAAATGACATTCACCTCCTGCTCGTCTGCAAGTTTGTTTTCTGTACTCGCTTCGACCAACATAGAACCAAGTTCTCATCACCGTTTACACGTTAAAGGTAAAATATCAGAAAAACACACGCTCGCTCTGTCATACACCGACCCGACGAAATGGCGATTGTTCTATTAAGCATGGTCCTTGTGGTTAGCGACAGGTTCGTTGAAACACACACCCAGCAGTATCGTCTCTCTCAACCACCACGCTTCATAAACATTATAAACAGGTAAAGAAAAAGAAAAAGTTTTTTCAACATGTATGGCGTTAGGCCATTTGTGAATTATTTTTTGGAAAAAATATCTAGCACATTTGAAAGGGGGCGTTAGCCCGAGTCCTAGGACACCTCGTACACGTCTCTAGCTTTATTGGTTCGTGAGAAATCAGTAAAAATCACAAAAAACACGTGTTTACCCCAAAATCGAGTTTCCAATATTTAAAAAAAATTATAACGAGTGGTCCATAGCAAAGAGGACGTCACCCTGAGTCCTTGGACCCATCGTACACGTCTCTAGCATGATTGGTTTGCGAGATATAGCAAAAGTTTAAAATCACGGTTTTACCCCAAAACATTCTGTTTCCCTCATTCTCAAAAACTTTAACCTATTACCAAAATAAAGAGCGTTTCGAGACAAGCCATTTGACACGTCATAGGACCAAATCCGACCATGCATTCGTGAGATATCGGAAAAAGTCTAAAATCATGGTTTTACCCCCAAAAAGCCTGTTTCCATCATTCTCAAAACTTTAAACTATTAATAACATATATAGGGCTTCGAGACAAGCGATTTGACACGTCACACGTCCAAATCCGACCTTGCGTTCGAGAGATATCGGCAAACTTCATAGGAAAGTAGGCGACTATCTGGTCCTCTCCTCACCACCAAAACCCCTTCTTATCAATCATTTTATTCAAAGAGCTCGCCCTGTTACAAAAATCCCAAGTGCGCATGCGTACAAAACAAAAACAAAAATGTTAATCCATAGCGGCTTCCAGCAAAACGCATGCACTATATGAGCAACAACGTTTACGTTCATTCTAGCAGCGCACCTTATACATGTCGCATTTGAAAAGATACTTTCACTAAAAAATTACCATTTCACCCCCTAGTAGGGGTAGGTTTTATTTAGGGGTTGAAATGAGTGGTCCATTGGAAAGAGGGTGTCAGCCCGAGTCCAACGACACCTCATTTGTCAAAATCGGACTATGGGTTGGCCAGATATTAATTATTTAACATGGACACCGCCCGAGCAACGCCGGGTGCGTTAGAACTCCTATCATCCCCCTACTACCGCCGAAGTTGATTTCAGCAGTGATTTGGTTGGCTCGCCGATCTATTGGGCATGGAGGATGTGATAAAACCTTACATGCCGTAATAGAAACATTTACCTGGGAGTATATGGGAAAAACCATACGAACGGTAATCAGGACATGCGACATCTGTCAGAGATGCAAGTTCCCATCGGACGTATCTAAGGTGAAGCCGAGGGCTATTATACCGACCCGTCCGAATTAATTAATGGCTACGGACCTGTATGGCCCCCTTCCGAGGTCCACCAGGGGCAACCAAAACATCTTTGTGACGATGGACGTGTTTACCAAATTAGTCATGTTGCTGCACCCTATACAGAAGGCAACATCCCGGTACGTAATTCGCAGGATTGAAACCGGCGTGATTCCAACTGCAGGGAAGCCAGAGTTCCTCCTGAGCGATCACGGAACGCAGTTCACGAGCGCCGAATTTCAAGAGGCAACGGCACGACTCGGCATAAGGCACATCTTGAGCTCCATAAGATACCCAGAAGGAAATCCATTTGAAAGGGTAAATGCAGAGATTGGAAAATACTGCCGGATTTATTGTCATGAACAGCATCATAGATGGATGGAAGTGGTACCCATAATTGAACGTTGCTTGAACTCTACAACGCATGAAAGTATCCGACAAATTCCTTGTCTTCTGCACCATTGACGAAAACCAAGTAGACCTTGACATGCTGTTATACAGGCACCCCCGGATATTGAGCCGTCGGAGCAAAGGAGAAACGAACTGGCTCGGGAGAGGATGCAGCTACAGGCGCAGAAACGGGAGAGTAGGAAGGCTGGCCACTGTTTTCGCGAACCACTTCGAGTCAATGATCTGGTGCTGATTCGGAAACCTACGTCATCAAACTTACCACTCAGAGTGTATGGGAAATTTGCGCGCCAATTTTCGGGACCCCATACGATTGCCAGAGTGATGGACAACAATGGCTATAGGGTGGTTGACAACGTCACGAATGCACTTGTTGGGAACTTCAATGCCGCGAATCTGCGGAAGTATCACAGGCAAGCCCGTTAGTCAACATTGAGGAGATAACTGAAAGGATCGTTCACATGCATCATTTGAGGAAATATATAAGCTATGTTCCCACCGCTTATATTTTGAAGGCCGCGGGAGAGATGTGACCGATCCAGTCAGGGTCAATCACCGGCCCCGGATGATTGGCGATACGACAAGACCGGAGGGTCAGTATGACGTCATGGCATGACGCAGCGAGGTAACCGCTAGAGTAGGGGAATGCTCCAGAAAATTCCAACCCCTTTTTTCTCGAGAGGAGGACACAGTTCCGGAATGTTCAGTTAGTCAGCGTGGCACGGACGAGTATGTTATCCAGCGTGGCACGGACGAGTAGCCTATGTCATGTGGACTGAAATTTGCATCGGGAACTTGAACGGTTTACGTGAGTGGTCAGTGCTCGTGGCCAATTGATACGAGGAGTATGACGGGGTGGATGGAAATAATTTGTGAAGTGCGTTGGAAGAGTGTTCAGTAAGGTGTCACTAGAACGATAATCGTGAATTTCAAGACGATATCGGACTCGCTAGTATGTGAGGAAATAATCAGAACTGATAAACGAAGGTCCTTAACTTCATGCACAAGCTGCTATTGATATGTGAAGACGCGTGGAATATTATACAGCACTTCACCATTTTGATTACAAAGATTAATGCACGTGGTCCGGTTAAGTTAGCGGATAGTAAGATATTGAAGGCATGTACTGTGGTAATAGCAAGACGAAATTGGGCGCCTTCGAACGTCCGAGTGGAGGCCGTAATGAAAAACAGAATTATTATGCCGACAATTTATGTTAATTAAAGGTGAATATCAGGAGGTGTTGAAAAAGGAAGGAAAGAAGCTTGTAGTTCAACGTGACCGTTAATCTTGAGATCATGAGCCACGGGACCTCCTTTTTACGTGGAATCCGAACCACAGGACATGGCATTTCACTTCGAAATTCTCACATGCATTGACCGGGAATCGAACCCGGACCGCCTTGGTGAGAGGCATACAGCTAGAGGAGGTGTTGAACATTACGAGTATCGGGGAAAGAACAATAATAACGATAGTCGAGGCGAAGCATTATCACGAGGTCCTATATTGTGACAGACATTCATTCGAAAATATCATAGCAGGGCTGGCATTAAAGGGACACAGTGAGAATGTGACGGAAGACTATATCTGCTTTAGCATGTGTGGCGGGACTGCAGACTGCAGGCTACTTCATATGTTGTTCAAGGCCAGGTCGAAATAGCTTCTCGTAGAAGGACGTGTGTCACTGGTTGAGGAAAGTGAGTACATATAATTCAAGTGAACCAGGAACTAGACGCTATAGTGCGCGGGCGAGAAAGTGCTCCGATATAGTGAAATGTATTATTGCTACACGGCAGCATGAACCTTATAACCATGGACTCTAATATTCTGGGAATTAACATGCATATTAATACGCAAATTATGCTGCACTGAACCTCTAAAGGGGCCATAATGGGGTGAACGGTCGCGACGAGATGGACGAGTGGACCATGGATGGGACGTCAGGAGACGCCGTCGCTGACGGTGACCGGAGGCAACCAGTGGGTGGACATGGGCGTCGCCAGGAGATGGAGAGGAGCCGGGGGCGAATACCTCTACCAGTACGCTGGGAGACCACATCGCGGAGACGCTGGAGAAACGACGCCGCCCAAATGCCGCAGACGACGCCGACGCCAAGGGTTTCCGAGGACGCGGATCTAAATTAAGACGTTTCAGTTCCATTCTTGTTCGTCAGGAAGAAGAGAACTTCTACCTCAGATAGCCGTGTCATGAGATGACCTGAGATCGTGTAACTTAACGACATTCATAATCATTTATTCCAGATTGAACAAGAGCATCATTTTCTCATAGGGTTGTACAGATAATTTTTTCTTTCTTTCAGGTCGTTTTGACTTACATAAATTAATAGTATCAATGGTAGGAGTAAGACATTCATTTCTTCTTTGAGACCTGATAATAATAATAAGTTGAAATTGGGTAACGATAATATGAGATGCCCATTTTCCTGGGAGATTCTAGCATTTTGATTTCCGAGGTCATTATATGAATTTAATTCTGAAAGGTTTGTCATGTGTTGCATAGATTGTAATAGCAAAAGGATAGCAAAATGGATATGGTTGGAGATTGTCGAGTAAGGTTCCTTGGATAGGATGCCATATTATCATACGACCTCGTGGTCCCGATAAAGCTGATACGCTCTGTTAGTGTGGGTTCTTGTGACATGCTAATAATGCATGATTTTTGGTAATGATGTTGTGTAAAGTTAATGTGATAATTAAATATGGTATTATTCCGTTAAAGCCTCCGTGGCTTAGGCGGCAGCACGCCGGCCTCTCACCGCTGGATCCTTGGTTCAAATCCCGGTCACTCCATGTGTGATCTGTGCTGGGCAAAACGGAGGCAGACAGGTTTTTCTCCGGGTACTCCGGTTTTCCCTGTCTAAATTTCATTCCAGCAACACTCTCCACTATCATTTCATTTCATCTGCCATTCATTTAATCATTGCCCCAGAGGAGTGTGTCAGGCCTCGGCAGCCGGCACAGTTCATATTCTCGCCGCTAGATGGGGGCTTCATTCATTCCATTCCTGACCCGGTCGGAGACTGGAAGCAGGCTGTGGATTTTCATTTTCATTATTCCGTCAAGTGTGACGAGGTTATTCATGGGACGACGTATGACCGTTGAATTGAATTTGTGAGGACAGGGTCCTTTACTCTTGACGAACGTGTTACGTTTATCGATGAGTTGTAATATTGAATAGCGCAGGGATGTAATTGATAGTGCGCTCTACAGTCAGATTGTTCGGATCCTCGCACAGAGTGTTCGGCGGAAGGGTTGCGATTAAATGTTCGTTGTGAGAATGAAATACACTAGGGTGCCTTATTACGAGGTTCATAACCTTTCCTAAACGTTAGACAATGTTATAATTTGATTACAATGACAAATATGACAGTGTGGATCAAGGTTGTTGGAACGGCGAATATAAATCAGTAATAATAATAAGAATTAGTAGTGTAAATATGTGATCACAATCTGTGTGTGTTAATAATTTATGATAAGTTATAATTAATTGTTGAAATGCCATATTATGTGAGGCTGAGTTGATGTCTGAGTGTTATTTGATGTGATATGATGCTCTTTAGTTATTAATTTGCAGTTCGATAAAGGAGATCTGTCCATTGCTGTATAAGGGTAGACAGTTGTGATATACACAGATATTCGATATTTTCTTCGAGTTTTTGCCGCAGGTGAACTTTGTGATAAGTGGCCAGTGATGTTTACATGCGTGTGCACCGATAAATTAAGGGTTAATTTAGTTTTGAAAGGCAATCTCCTTGTCGGAACTTTAAGAGAGGACACCCACGAGTTAGAATATGTATAATTGATTTTGTTTAGGGACTATGAACTTTATTTTTTTTATTTCGGATCTTGTCCCACCCTAACTCTATACTCGTGCGTGTTAGGCAGGTTGCATGTTTATTTATCCTTTGGCCAATAAAGGAGCAATGTGATTTTACGAGGGCTTTCTTTTCTGTTTGTTATTTCAATTTAGGGAGTTTGCTTTTGAATCCTGGTTCAGTTTATTTGCCATCCCAACCCGTAAACGACCCGAGACCCTTTGTCTCTGGCTCGCTGGAGCATTTCTTTTATTCCTTGTCTGTTTGAACCAAGATTCACGCCCTAGTTTTTTTTTCACCTACTCCTTTGACCGTTTCTTCCGATGGGGCCGGGATGTTGGCCGGGTGATCGCCTGTCCCATTGGAGAAACGGGCACAGTACTCTGCTCTCATACCTTTTAGTCATTGCCCAATTATCACCGTAAAATCTATTAAGGAAATATCTGTAACCGTTGTGGAGATATAGGATGCAATTGATATATTTCGCATGACTGCCAAGTTGGATTGGTGAAACGTATTAAAATCTGATAGGTACGGTCGAGTTTGAACGAAGTGGTATGAGTAGTACGTACTTATCGGGTTTAATTGAAATCGCTTCGGTTGTTTGGATGTTATTAAGGATAAACACACGGACGAAAGGTTATCTCATAAGCCTATTTTATCATTTTAAATGATCTTGTCGCCTTCGTCGTTACGCTGGGGTCACCTTGCGGTGACGGGACAAAATGCACCCAGATGCACTGAGGTGTGTGACGTCATAGTACCGCTTGGTGCATGTGTTCCCCGACAATCTCTACTTCGTTAGTATAAGACAAAAATCCCCGATTCTTGGATGTCACGGGTAATCTCGAGAACCACTGGATGGATTTTGATGCGGTTTTCACCATTCTGTAAAGGACATCTCGAGGAATGATTCTGTAGAAAATAATTTATGTATGATGAAAGGAAGCCAAGCAGTAACGATTTCAGTGAAAAAGTCGAAAGCAAACTTGGCGTCCGTGTGCTTCTTAAGCTTACGCTGGGCAAACCGTTAAAATATCAATATACTATGAGCGTAAGAATTGGTCAGCATGAAAAGTTCTACAAAAAAGTCCGCGAGAGCATATCTCTATCTTCAATACATCGCCCACTATAAGTGTTATTAGACTGGATGGAAGGGGCACGTCCCCGCGCGCTCTCGTGAGCGTGCGGTATCCCGCGCGCTTGACCTTGCTTTGCCCTTGGGTTGGACTTGCCGTTCGCGAGTAATTTGAAACAAGATAAGCAAGATAAATATTATGCAGATAATTTTCTAACATGTCAAGAGTCTCTGGCTTCGAGCGAAGCATTCAGCATTTGTAGCATTTAAACTGATGCAAAGTCTAGTCTTTCAGGCTGACTGTCACTTTTTTTCATAAATGAAAATAGACTAATAAGTAAGTGGTGGTGATTGTAGTCTTGGGGGTGAAACATTCAGGCCATCTGCCCAAAGGTATACGAGTATACTGATACAGTAAAACCTGCCTTCAACGGAATCCAATGGGAAACGCAAAATTTTCCGTTAAATTATAGTTTACTGGTTAACGGAGGTACGTTTTTGCTAAGATAATTCGCTTCCTAACGCAAGTCTCGTGAGAGGAGTTAATTAGAGATGAAATAAGAGAAGATAAGATAAACTTGTCTTGGAGTTGGAAGGAAGTTATAGTTAGTTAGTTAGTTATTTATTGTTGTTTTAAGGGGTGGAACTACGAATTCATCTGCCCCTCTCTTTGGAAGGAAGCGGTTGAGGTCTGTTACAAGGTATGGTTTCAGCATTTTCTTAGAATTGAAAATAAGGAACCAGGGAAAACATTTTCAAGGACGTTCGACTGTAGGGTTCGAATTCTCGGCTACTGAGTCCGCAGATAGCTTTGCCTTATAGCCTGGCTACCGCTGTCGGTTATAACAATAATAATAACAATAATAATATAATAATAATGATGTGGTGACAATGCTGCTACTACTAACTACTGACTTGCAGGTAACTTACAAGCAGAAGAAGAATTGGAAAAACTAGAAATGTAATGTGAGGTTTCAGTACAGTGTAATCTACATACTTTGTTCTTCAGTACAGATTGTTCCTTGCTAAGACCGAACCAGGCTGTAATTTAAATTGTAACATAGCTATGCCGTGATATTGATAAGGAAATATAAACAATAATAATAATAATTTGAGCAAATGGGATATGTAAAATATTTTGTGGTATGGGTATCGATAGTCACACCTGAGATTTTGAACCATGGACACTACAGAAACAGTTTCTCTGGGGTTGACATAGATATCAGTACTTCGGAAATATTTGGAATTGTGGGCCTCCACTTGGCCACGTGGTGAGAAAATATTTCTACCTATGATCCTTGAAACGTTAGAGGAAGACGAGTAGCGAGCTATTTACGTCAGGCTATCAACCTCCAAACATGTTAATATTTTCAGCAAAACTTTGACAAGTAGGAGAGATAGAAACTTCCGTCTTATGAGTCAATGATAGGAACAAAGAACTAGCAAGATGTTGTTGGATGTACATTATTGAGCCCTAATGATGTTCAAGCGAGGGTAGATTGGAGAACGTGTAATAAGATACTTTTCTTACGTGTAAAAAGTACAGCACATACCTAGGTACACTCTAGACCGTTTTCTGAGGTTACGCTTATAGAGTATATTTTGACGTGGATTTATTAGATAAGTTAACCAGTATTGTACTTCATCACGAAACACCCGCGTGTTTGTTTCTGATATGCAATTTATGATAATCACCGACAAATACCACGATTGGTCATCACTTTTAACACAACGGCATGTTAACCTCTTTCCCTCAAACTTCCCAGATGAATTCCAATTATAAAAATATGGAAACACATTATGGCAGGAATGTGGGGGACAGAATGAATTATAACTTTTGTTATTTATATTTTAACACATATTATGTGGAAAGTTTATTCGTGAAAAATGTTTTAATGAATGCGCGACAGTGGGAACAATGTAACTTTTGCTAATTAGAAACCACTTTTGTGATTAATGTCTGTGCCATACGAAGTAACAAAATTAATAATATTGTTGTCAAATAGTTTTGACAGACGATTCATACAAGAGTTCTCACAACTAATACCAGCATACACCACTGAGAGTGGCACTTGGTATCATCACTAGTGATAGCATGTTTCTACGAGTGGTGACTGTTCCAAAAGTGGCAGAGGGTTCTACACTTATGCGTTGCTTGCAAAGACAATAGGTATCCCTAGTCTACAATGCACTAGGAAGTCTATTGATGAGATACAAAACGCTGTGGACAGAAATGGGCATTGGTCTACCTAGTCCCAATCGACATGCATGCGTTTATTCCACGGCTTCACGAGTTTGAAGAACCCCGTTACCTGGCTATGGACGAACGAACGTCCTTTAGACTAACTTCATTGTCATTAGATTCTGATTCCTGTTAACGCATGTATGCTTTTCAAGGTGAAATATAGCGCGTAGTGGTTCGGATTCCACGTATAAAGGGTGTCCCGTGGCTTATGATCACGAAATTAACGGTGACGTAAAGCTACAAGCAGCCTTCCTTAGTTCAACGTCATCATTAGTCGTGAAATTGTGCTTTTCTAGTGCCATATTCAACATAGGGAGGAAGTAGAAGTCACTGTGCACTAGATTGAGACTGCAGTCGCTCGTTGTTGCAGCTGTGTGGGGTCTCGCATTGTCGTGCAGAAGGATGCCTCCTAGTTTGACAAGATACGGTCTCTGACATCGAATTGAAGATTTTAGTGGTAGGGGAGATTTTTGTTTTAAGACGAAGAACAACGAGGTTATCTGGCCATTTGAAGATGACAATGCTGCTGCTGCTACTACTATTACTACTACTACTACTAACTTCTCACTTGCAGGATACTTACAAGCAGAAGATATGAAAAAACTATAAAACTAAGAAGAAAATATTTGAGAGGGAAAGGACACAACCCTCGAACAATGCGCATTGAGGGATGTGGAGGGAAGCAGAGCTATGAAAGGTAGATATGAAAGAGAATAAGGAGAGGGTCCGTTTAAGCCGACGGAAAATGGAAATAAAAAGGACCCATCTCAGGAATGCCTCAGGATCGCTTTCTCGGGAGCTCACTCGAAATGGGCTCTTAAGACTATGGACCGCTTAATGTTACCCAGAGTGTACCAAAGAACCATCTCAGGAATCCTTCAGGATCGCTAAATCGCGAGCTCACTAGGCATGAGCTCTTAAGACAATGGACCGCTTATTGCTACCCGGAGTGTACCATGCGTGGTGGGCTAAAAACTCCCTGCCCCTTTGAGGTCCTTTACAATAGGTAAGTGTCTGATCCTTTGAAAATTGAGTTAATTAGGAAAGAAGAGACAAGGACCAATACAGACAGGAAGATGAAAGACACCCTAGAACTCGGATACCCAACACCGTCTTGGTCGAGAGAGAACAAGAGTCGACCAAGAGAGTTCGACGGAAAATATAAAAGAGAAGATACTGGCACAAGTAAGTTGAAGCAATGCAGTGCTCAAACTGGAGCCCGCCCCACTGGTTGTAAGTCTTTAAAGTGAAAGTTTTATACCCTGCCAATGTATAGTTCTAGAGCTTGGCATTGACAGATCACCGTCCCCTCGCACCATCCTCTCTCCAGTAAATCCAACACGGCAACCCCTTCGGCAAGTTAACAGCATCTTGCTGCTTAAGTGGTTGTCTTGAACGTTGCTCGGACAGGAGGTTAACTGCTGAGCGATGTGAGGTTCATACTATGATTTAGATATAGTCAAACCGCACTTATCAGCAATTCCACAGGGATGGGAAACGTCAGGTCTAGGACCATGGGAAGCTATTTATTTCTGGAGATGATGATTGACCAAGATGCAGTAGATGGGTGTCATTTTTCTATTCAACTGAACCAACTCTTGAATTAATCACTCTTCTTCCTGAATTCGACACTTCTGGTTGTCGTTTCATTTGAGAGGCTCGGACATCGTGGTCATTTGGCCCAGTGTACTTAGGTGTGTGTGTAATTTTGTCTCAAAACCTGTGTATGGCTGTATTAGTCATACGTCTGGCTTACGTGGTATGTTTTAAGGGAGTTTTCATCCTTATTATCACCTTCAAGACATGTGTCCTGTATCATAAAATAGCTAATGTCTTATCAAGTGAAAACACAGTTGTCCAATGAAGTTGCTCTGCAGCACAGCCGAGCACGTTAAGCCAGACTTCACGACGGTAATGGGGAATTTGAGTTCGAAGATCTGAGTTTTCAGTCCCGACGTCGACAGTGAGAACGATTTATCCCACGTTTTTCTACACTCACTCCTGGAAAATACTGGGGAAGTACCTTATTTCAATTTTCAGGGCATGTGCATTTGCCGTAATGATTACACATCGTACAACAGTCATTATAATGACACAGGTTATAAGGCTACTTACACAAGTAAATACGGCACGTGGAGTTTGAAGAGGCCTTCGAGTTGACGATAGAGGAGAACAGAAGAGCTTCTTCATCATATATAGGAAGTACGATGCTACCTAGATTGACGTTTCTGTC
Source organism: Meconema thalassinum (assembly GCA_946902985.2). NCBI lineage: Eukaryota > Metazoa > Arthropoda > Insecta > Orthoptera > Tettigoniidae > Meconema > Meconema thalassinum. The sequence continues at coordinate 264,736,961 of OX336389.2, read as the reverse complement.
TTGCGAGATGTCAGGTACACGTGTACGCTATCGTTAAAAGACATTTTCAAAGTCTATTTCTAGATCACGTGTCTTCTGTTCCTTTCGGGTCAAATTTCTTAAAATCACGCTATTTAGACTCTTTTGATCATGTGAAATATAGGCTTCTAAGATCACCTTTTGTTCGGATGTGTTTGTTTGCATGTGTGAACCACCGAGTACATTCTGATTGCCTGAAGCGATTTACATTGAAACTTGGTAAGGACTTACTAATTACCCCGTCAGACACCAAAAGTGCCTTACAAATGTCAATTTGTTTCACCAATCCAAAATGGCGGCCGTGCGAAATATTCACCGGTTCACAATATCTCCGAAACAATTGCAACAACACCCCAGAAAGTTTGTAGAAAAACATAAAATAAGTTCATTTGTGATCTCTAAAAGCACGAAAAACACACAAACAACATAGCGGCCACGTGAAATTCAAATACTTAAATTGACTCATTTTGGCGCCTTAAAAATCAGAGCGTAGTGAAACTGGGCGTAGTAAATCTTTATTTAGAGCTCAATATTTTGGCATCGAATTTAATTTATTTTCTTTGGAGATGATGGTGGTGCGAATTCATTTAAAACCTGTTTTTATTTCTTGCATCCTAATCAAGCGATAGAAGTGAAATTTTATATAAAGAACCACTATTATAATATTTACCTAATGGTATGTAACTCTGTGACCTACATATTGAGACAATACAATATGACGGCCACGCGGGATATTTCCCCGATTCTCAATATCTCAGAAACAATCACAGCAACCAAGCTGAAATTTCGTACGGTGCTAGAGGAGAAACAAATAACATTGTGAGGTTTGAAGCCATTTTTCAGTGTTGCCTAAGTAAACAAAAGTTTGGTGCTTTTCAGTCGGTCAACACGAATGTACCCAATAAGAGCTGGGTTGTGCCCTAATCCGGAAATAAATTACATGAGAAACAAATAAGTTAATTGGTTCCAAACTTCAATTTCTTGGCAGAGCCGGTAATCAAATTCGGCCCAACAGAGCGACAGCCAAGAATGCTAACCGCTAAACAACGAGGTGGTCTATCGTAGCCTTTGCTCTGAAACAGCTTAGGTTCGATTCCATTCCGGGTAATGAAATTTTAACTTCGGATGTCTATTTCCCCTGGCTTGGGTGTTTCCGATGTCATCATATACAGGTATTTCATCCTAATCACAACAAAATTAATAATAAATAAACCATCAGAATCACAATAACTTTCGTTTCGTATTGCAGGGTCACTGACTAGCTAATAATAATAATAATAATAATAATAATAATAATAACTATTATTATTATTATTATTATTATTATTATTATTATTATTATAAGTCGCCTCCGTAGCGTAGCGGTCAGTATGGTTAGCTGCCGCCCCGGAGGTCCTGGGTACGATTCCTGGCTCTGCCACGATATTTGAAAAGTGGTATGAGGACTGGAACGGGGTCTACTCAGCCTCGGGTGGCCCAAATGAGTAGAGGGGGTTCGATTCCCATCTCAGCCATCCTCGAATTGGTTTCACGTGGTTTCCCACTTCGTCTTCGGGCAAATGCAAATGCCGGAATGGTTCCTACTGTAAGGCCACGGCCACTTCTTTCCCCCTTCCTTGCCTATCCATCCTAATCTTCCCCTCCTCTCTTCCCTCATAAGGCCCCTTTTCGCTTTGCAGGTGAGGCCGCCTGGGCGAGGTGCTGATCACACCTCACCAGTTGTATCCCCTCCGAACAGATGTTCCCTGCTCTAGGACACTGTCTGGAAAGGCGGTAGAGGTGAGTTCCCTCGCCGAGTCCGTGGGAGCCACCAACCTGGAGGATAAAATTGACTAAATGAAATAAAAATAAAATTAGTATTATAATTATTTTCGAAGTGAAATACATCTACTTTGCGCAGAACCATATCGGTGCTATTCCTGTAATTCTACCAGTTGGCGTGGAATGCACCGATTATCAATTCCTCTCCTCCCGAGGTGGACTTTCCAGTTATTATTTTGATTATTATTATTATTATTGTTATTTTTATGATTACTTTTATTATTATTATTATTATTATTATTATTATTATTATTATTATTATTATGTACGAGGGTTGTGTCCGATACAAACTAAACGCGTACAGTTCCTCAGTGTAGTCTCCATCATGCTATTGAACCAGCTGCCAGTGCCTGTTCTCCGGATTATGAGAATGGAGCGGTCTAACGTCTGCAGAACTTCCGGAACAGTCCAAAAGTTGATCCCACGAAGCGGCTCCTTGATCTTGAGTATCAAATTAAAATCCATGGAGCGTAAGTCTGGTTAGTATGGGGGATGATAGAGCACTTCCAAGCTCCATCAAGCGTATAAATCAGCCACCGCTTGTGCCAATTGCGCAAAATGATGCGAGGCATCAGCTGAAAACGTTATCGTTTCTTGCCAGAGCTGGTCATAGGTGCTAACTCAAAAAGAAGATTAATTATTCGTATTCAAGGTTAGGGTATCACAGTAGTAGCCTATAGCTACTTTTGACTTATGTGAGGACCATCAATGCTGCCTTTTGTTTGATTGGCGTGTCAGTTGGGTTCGTACCATCAGATCCATGTTTCATCCAGTGGCGACTGGCGGATGATTGTTCTGAATGTTACACTATTTACACCAAGGAGAGGTGGGATAGGGTGAAAGACTGCTTAATGCCAGAGAAGACGGTGTACACGTCCTCGGTTAAACTGATGTAGCTTATTCGTCACGAATACCGCAGTTCTGAGAACATCACATTCACCTCGAGATTAGCTTGTCACGGAGGGTGAGTGGTTATCGTGTCGGACTGCCAACCCCAAGCTTGCAGGTTCGCTCCTGGCCATGGTAAGTGATTTTTGAAAGGCGACAAAAATCACGGTACGCATGTCATACGATGTTGGCTTATAAAAGAACCCATTCAAATTCAGTAGACCGTGTTCATAATGGAAAAATTAATCTCGGGATTTTCCGCCAACACAAAGTTCCTCATTTCTCTACTAGAAAGCGCTATAGTGTCAAAGGGCTTAGATATCTAACTTCCTTGACTTCCATAGCGCTTCAAGGAGCGATAAAATTTGAAATGCAAGTTGCCCTCTGGGCGTCAATTAAAAAAGCTTGCACCCGGCATCCGAGGCCATACGTTATTATTATTATTATTATTACCTCGAGATTAATCGATTATTTGGAAAACTTCACGAGAATAAAGCCACGTAAGCTATAGGCTACACGAGGGCGAGAGGGAACCGCAAGTGTCCCATTCACGCTCAAATGACATTGCGAGACATGGTATCAGCAGTAGACGGCATATCTCGGATGTCTTCGTCCGCCTTTCTCCCCCTTGTTGCAATCAGCGGGCAACGATAAGCCGAGTCAACTGTTTGGTTAAGACTTACCAGGTCAAGCATTTCTGCCAAACACCCCACTCTTGAGATCTGATCGGTGCTCGGGACTAGCGTTCCTATACAGTAGCGCTTCGCTTTCTCAAACAGTTCCCAGTACTACATGTTTTTCGGAATGATTAAATAACAAAACTATCCCGTGCATCTAAGAGGCACGTGGGGTTTATTGCTAAAGGATTATTGCTAAAGGATTATTATTAAAGTATTATTATTATTATTATTATTATTATTATTATTATTATTATTATTATTATTATTATAGTGGGAAACGGTTTCCAGATCATGACACTCACAAGCATCGAATATAGGACTGAATTATTTATTTAAACAAAGAAACTTATTAGAATACAATATACAGAATTAAGGGAATGTGTTTCGCGGCTCATCGGAACTCGGAATATTGCTTCTCTTCTTTTTATTCTCAAACAATGGCGATGAGCTTACTCCTGCGCCCCCTAGATCCCATACTCGGCCGTCTTGATCCTCATCCGACCTGGATGAAGAAAATCCGCCCGGCCAGGGCCTCATGAACTCCGCACAGGACGATGTGATTGTTGGTCCAGCATGGTCTCCTTCTCTGCTGACGTCATATGTGTCGTTGAGTTTAACTCGAGTCACTCGATAAGGTCCTAGACTTTTGGTTTTTAGTTTCAGATGTGGACCGATCTGAGTGCGTTTGATGGCAACCAGGTCATCGACCTGATACTTCTTAGGCTCCTTACGTCGTCGGTTGAATTCAGCACGATTTTCAGATTGTACCTTTTCTATCTGCTTTTTTTGCATCTTCTCTCATCTGATCACGTTTTTCGTTGAACGAATCGATCAACTCCTCTTCGATGAGTTGCACTATACGCAGATCATTTTGGTTGTGCATTCTGACTCCTGTCAGCAGCTCGAAAAGTGACATTCCCATGCTCCTCTGGAACGTAGAGTTTATAGCTCGTTGGACGGATGGTACAACCTTGTACCATTTTGTTGGATCGTCAATGCTAAGTTTAACGATGATCTTGGTCACAGTTGAGTTGACTCTCTCGATTTGACCATTGGCTCTTGGCAGTCCAGCTGTGATCAAGACGTGCTTGATACCCTGCGATTTGCAGTAGTCCTGGAACTCATGGGAGGTGAACGATGGCCCCCAGTCGGTGATCACTTGAACTGGGTTTCCAAATTTCGTCCTCTGAAACTCCATCTTTTCAATCGTCTCGGCCGATTTGGTAGTTTTCACGGGATACAGCCAGGTGAACTTCGTGAAGGCGTCCATCACACAGAAGATGTGTTCATATCCCTTGTGTGTAGACTTAAGTGGTCCGATGTGATCCATTATTGGTAGGTGTGCAACGGCACACTCTCCCTGAACATCGGATGTAACCAACCTTCTTTCTTGCCTGCCTTCCTGTTAACCACCAGACACTTCACACTGTTGGCTATGACTCGTAACACCTTGTTGGCCAAGTCTGGAATATAATATTCCTGCTTCACGTCTTCTTCAGTCCTTTTAACAGCGTAGTGTCCCTTATCATGTGCAGCTCTGATGATTTCATGGTGCATTGCCCGCGGGACCACCAACGTCTCTCGCCCGTCAACAAATTTAAACAGCAGTCCATCTCTGACGATGAAGTTTTCGTAAGGCCCTTTCTCCAGTGTCGCTTTTATCGCTGTCAATCCTTCGTCTTTTCTCTGGGCGATTTTGATCCTCGCTGCAAGGCCATCAGGGAATCCAAACATCACTGCTGGACATCGGCTCAGGGCGTCGACATGTTTCATCCTGGTTGCAGTTCGGTGTTCGATGGTATAGTCAAACTCCTCCGAGGCCATAGCCTATCTAGCTACTCGTGGGACCAGGTCCCTTTTGTGCATTGTCTTTTGGAATGCCATACAGTCAGTCACGAACTTGAACGGAATTCCAAGCAAGTACACCCTATACTTTTTTAATGCATTCACCACAGCTAAGATCTCGAGCTCGTAACTGCTGTATTTTTCTTCCTGTATCGTCGTCTTTTTACTCATGTATGAGACTGGATGTAGTTTGTTGTCCTCTGGGTACTTTTGCAACAACACAGCGCCATACCCACGCTTGCTGGCGTCTGTGTGCAGCTCCGTCTCGTATTTCGGATTGCATATCTTCAACACAGGTTCTGAAGCGAGAAGACGTTTGAGCTCAACAAATGCAAATCGTTATTCCTCGCCAAACTTGAACTCCGGTTTACCTCTCATCAGATCACTCAGTGGTTTGGCTATAATCGAGAAATTTGGGATAAATTTTCAAAAATAGCCAGCCAATCCGAGAAAGCTCTGCAGCGCAGCGATCGTCTTTGGCTCCGGGAGGTTTTGTACAGCAAGGACCTTCTCAGTGGCGGGTTGAATCTGTCCACGTTGAATAGTGTATCCAAGGAACTGTACCCTCCTCTTCAGAAACTGGCACTTCTCGAAGTTGATTTCCAGCCCGTACTCTGCAGCTAATTCCAACACTCGTCTCAATCGTCGGAGTGCCTCGTCATCATCATTCGCTGGGATGATTAAGTCATCCATATAGGTAAACACTATGTTCTCTCGGTTTAACTCCCAGAGCACAGCTTTAATAAAGTGTTGGAAGACTGCTGGTGAGTTGGTAAATCCAAATTGGACTTTTTTGTACTGGTACTGCCCAGAACGCTTTACGAATGACAAATATCGTCGACTTCCTTCGTCGATTTCCACGTGAATGAATCCGTTCCTGAGATCCAAGGTGCAGAACACCGTAGCATCCTGTAACTTGTCCAGAAAATCCTCTATAACTGGCATGGGAAATAGATCCCTAACCACGATTGAGTTCACTGGACGAAAATCAGTACAAAGTCGCTTTTTTCCATTTTTCTTTTTGACTACCACCACTTGGCACGTATATTCTGATTGACTCGGTTCTATGATATCTTCCTTGAGCCACGCCTCGACTTTCTCATCGACAAACTCGTTCTCAAGCGGTGCCATTCGTCTGGGCCTGCTAAATATAGGTTTTTCTTCTTTCAATGTGATCATCTTGACATCAGTAGATTCCGTCTTCTTTCGTACATATCTCGCTACCAAATCCTGGATCTGTTCCCTTTTTTCCTCGTCAACGCAGTTCTCGATATCCAATTCCTGTTCGTCGGCTACCCTGATCAACATCATTGGGACCTCTAGTTTCATGATGGTAACTCCTTGCTAGCTCAGGATGACCTCACCCTGATCCAATAGATCGTTACCAATAACCATGTCCCACTCCATAGTATCATCAGAAACAACATAGACGTTGGTTTGGAACTCCAGCTCGTCTACCTCAACGACTGTTGTGAAGTAACCTTGAGGAGCAACAAAACCATTACCGAATCCTTTCAAAACAAGATCCGTGCTCTTCAATCCTGGGGAACCCATGGTCTTATGGATGTTTTGTCGCAGTAGGTTATAAGGACTGCCACAGTCGATAAGTGCCTGAAGTTTCTGTTGACCCAATCTAACCTCTTTGAACTTGAGGCAGCTTTTCTTTTCATCAATGAGATTGGTACCTTGATTATTCCTCTTATCGTTCTTCCTCTCTCTTTTGCACTCGGATGAAATGTGGCCAAACTCGTTGCAGTTGAAACATCTCTTGCCTTTTTCCTTGTTCTCACATTCCTTTGAACTATGACCAGATCCACCGCAATTATAGCATCTATCTCCACTACTCACCTCTTTCTTCTTTGCACAGCCCCAACAATTTCCTTCCTTCTCGTTGGCACTCTTGGCACTTCCTTGAAAATTACTGTTATTATACTTTGTGCTTTTCTTTGGCAAAGACTTCACCGCCATCTCATAACTTCTCATTTTCTCCTTGAAATCCTGGGAATTTTTTGCTCCAAAGAGAAGAAGTTTTGATCCTGAATCGTCTTCGATCCCATCAATCACGTACTGACACAGAGAAACTTGCTCAACATCACCTCTACTGGCGATTTCCTTCATCACAAGAAAGTACTCCTGTAGAGATTCGTCGCGCTTTTTTCGTCGTTGGGTTATCAACTTGTGGATTTCTGTACTGCTTGCCGCCACGTCAAACTCCTCATTCAAGGCCTTCTTCAGTACAGTCCAGGACGTCAGTCCTTTCTCACCTTGAAGAAAAAGCTTAGCTAAACCATCGAGTGATTTCTTAGCATAAATACGCTTTTGCAGCTCACTCCATCCCATCAAGATTGACGTCTCCTCAAAATCTGCGATCCATTTCTTCACTGGGTAACCATCCTCACCGTTAAATGTTTTCATAGCACCCTCTACGTCGCGGAACGAGAATGAAAACTTATGTTGTTCTCTATACCTTCTGTGCTGGTCTTCCTCTTCGCTCTCTTCGTCTTCTTCATCTTCTTCATCTTCGTCATCATCGTCTATATTAGTTGCGAGTTCGTCCAATTTTCTCAAGTAATAACAAATTGTGTTAATCATCACCTCCTTTGTCCCTATCTCGGTATTAAGAATCTCAGAAACACGCAACAGATCAATCACCCTTGGAAAATGTTTTTTCGATAAATTTCTTCTTAGCTTCCTCTTCAATGGAATTTTCGTCAAAATCGAATCCAGGAAACTCTCGCAGTCGCTTTCGATTCTTCCTGTCGTCTGGTATATGCTCAAAAATGAGGTTATGTAAAACTTTGATTGCTTTGACCGGAGCATCACTTATGTTCTTATTTATTTTCTCTATTGCACCGAGTGTAGTCATCTTATTTGTTTACACACGTCTATCAAATAGTTTTTCGTCAATATCGCTTCCTCATATCCTCGCAATCAAACTTGTTTAACCTCATTCACCAAACCGCTGATATTTGTAGGTGATATCGTTGAATACCGCTTCCCGTCGTTTCTCTGACGAGTCGCTATCCTCTTACCACATGCACAATCCTCTGTCGTCGTTTAGATTCCCACCCTCGTCGTCGTCATGGCACCACTAATTGTCACTGAAACTTAAGAACAAATTTTGCTAGCCTATGAATCCTCGTCGTAGATTCGCACGTCGTGGGCTCACAAAACTGCACGTCGTCTCGTCCTCAGCGTCGTAGGCAACAGCAACAAATATGAGTAGCCGTCCACTTCGTCAAAAATAGCGTCGTATTTTGCATCGTACTTCGTGTGATGGATTGCGTCGTAACACGTTGTTTCAGTTCATCCCGGACGAGCCCCCATTTGTGGGAAACGGTTTCCAGATCATGACACCCACAAGCATCGAATATAGGACTGAATTATTTATTTAAACAAAGAAACTTATTAGAATACAATATACAAAATTAAGGGAATGTGTTTCGCGGCTCATCGGAACTCGGAATATTGCTTCTCTTCTTTTTATTCTCAAACAATGGCGATGAGCTTACTCCTGCGCCCCCTAGATCCCATACTCGGCCGTCTTGATCCCCATCCGGCTCCCACATTATTAAAAATAAAAGTTAAGTGATTTTCAGTCGGTCAACACGAATGTACCCAAAAGAGCTGGGTTATGTCCTAATCCTGAAAGAAATGGTATTATTATTATTATTGTTATTTATATAAAAAAATCTGGTCGTTGTGCAACCTTATTACCGGGCACCACGGGTTTCACCCAACGCCATGTTACGACGTAGGGAAACGACGTTCTGCTCATAGTGTTCCAAGTGGGTTTGCGCAGCACCGTAACGTTGCTATTCTTGTAGTTCCACTAGATGGTTTGGAATGCACCGATAATCAATTTCTCTTCTCCAAAGGTGGTCTTTCGAGTTATGAAACAGTCATAGGCACTATGCCTACCTCTCGAGCTAACACACGAACCATCTGGTTGTATCCGTTACCAAATAACCTGCCAACAAGTTGCACGACCTCGTCACTCACACAAGGGGGCATGATGGTGCAGTGGTCAAGCTGGTTTGCCTCTCACCAAGGCAGACAGGGTTCGATTCCCGGCCAATGTACCTTATGTGAAATTTTCGAAGTGATATATCACGTCCTGTGGTTCGTATTTCAGGTAAAATGGAGGTTCCATGGCTCATGATCGCGAGATTAACGGTCACGTAAAATTACAAGCTTCCCTTCCTTCCACTGACATAAGAGAAACCGATCGAAGCATGTTGACTAAACACTGCCGTTAAGAGTGTTAATTGTGCCACAATATTCTGATGTTCGGATTTGTATGGCAACAACACATCCCAGACTGCATCGTGAAGACCTTCATATCACTGCCATGCTGTATGGCCGCGTACTCTCTCAATTTTGATCCAGCTGCACAATTCCTGTTCCGAGAACATCCGGATCCGTTTGGCCTGTCTCTCACAGGCGAGGTTATTTTTAGACTATTATTATTATTGGAATTCTGTCCGAAGGCGGGTCCGTGCCTCCGAAGGGGCTATCCTCACTCGAAGTTTCCGTGCGGTAGGGTGGCCATGGCATTTCCGCTCCTCCTTACCCCGCCAACAGCGCGTGGTCCCACTGAACCGGCATTCCCCAAGGTCCAACCACGCCCAATGCTGCTTAACTGCTGAGATCTCATGGGATCCGGTTTTCAACAAGGCCAGACCGTTGGCTAATTTTAGCTTGCTTTCGATTCTTGTAAGAATGAATGTAGACTTATGAGATCTAAACGGGTCAAATGGTTTTTGGCCTATTGCTACAAAACTCAGTATTTATTTGGATGTGATATAGTTGCATTACTCCATGAATCCCGGGCAGTAGCTGAATTGGTCGGCAAATTGGCTACCATGAATAGGTGTAGACATGAAGACTACAGTATTTCTGAGTTGTAGCCTTCCCTACCATTAGGCTGCTTGGGCACTAGATCGTACCGGTTCACGCCAGAACAGTTAGAGGTAACTGTGTGCATAAGGTGAGTAACTTGCCTTTCAGATGTGAACTCAAACCAACTATTAACAATAATGCAGAAATGCACGTGTTACTGTATATTGAAATAATAGCCCAGACATTTGACAAAGTAAATCAGAACCGTAAAGTGAAATCACTTTGCTCTGTCACCTGGTGGAAATAACACAGGTATGAACCTAATCACGGGACGTCTTGCTCTGATAAATTGTGCTATCCAGGAAACACAATACATTTCCTTTGCCTGAATGTCTGAAAAAAATTAAAACAAATGGTTAGTCAAGTCTCTTAGTACAGTAGGAAATACTTTCATAAGCCTATCCTTGTTATTTGGAGATACGGGAGTCAACCTGACCATCTTAATTTTTGAGAAGGTACTGAATATCCGATGCCTTTCCAAACGCCACATGGTTTTTCAAATGAAAAGTTCACTCTACGGCCGCTGGTATTCAAATACCAGTTTTCAGCGTGGTATATGCACAGCTAAGCCACAAATTCATCATGCCCACTAATAATAACAATAATCATAATAATAATAGTAATGAGAATAATCGTAGTAGATTTCAACCTCTAGGTCGTGTTATGTAGCCTATAATATGTGCAAGCTGCGTAGATGTAAGGTAGAGCGTTAAATTGCCATGACGTGTGAAGGAATTGAACCCTTTGAATTGAACTTTGGGTTTTGTCGCTGACGCTCCACATGACTTCATCGTCTATGTTAAATGGTTTATTTTACATCTACATGCGTGATGATGATGATAATAATAATAATGTAATAATAATCATGTTTGCAGAGAATATTTGAAAGAAAGGTTGTAATTTTAGATTGCGTAAATCTGGAAAAGGGCTTTATCTCCAGCCATCTGAGCAGTATCGATGATGGGTTAGAATTGTTGTGTTTAGGAATAATGTACAACATGAGAAAATGTCATATACGGTAACTGGTTAGCTGGTCTCACCCCTCCGCCAGCTGTAGTTCCTAGAAACATCTTCCTGCATTTCTACGTATTTACTTCCAGAAAGATACCTCTATCTAGACTAGACACTAGAGCATTGACGGGCAATGCGAGAGCTCGCTCCATGGGCTAATGGCATGAGCGTGGGAGAGACGCGAGCAGCTGTTTGTGTTGTAAACAAGTGGAGTAACGCCGCAATCAAGGCCACGGGCCCAAGGCAATGTACCGTACTTATGCTTACACGATACAATCTTACAGTACGTGTTGTATGTAAGATGGCTAGTCAAAGCAATGTGGTAAAGCAGCGTTCTAATGTGCAGTTCAATTCTAGTTGGGAGTATCATCACTTGATCACCAATTTGAAAGTAGAGCGCAATGTTTGGTCCGTGTCAAGATATTAGCCTTGAAAATGTTCAATTTAGAACGTCACTACGGAACACATCACTTCCACTAATAAGGAGGTGTAGAGGGTGAAATTTGACCTACGTATCCCCATAATCTTCGCGAGGAGTATTTAAGTATCACAATGACTTTGCTTCCTACGCACAACCTAAATAAATTAATATAAATCAACGTATTTACTTAAGCCTCCGTGGCTTAGGCGGCAGCACGTCGGCCTCTCACCGCTGGGTCCGTGGTTCAAATCCCGGTCACTCCATGTGAGATCTGTGCTGGACACAACCGAGGCAGACAGGTTTTTCTCCGGGTACTCCGGATTTCCCTGTCAAAATTTCATTCCAGCAACACTCTCCACTATCATTTCATTTCATCTGTCATTCATTTAATCATTGCCCCAGAGGAGTGCGTCAGGCCTCGGCAGCCAGCACAGTTCACATCCTCGCCGCTAGATGGGGGCTTCATTCATTCCATTCCTGACCCGGTCGGAGACTGGAAGCAGGCTGTGGATTTTCATTTTCAACGTATTTACTTAGAACACGTCATTTGTATACACAAATTATTTATTTCCTCACCATAATCCAACGCACTGATTAGCACGATACATTCGGAGCAATAACACTTTTAAAAGGTTGCCTTAAATATGTTTTGATACTCGTCCATTCCCGTGGGAATCGTGTAAGCCGCAGCCGTTATGCTGCACTTTCCGTTAGAGCGCACGCTCTGCTCTTTGACCCTACCTAAGCTGGAGCGCTGCTCATTGAACCGTATTGTGCCCGCCTTTGATCTAGACCTAGAGCATATTTCTTCCTATCCTTTGATTGCCCTCCTCTTCAAAGGGCTCGAGGAAGAGTTGTAATTTCTCTATGAGGCCAATGAATGTTTTTGGCCTAATGCCCTTCCTGATGCAAACCTCATAACAGGAGTTGACCAGAGATTACATGAATGAAGATGAATCAAAATTTTGCAGGGATTTGCTACAAGGAGGTCGTGACGTATTTGAAAGTACTGTACAATCACGGAACTTGCTTGGAGTAGGAAATAGGCAGTGACGGGAAACCATCTCGAGGTTATGAAAACAATTGAAATAAATTGGTTGTCAGTGGATTATAATATGCATAGGCATTTACCGTACCAAGTTTCACTGCGCTCGGATCGTTAAATCGCGAGAAACGTCCATTTAAATATTTAAATTTCGTGTCACCGCCATGTTGGATTAATGCCCACCATGTTATTGATAGTCCCATAGGTAAACGTATGTTAATTGCCTTTATCAACATACAAAATTTCAGATTGCTGTCACAGATTAGTGGATATCGAGAACTGTCTATATATTTGGGATAGTCGCCATGTTGGATTTTTATATATAGGCCATAGAGTTATGTAGGCCTAGAGAGCCCCGGGAATGCGGGAGCCACGCAGAAGCGCGTCCCACCTTCCATCGGTCCGCACAAGGCGGGACCTTAACTATAATTAGATGGCAATTATTGCGCAGGTTCAGTATTCAAACATTGACTTGGATCGTATGATTAGGACACAAAAGATAAAAACCTAATATTAAAATTTCGCACATTTGGCCATCTTGAGGTTATAAAAAGAATTGAACTAAATTAAATGTCAGTGCCTTACAATGTTCACAAACATTTGCTGTACAATGTTTCACTGCGCTCGGATGGATAAATCGCGGCAAATGTCTACATAAATGTTTCAAATTCGCTTGGCCGCCATGTGCGTTTTGTACTTAACAGGTTTTTGAAAATTAGATAGGTGAACTTTCTGTAGTGCCCTTTATCATCGTACAAAATTTCGAAGTGATATCTGTAGTAGTACCGTAAATATAGAATGCCGGTGAAATACTTCGCACAGCCGCTATGTTAGATTGGTGAGACCTAATAAAATTTGAAAGGCACGGTCGGGGTTGGACTAAATAGTACTATGTCCTTTCCGAGTTTCATTGAAATCACTCCAGCCGTTTAGATTTTATTTGGGGGCGGGGGACGACGACGACGACACACATATGCACACACACACACATATGATATGTCTGGCTGCGTGGCTCAGGGGTAACGTTCTCGCTTGCTGAGCCCAAGGTTGCAGGTTCGAAACCTGGCGCAGTCAGCTGGCATTTGAGGGTGCGCAAATGCGAGGGAGCCGTGTCCGTAGATTTGCTGGCACGTTAAAGGTCCCCTTCGGGACAAAATTCCGGCATCCCGGCGTCTCTAAAAGCCAGTGTAGTTAAAAGGGACGTAAAACCAATAACATTATTATTATTACACATATGATATGAAATGGAGTAGTCATGTAGGATGTGTAGTTTTAAAAGCTTACAAATCCCTGCACTTTGAAATGAGGGTATTAAAAGGAAGTAGTGCCTCTGCTGAAGAATTAGGCTATTTGTCACTTGTAAGACCTATTCTGGAATATGCCTCGGCGGTTTGGGATCCAAATCAAGTAGGGCTCATCAATGAGTTGGAAATGGTACAAAGAAAGGCCACTAGATTTGTGCTCAGTGATTTTAATCCCAGGAGCAGTGTGAGCCGTATGTTAAAGAAACTTGGGTGGGAATCACTGGAGGATAGGAGGATGAAATCTAGACTCTGCGCTATGTACAACACGTATACAAATCAACCAGCATGGGGTGAGCTTAGCAAACGATTGGGAAAGACCACTTACATGGGTAGGAGCGATCATCCTTTCAAAGTTAAGGGCCGACCACAGCGAACAAATTATGGTAAATATTCTTTTGTAAACCGTGCCATTGATAACTGGAACTCTCTACCTGCCGCAGTCTTAGAGCCTTTTCCCAAACATATAGGTGTGTTTAAGAAAAGACTGACTATTTGTGTAAATACTCCAGTTTAATTGTTGTATAATTGTTATTGAATTGTTATGTATAATTATTTATTTGTTATGTATATCCAATTTGCCACCGGGGGACACACCCCCATTGCAAATAAATGAATGAATGAATGAATGAAACACGGTCAGCAGGTGATCTCACAAGCCTATTTTTTCATAAATGAAAATAGGCTAAAAGAGAAAAAGAAATGCAAGTTATATAGCAAAAGAAGTACTCTGCTACATTTTTTTAGCGTATGGCTTTTAGTGCCGGGAGTGTCCGAGGACATGTTCGGCTCGCCAGTTTTGTAGCTGCTTCAAGACGGCCACCCAATGGGTGAGCTACAAGTTCCGTCACGTGTGGAGTGTTGTCTGGGGAGGAAAGTTTGAATGTAAGGACGAGGAGTTGGAAGGTAGCGGCTGTGGCCTATAGTTAGGGACCAACCCCGGCATTTGCCTGGAAGGAAGATGGGAAACCACAGAAGACCATCTTCAAGGTTGCCGGCGGGGGGATTCGAACCTCCTCGCCTTCCTGGATGTCAGCGACTGCCAGCAGTCATGCCGTAACGACCACGGCTAACTCACCCGGTTCTGCTACATAGCTTGATTTATACAATAGCCTCAACACTGAAGGGTCCGTGAGATCAGGTGTGTATATTGGAAAATTAAATTGGAGCGTGTGACCTCCGGGTTAAATATGTAGTCTATGTTATTTATTTGAAAACTACAGCAAGGGAAACAACAATATTTATAAAGATATTAACATCCGTACTCACAGTAGGAAAAGTGATTTCATTGCATCACACAATTCAATACAAGTAGTGTATGGACCTGATGAGTTGATCCCCGGCTATACCGTATAGTTGTTGTTTTATTTGAGGGACTCGGATATCGTGGTCATTCAGCCCAGTGCTCTTGGTTGTATATACAGTACAGTATTTATATATACTTTTTCTGATAACCTGTGCTGTTGTGTTGTCTGTGGGTGTGTGCGTGTAATTGTAATTCAGGTGAGGATTGGGAAGGAAGCAGCCGTGGACATTGTTAGGTACTGTGCCCGAATAAACAAGAACAGTACTTGTCGAATCCGATGGGACAGCTGGATCGTAGAACCTGAAAGTTCCCGGCTAGAAAACCCCTCAAAATCCTACCGACAAGTACTACATTTAAGGGAACACTATCCTAAAAAGATTGCGTTATGAAAAAGAACCAATATAGAACGAAGATAAACTAGCTCAATCGATAAAAATCGAGAAACAAGAAAAATAAAATCTCAAGGCAATGGGACTACAGTAATATGGGAATAACATCCAACACTGGTATTCATAACACAATATACCACAAATTATTATAAATCACAACGTCAAACTTCCCAAAAACAGCACTAAATTTATTGAATCGAAGACTGATACATGAACATTTAAATTCCCTCTCAAAACGATCAAAGTGATATAACACACGACATGAACTACGTCATATTAATGTTTCACGCTTGCAACGTATGAATGCACAAAATTAAATTGTAAATACCACAACTTCACGTAGATATTAGCGTTCTGTAAAGTTTAAATGACACTCACTCTATATTTCTACATACATTTCCATGATATGGCAATCATGATACTGGTAATCATATTCATTTTAATATAACAATCGTAAATCAGTTATTTAAGATTTCGTTATTTACGTAGACATATTCCAGTACTATATACACATAATTCTCATAATCACACTTCATGAATCTTCCTTAAGCACCAAAAATAATTGTAATCTTTTCACAATAATCGGTATCAAAATCATTCCTCATCACAACTTAATTTTAACATACTGAGATCATCTCCAAATGTAATTATCATATGCTTCTGTTTCATAAGAACAGTGAAATTTAGTCATAGTCTGACCTACTTGACCTAGCAATTAAGATAAGTTCAAACGTATCTTACAAATTCGTGTCAAATAGTAAATAATGATAATACAAATTACAACCATGAGCTCCAATTACTAATTCTTCCATATTCTTTACATGTTTAACATCATTCAAAATTAATCATATCGTATCAAAATTTTCACTTCCATATATTTCTCACAGCATAATAATTTCTCATCAAATTCTTCACTGAGTTTTTCATGTCTTATATCACAACTAAATATTCATTGTAATCTCCTTTAAATTATATATATGCTTCAATAATTTCAATACCACGTTTACAACAGATACAGCTTCATTATACCTCAAATATGCTTCAGATAGACATGCTGCAAATTCTCATGTTACTCGACAATTTTATAGTTCCGTTGAATATAATCCCGTTAAATACGTGTTCTATCATCATTTCGTTGATTTTCATGACCATAATATATTATAATACTATTTATTATTATTATTTAATAATAATATAGTTATTTGTTATAAACAATATCACACATCTTTAAGTTTTCAACATTTTCAGTATAATTCTTAACTTATTATTCTCAGTTTTCAAAATGTATCCAACATTCCTTAGAATTCAATAAATTGTACAAATATGAAAGCATGGTAATTTTCTTTACCAAAAAAAAAAAAGAATGTGTGTAATTGACCCAAAATGCCATTCAAAATACAGCTTTAATCGAACATCTCAAAGTTGAGAAAATTCAATAATACTGTTTACAAGTTCATAAGTTCTTCAACACAATCTCCCAAATACGCTGACAATGTAATCCTTCCATTCTATACATCTTGATATCGTTGATCATAATATAAGTAAAATGACTGTCGAAAATATTCATTGACTTTCGACAATCTTTTCAGTTTTGTCTCACGAGGTTGAGTGTGCCCCCGTTCCAGCCCTCAGATCAGAATTGAATTCCTTGGCAGAGCCGGGAATCGAACCCGGACCTTTGAGGTGACAGCCAATAATGCTAGTCGCTGCACAACGAGGAGGTCTAGACGACCGTGAAGTGGAGACCTTGCATGGAAAGACAATGGTTTGGAAGGTAGCGCAGTTAGTCGTGCCGAAATTCATTAGTAATTTGTATATCTATAAACAGAGGTTGAATGGTGCGTTAATCTGCGATACAGGACGTGCAGTCACTTTCAGACAGGCCATCTCGTGGTGTAGCGGCTAGCGTTCCGCGTTCAATTCCCTGCTCTCGCGAGAAATTTTAATTCTGGTTTGAAGGCTGGAACGGAGTACACTCAGCCTCGTGAGTCAAAACTGAGATGAGGAGGGTTCGATACCCACCTTAGCCTTCCTGCAAGTGGAATTCCGTGGTTTCCCCACTTATACTCCAGGCTACTAGTGGGATGGTTCCCAACTTAAGGTCACAGCTGTCTCTATCCCAATCCTATCCCTAATTTTACAAAATCCACACACTAGTACAAGCATCATAATAACACTAGTTATCATACAAATTCCACACACATCCAAATACACAGAACTGGGCGACCACGATATCGCAGCCCTTTAACAACAACTTATGGACTCAATGCCGATTTACCATCGGATGCAGATGTAAATAATGCAACACAGGTTGCACCTCTATATTTTAGTAAAGACTGATGTGTAATATTGCTCTCCGCGAACCAATAGTAGGTTATGTGTCCACCTGCCTCTACGCAACATCTAGTAGTAAAGCACTCTATTACCCGAGCAAGCTAACCTGCCATATTGTATCTATGACACAGTATTACCGTGGTCAGTAAGTTATTAAATCCTATATCTCACGTAATGACGCAATTATTCCTACACTGAAACGAAAACAAAAAATAAGCTTGTAGTTTTACGTAACCGTTAATCTCGCGATCATTAGCCACGGGACCTCTATTTTTATGTGGAATCCGAACCACAGGATGTGACATTTGACTACGAAAATTTCAAATGCAGTATCCAGGAGTCGAACCCAGTCCGCCTTGGTGATAGGCAAGCAGCTTTGACCACTGCACCATCACGCCCCCTTTAAATGAAAAACAATTATGTTGTGCAATTATCGTCATTACCTCAAATTACAATAATACATTGTTGTTGTTAATTCATTTGAGGGGCCTGGACATCGTGGTCATTTATCCCCGTGTACGTGAGTGTGTTATTATTAGAGACGAGAATTATAGGCACTAAAAACAGTTAAAATAGGCAGGCATATAGGCTCTTAAAATAACCAAAATGGGCATGTAAATAGGCACTAACGTGTAAAATAGGCAACAAACTAGGCATGCAAATATTTCTTATAATTTAATAACATATTTAATTACTATAATAAGAATTAACAACAAGCAACTTTTCAATGTTTTCTGGTAATAAGTTTGTTCTCCTGTCATGAAGAATGTTTTTATATTGAGAGAAAGATCCCTCTACATCACATTAAGTGATTGGGCAAAATTTTAACGAAGCCACTGCATCTGGTTTTAGGTCATTTGCTTCATCTACCTCACCTCGTAGCACACTGGCTATATTTACCACTGCTTCCCATCCTGGATTCCTCTGCAGCACCCTATCAAACTTTTCCCTGACAGCGGCTATCTTCCCATAGGTTCCTTCCAAACTTCCCCTGACTGCTTCAACAATCCTACTTGACTCCACCAGGGGTATTCCACTCTTCTTTATTTTCTGTTGCCTGCATCATGTGTACCCACAAGTCTGCAATCCTCGTTGAAAATTAGAAAACCGCGTAATTTGAAATTGTGGCATTCGCCCATAACCTTACTTTTTGCCACAATTTAGCAAGACTCTAGAGGGGATGCTAGAGGCTTGTTGGCAGCTTCGCAGCCCTAACCTGGGAGCTTAACGCTCCCCCAGACTAGAGCCCCACATAGCGCTGGTGAAAGTTACTCGCGTCTTTATCAAAAAAATTGCATTTATGTTGTAAATATCTATTTTCACAGGAAATGAGTCAGAGTTCAAAATACTGATTTTTAATTTCCATCCACTCTGGGACAAGAGACCACCAGCGTTCTAACTCCTCGTTCAGTAATTAAATGATTATTTACATTTTATATATAAATTATTGAGAGTTCATGTCTAATACAGCATTGCAACAAAACAACTTGCCGCAATACATAAATTAATAGGCCTATAAATGCTACAATGAAATGCGATCGTACTTCTGAATCACATAAACATAAAAGAAACAAACGAATTAACTCTTTACAGCAAGCTTGGCAGAAGACTACTCTTCCATCGGTAGTGAAATTGGTATCCCCTGTGATCCACTGCTTCAGCCAGTAAGACTTCGATAATTTATCTTTCGGCATTGCCACGGACACACTTCTTCCTCGCAATAAGTCACACAAAGTTCTGAATGTGAAGTGAAGATAAAGCGTACCTACGCTTACACTGTTCGCATCGAGAGGGAGGTAGGGGATATGGGTTATGCAACATAATTCGACGTTGATTGGTTCTCGCATGTGTCTTGCGAGGTTGGAGGGGTTGAAGGCTTCGAGGTCAAATTGTTCCTTGTTTCTTCTGATGGAAATTTCCCAAGCGCTATTTCTGGTGACTTCCGAAAATTCCCATTCTTGTTCGCGGGGTAAACACATATTGAGAAATGAGAATATAATTCTGTCGAGCACACCAGCTGCAATATAATGCAATTTAAAATACAGTCAAAAGGCATCAAATAGGCAATTATACTCCAAATAGGCACAAACCCTTGAAATAGGCATTTATAGGCACAATAAAACCAACGAAATCTAACCTAAAACGGATTTATATCTCGAAAGCCTACGGTTCTAAACACAGGAATAAAATAGGCAAATAGGCAAATTCCCGTCTCTAGTTATTATATATAAAATTTGGCTCATAATCTATGTTATTGAGGTGTTTGTAGTCGTGTGTGTACTTGTAATTCAGGTGATGATTGGGAAGGACGCGGCCTTGGCCTTCAGTTAGGAAACATCGCGGCACTTGCCTGGAGTAGAAGTGAGAAACCATGGAACAAAACTGCGTCTTCTCTTTTTAGTTTTGCCTCACGAGACTGATTACACCCCATTCCAGCACTCAGACGAGAGTTACATTTCTTGGTAGAATTCAATAATAGAATAACAGTTCCTAAAAAGGTAGAACATTTTTACTTAGATATTTTTAAATTCTCAAGTATTACAGAACCAATTTTCACGAAACTTGCATTGATGTTGTTGATTATTTAGGGGCTTTGTGATATCATAGACGTGTAGTCCCGTGTGTTTGGGTGTGTGAAGGATTTGTCAGATAACTTGTGCCACTGTGATGTTTGTACCAGTGTGTATATTTGTAATTGAGATAGTACTCTATTTAGGTAGGAAACAGCCATGGTCATAAGTTAAGTACCATCCCGGCATTTGCCTGGAGTGGAAGTGGGAAGCTACAGAAGACCACTTCCAGGATGGCTCTGGTAGGAATTGAACCCACCTCTTACCAGTTTTGTCTGAAGAGGCTTAACGAGACTGAGTGTACCCCGTCCCGCCCTCAGACTAGAATTAAATTTCTTGGTAGAGCCGGTAATCGAACCCGACTCTTCTCAGTTTCTCACGAGACTTAACGAGACTGAGTGCACCCCGTTTCAGCCCTCAGACCTGATTTACATTTCTTGCCAGATTAGGGAACCGAACCTGGGCCTCTGTGGTGAATGCCAGCCAGCCACTGCGCAGCGCTGCGGCCTGCGTTGATGTAGCATTTGGACCTACTACTCAAGACAAACGTCAAGCGGCAAGTTTCATTAGTCATTAAAAGTCCTCATTTATCCATCACATCTATCCGGACAGGCAGAGAGACAATCGGTGTTGTGATACGCCTGGCACACGATTGATACCAAACAGTGCGAGATTATTAATGAAGAGTAGATACTCACCGTACAGCACAATAAAACATTATAAAAGAAAGATTGTTCATCTGCTAGACCATTGACACACGATTGGCACCAACACGGTGAGATTATTAATGAAGTGAGGCAGAGTAGATACGCATCGTATAGCACAATACAACATTATAACAGGAGGAGTGTTCAACTGCTAGACCATTGGCACACGATTTACACCAACATGGCGAGATTATTGATGAAGTGAGGCAGAGTAGATACGCATCGTACAGCACAATACAACATTATAACAGGAGGAGTGTTCAACTGCTAGACCATCGACACACGATTGATACCAACACGGTGAGATTATTGATGAAGTGAGGCAGAGTAGGTACGCATCGTACAGCACAATACAACATTATAACAGGAGGAGTGTTCAACTGCTAGACCATTGGAACACGATTGACACCAACACGACGAGATTATTGATCAAGTGGGGCAGAGTAGATACGCATCGTACAGCACGATACAACATTATTTCAGGATGGGTTTTCTGGTTGCTTGATATCGGAGTAGGAAGAAATGAAAAAGTAATATTTATTTTGAACATTGCTGATTAGCAGGAAACTGATTTGTATGTGCTAAAATATAGAAAATATTTTATTTTATGTAGCAAAAAAACAAGAATGAAAATATTTAATGAAAAAAACAAAAATATTTTGTATTAATATTAAAAAGAAATTAAATATTTGTTGTAAAAGTCACTCGCCATCATGTTGAGACACTGGAGGGTTGAAAAAACCCGCTGTTGCAGTGAACATTGAAAACGTTCTCCTAGTTTTCCAACACGAACCGATGCCGGTTGTCTCGGAACAATGCATGATATCGGGGGAAGGACCGTTCAACATCACAGGAAGATAGTCTTGCATATTTCATCAAAGGAATGTCACTGACATGCACATTTTCAATTTCACCAATGTATACTTGCCCTTGCAAAACTTAAGCAATTTTACACATAATATGAAATCCATATTTTTTTGTGAACACACTTCTAAATTTCTGTTTAATAGCTTCTACTTTCAGACTTTTGAGTGCATTAATTTTTTCTCAATGTCATGCACCTCTTGTCTCTGTCAACAAGTTGGTTGTTGATTATAATTATTTTTATAGAGTGACACAAAAATCTCAAATTTGCAGATATGTAAGATAATTTATTTTGTAATGTACTGGCCTTAATTAAGTTCTGAAGAATTTCAATTAAGGCAGCGTCTTCCTTATTTAGTTCATCTATGAATGATTTAATATTTTCCAGATTGTCTGCATAATACACTACTGCTTGTAACCATGTCCCCCAATGAGTAACTATGGGTCTAGGCGGAAGTGCAAGATCTGGATTTTTAGCTTTGAATAAATCTATTCTTGCTGGAGCTTTTATAAACACTTCTTTGTTGTTTGAAATTAATTGGTCCAATTTAGGATACAATGCACGTACCTGTTCACATACTCTGTGCAAACCATGTACTATGCAAGTTACATATATCATGTTTGGGAAACTTACAGACAGACCTTATGCTGCCTTCTTCATATACGGAGCAGCATCCGTAAGCAAGAGTAAAACATTATCACATTTCACCCCATTCGGCCATAACAACTGCAGAGATTCATTGAATAAGCGAGCCATCGTAACATGATTTGATGCTGATATTTCTCTACATGCTAATAGAAAGCACCGCATGAAAACAATTTCATCATTTTCTAGCACAGCCACCACAACATTTCCCACCTTCCTGGCACTAGAGTCAGGTGATTCGTCCATGCTTACCCAGATTTTATTTTATTTTCACATTCTGCTCTGATTTTTCCTAGCATTTCTTCGTAACACGCAGGGACATTCAATTTTCTTAATGTTGATTCTGCTGGGTTTCGAAAGTAGTGTATTTTGTAAGAAATGTTCTAAGCTCTGGATTTTTCTATTTATATAAAGGAATATCTGATGGAAGAAAAGCTTTGCATAAATATGCATAATATTCGGAACTTTCTGAAACTGGGGTATGAGAAGAGGAAGCTGTTTCGCCTAAAAGAACTTGTCTAGTAGAGGTGGCACGTGAAGTGGCAATTTTTATGTTTACTACCTGCTAAACGCTGTAAGACTTGGGATCGCTGATCCGCATTTACAGAATTCCCACATTTTTAACAGAAAAGAGTCTTTCTAGTACTTGTAAAATTCCACTAAATTCAGCAACATATTGCTGCAAACGAGAATGAATACTAGACTTTATTTTCGGCAAGATCAGTTTTCATCAATCACTAATTCACTTCACTTAAATGGTGGTACTGAAAAATGGTCTGATTTAATCACTACGAACTGACTGACTCACTGCTTCACTCACGTTACAAAACACACTGACAACAATATGCAAGGCCAGTGTATTGCGTCAGCCATTCATCAGAAATAAGGGATTACCCTTCGAGCTAGCACGTGGATTGAAGGTCACCTCTTCCGAAGACCAATCAAAAAAAGAAAGAACAATTTATGTGTTTTGCGTTTCGCTGACCCGGAAGTGTTTGAACTTCCAGAGGAAAGTCTATAAATAGCCACTACACATTCGGTAACATGACGTTTGCATCATTTCATAATACAGAATCATTTTAAAATGTATTCAGTAAAAAATATTGCCGATTTATGTGCTTATTGTGGGTTTTCTATAAATATGTATTTACATTTAAAAAATCTAAAAATATGTGTTTTTATGTGAAATAAGAATTCCTTTTTTACGCTTGGGGAAACACGCTAGGAATAACACGTTTCGAAAATTGTGCTAAAACGAACGTAAAAAATGAAATTACATTAGAATCCGTTCCCTACTGATTAGTGATTATACTTGTTCCAAAGAAGTCGCCAGTCAGGCATTTCATTGTCTGGGTATACGGCGAATATCGTCCGCGAAGAAAGATTTCGGTTGCTTCTAGAACCAATGCATAATTGCATCCTGTTGCTTGATCGCATTGTCAATATCCGCCTTCAGAGCCTCACTTACAGCATTGTCTGCCTGTCCAGGGGCACATATCCGACCACAGCGCATAAGCAATACACCCAACTCAATTGCACCTGTGTATTTCCAACCTCAAGCAAAAATGCATGTTTCGAACTGGTTTCACACTTCCATTTCATATTAAGCTTCATGCTGTAAATTCAAATTATGTTCGTCCAATTGAAAATATTCCTTCATATATGGATTATTTTAATATGATTAGTTAGTGTAACAATTTGTAAACTATACAGCGTTGTTATTATTTGTGGTTTTTTAGTAGAAAATATTTTATAGTTGCATATTTATTATTAAAAATAAATAATGCACATTTGAAATGTCCTGACGGCTCAATGCGATCACCTTTCATATCCTAAATTAGTACAATTACAAGTTATGAATATTCCTGTAACCACGTGAACTAAAGAGCACGGGCTATCTCCACAAGAGGGTCACAAGTGGCTTCGAACCCCCCGTCAGCTGACCTTGCAATTGCTCTGCATAGCTATTTTATTAGCTCGTAGATTTACGTGACCTTAAATCGTGTGATCATGAGCCATGGGACCTCCTTTTTACATGGAATTCGAACCTCCGAACGCGACATTTCACTTCGAATATCTCATGTACATTGACCTGGAATTGAACCCGGTCCACCATGCTGAGAGGCGAGCCATTTTCATTTTCAGGCAAAGCCAGGAGGGCATCTTCGTCACTTCTGTGGCCTCCTTTACCCATGTTCATTTATCATCATCATTCATGTAATCTTTCAGTGATTCCTTTGATGAGGTTGGTGTACGTAAAATCCATTTCCCACCTAGAAAATCATCCCCTACACCGTAGAAATGGGCATAATAAAATAATTTATTTCATATTTTTACTTTTTAATATTTTATTGTATGTCTACCCCTTATTATTCCCGTTTTCCAACGGGGTCGGGGATGAGATGCGATGGAAGTCTTTGTGGCGATGGTTTTTACGGCCGGATGCCCTTCCTGACTCCAACCTCATGAGAGGAGTTAATGAGAGATGAAATGAATGATGGTGAATGAAACTGGGCAAGGATGTGGAAGGAAGCGGCCGTGGCCTGTCAGAAGGTACCGTCCCAGCATTTGCCTGGTGTTGAAAATGGGAAACCACGGAAAACCATTTCAAGGACGGCCGACGGTGGCGCTCGAACCCACGCGTCTACCGAGTCAGCAGAGAGCTTGGCCCCACGGCCTAATGCTGCGCTTTAGCCAGCGTAGCTACTACTGTCGGTACTTTTTAACATTTTATTAATCTATTAAATCTACTCGTTCAAATGATGTATAATTTATGCAGTTTTCTTACTGCTGCATTTGCTTAATTGCTTCCAGTCGACTGACCGGGTCAGGGAATGGAATGAATGAAGCCCCCATCTAGCGCCGAGCATATGAACTGTGCCGGCTGCCAAAGTCTGTCGCACTCCGCTGGGGCAATGACTAAATGAAAGTCAGATTTATTTTTAGCGTATGGCTTTTAGTGCCGGGAGTGTCCGAGGACATGTTCGGCTCGCCAGTTTGTAGCTGCTTTTATGCGGACACCCATGGGGTGAGCTACAAGTACCGTCGCGTCTGGAGTGCAGTAGGGGGAGGGATGTTTGAGTATAAGGACGATGAGTTGGAAGTTAGCGGATGTGGCCTATAGTTAGGGACCAACCCCTGCATTTGCCTGGAAGGAAGATGGGAAACCACAGAAGACCATCTTCAAGTTTGCCGGAGGGGAAATTCGAACCTCCTCACTTCCCGGATATGAGCGGCTGCCTGCAGCCAAGCCGTAACGATCACGGCTAACTCACCTGGTGAAAGACAGATGAAATGAAATGATAGGGGAGAGTGTTGTTGGAATGAAAATTGTGTACCCGGAGAAAAACCTGTCCTCCTCCACTTTTTTCAGTATAGTTTTGTCATGGCTAAAGCATACCAAAAATAACATGGTTTCCAAAACTCAAATGTTGGAATATCAAAACTACAAAATAGAAAAAATTGAGATTATCCATCATATGCAGCTGGAATGATTTAAAATGGTAATCGAATATTCAACGCTCATGTCTGGAAAGTATTATTTTTTTCTTTAAAATGCATGTTTTCTCAGTATATCTCCAATGTATTTGCTTCAAACTTTCAAGATATGTTAAATGGACTATTATCATTACTTCAACACAGGGCTTAAAAATCATAAGTAAAGAATGCACATATAGAAATTGATATCAAAATGTATGAAATATTAATAGCAAAAAAAACAAAAGTCATAATTAAATCATGAATCTATAAACTAAAAATCTCTATGTTATATTAAGGTTGCAACCCTCATAAGCATACTGTAATTTTCCCAGTCTCAAATTCAAAAGAGATAGTTAAAAATTAGCTACCGACAGTAGTGGCTACGCTGGCTAAAGCTCAGCATTAGGTCATGGGGCCAAGCTCTCTGCTGACTCGGTAGACGCGTGGGTTCGAGCCCCACCGTCGGCCGTCCTTGAAATGGTTTTCCGTGGTTTCCCATTTTCAACACCAGGCAAATGCTGGGACGGTACCTTCTGACAGGCCACGGCCGCTTCCTTCCACATCCTTGCCCAGTTTCATTCACCATCATTCATTTCATCTCTCATTAACTCCTCTCATGAGGTTGGCGTCAAGAAGGGCATCCGGCCGTAAAAATCATCGCCACAATGACTTCCATCGCATCTCATCCCCGACCCCGTTGGAAAACGGGAATGATAAGGGGTAGACATACATACATAGGTAGAAATTAGCTATTTTATGAGTACTGTCTGAAATTTGGCAAGGTAGGGCTTTCCGAAGTCCCTTAAGCAATATTGGACGTGGTCAGAACTTGGAAGGGTGACCAGTTCTTTGGGACCACGTGCTGTTGGCGAGGCGTGGGAAGGATGAGAAGAAAGGAATTGGCCGTCCAACCACAAATAAACACGGGCTTAGGTTCACCTTTAAGGAGGTGTAAAGCAGCCTGCCACCTTCATCCTCACACATCAGTCGAATAATGCTGCACCTGTGCTGTACGCAACACACGAGCGCTTTAAATGTTGCCTACAGTCCCAGGTGCCTTTGTTTTGAGCATAACACTAAGCATACCGGGTACATTATGTGCTGTAGGTACAGTCTGCTTTAATATGACTTTCCACCCACTTTGTGTAGTTATAATAGACATTAAGGCATTAGACCACAGAGAAGCTATAGTGCTGTGTGAATTTGACTGTCCCGTAACAAAAGTGAGAGCAGAAATTCCACCTCCATGTGGTTTTTGTTATTCGACTGGAGTGACGACGAACTTGCTTGTGAGCTGCCCTCCCCATATTTCTCCGGTCCTATTCTGTTTAGGACGCTTTAGCTATTGATCATAACCGCTGTCGTATTTTCTGTATGATTTGTCTTGAACCTCATGCGGCTGACATAGGATTATACAAGAATCATATTTCGAAACCTATATATCTAAATGCCAGGCACATCTGTGATTAATGCAGGTACATCTCGTGGTCTCCAAAACACAATACGGAGTCTTGCCCGGCCAAAAACAGCAGAACACGTTCTGCTAGCGGATCGATAGCCATGTTGACGAGGCCCTATGGCAGTACGGTACCCCACCCACATCACCCCTCTGCCCGAACCAAACGGTTTTGTATTCCAGGCTACAAGCTTTCTCGTAACATTGCTACTGGAGTTCCAATACGTGTAGTCCGCATTGTGCAATCTAGGGAGGTCATCTTTCCCCTTCCTCTACCGTTGTACTGCATTGCCCTAGCAGAGATAACAATAACGAACGCCCCCCTCCCCCTCCCCAATCCTAACGCACACACAATTCGTGGGACTCTTGCCATGTGACCCGTACATAACATCGCTTGTATCCCCAAATACCGTCAGCGAAAAATCAAACGATGGGCGAGTTTTGTTTACTCTGCTACTGTCTCCTCCAAGATGAAAGGTAAAACGAGCAATGGCTGGAACAATTTAGCGACATTGTCAGGGCAGACTAGTTGGCCAAGACCTCAGGGCACAATCCATTACCAGTGGCACTTCTTAAAGTTCCACTATGAAAATATCAGACATATTTATATTATTATTACAATTATTATAACTATTACTATTATTATGATTATTATTGTTATTTCTACTAGTATTATTACTATTGGGTTGGGTCATTCATCCATTTACTATTATTATTATTATTATTATTATTATTATTTTATCATTTTAAATTATCTTGTCGACTTCGTCGTTACGCTGAGGTCTGGCGTTACGTTACGGTGACGGGACGAAATGTACCTAGAATGCAATGAGGTGTGTGACGTCATAGTACGATGTAGCATCCGAGTACCAAGAAGGCAGTGCGAGAACAATCAAGTAGGCAGTGAAGAAACAAAATAGAATCTTGAAACTCTGTTCTCGCACTGCCTTCTTGGTACTCGGCTGCTAGCATTTAAAACGATATAAAGTCCAGTCTTTCAGACTGACACACGTGTCTTTTTATTACCATTATTATCATCATAACTGTAATATTAACACATGGCACACGAATAATAATACATTATGCAACGAGCCTATAATGGCTATAATTAAGACACGAGTATATTTATAAAACGAGCGTATGCGAGTTTTATAATTTCCATACGAGTGTCTTAATTACCATTATAGGCGAGTTGCATACGACTGTTTATGTTCGACTATAATTATTATAACTATTTTATATTCGAAGATAAATATTCTTAAATATCTGTCGAGATTTCGCCAGTTTTATGTACTGAACAGAGCGCATGAGACGCAGAGAATGCCTTGTATTTGACCATGGCCTTCTCGATTACCCCACTATGACACTAGGCAACGCAGTTTAGAAGGCCTTGGAACTCCACGCAGGTGCGATGCTAACCTTATCTAATTGGTCAAACAACTGTTTCTTGAGCTGTGATTGGTGGGAGAAACTGTTTCATAATGACAAATAGTTTTATAATGACCATCATTATGATACAGTTTACTGACACATAATAGTCAGGGTCGAACATAAAATCACATTAATGAAAACTTTTACGTTACTTGATACTCATGAACCTATGAAATATAGAACATAATTAAGGAATTAAAAACAGAAACATCGCCCTGTGCAGAAGATATACGCTTGAAAGGTATTAAGGCAACATCTCAAAAAATGTACCCATCATAACACATCTAATAAACAAGATATTCGAATCAGGCATAATACCAAACTATTTGAAATACACGATTATTAAACCAATATATACGCATGGTGATCACTTAGAATTCGGCAACTATAGACCAATAAGCATTTTAATCAATCCTACAGAAAATAATGGAAAATGCTTGGATAAGAGACTGAACAATTTCCTGAATAAATATGATGTTTTGATGGGACATCTGTATAGTTTTGGGAAGGGGGAAGTATTCAACTACATCTGGCTGAATTTGCCAATATAATAAATAATGACTTAAATAAGAACAATCAAAATATGATGCTTTTTTTGACTTTTGAAAATCATTTGACACTATAAATCACAATAAACTACTTGCTAAATTCCACGATATTGGTATTAGAGGTACGACTTATAAACTATCTAAACGCTATCTCAAAAACGGGGAAATTATTATTATTATTATTATTATTATTGCCTTTATTGGTGGCGCAGTTAGGGCTCTTGGCCCTCTCTTACACTTAACCACATTAATACAATACAATAAACATATTATGGCGACAAAATTAAACAATAATAATTGACATTGATCATGACTTGCACACTCTCATTCACTCATCCAGTCATACTTGTTGTCGGTCAGCAATGTTCAGCAGACTGCCCCAGCAGGTGGTCTTGAATTTAGATAGTGAGGTGGTACCCCTGACACTGGCTGGAAGGGTATTCCACAGCCTAGACCCCACCACATGAAAGGAGTTATTGTATATAGAGGAGCGATGAATAGGAATGGAGAGGGAAGAACCAGAGCGTGTATTATTACCATGGAAAGAAGACAAGTACTTGAATTTATTTGATAAGTATAGTGGTCTATCGTCAGACAATAATCGGAAAATCTGGACAAGAATGTGATATGATCGACGTAGTTCAGGTTTCAGCCAGGAAAGAGCGCAATAATAGGGAGTGATATGTTTATCATAGCTCAGATCGTAGATAAATCGTATGCAAGAGTTCAGAGCTCGTTGAAGTTTCAAAGTTAATGTTTTGGTTGCGTCTACAAGAATAACGTCACAGTAGTCAAGAATAGGAAGTATTAGTGTCTGTATGAGTAGGATTCTTACTTTGAATGGTAAAATATCTTTTTTTCTTTTGAGGGAGTGGAGCGTTGCGAAAATCTTCTTGCATACATTCTGTACATGTTCAGACCAGTTAAGAGTCTGATTTATTATCACACCTAGATTTTTCACTGTAGGACAGTATGGAATTTCATTGTTGTTCAGTACAATTGGGGGAATAATTTGATCTCGGAGTGACGTCAATAGTTTTTGAGAGCCAATTATGATAACTTGTGTTTTGGATGGATTCAGAAGAAGGGAATTTTCCTGAGAATATTTTCCAAGTCGTTGAAGGTCAGCGTTGATAGTTTCAATTGTCAATGGAATGTCATTTGTCTTGCAGTGGGAGTATATTTGCAAATCATCTGCATATAGGTGATATTTGCAATTTTTCAAATTAGATGAGATGTCATTGATATATAGTACAAAAAGCAAGGGCCCTAATACACTACCCTGTGGGGCGCCTGACTTTCTGCTTAGCCACTGAGAAGTTTTATCCTGGGTTACAACACGTTGCTGGCGATTATTCAGGTATGATGCGAAAAAGTTAATTGTCTGCTGGTCGAAGTAATAAAATTCCATCTTTTTCAATAGTGTCTGAGTATTTATGGTGTCAAAAGCACTGCTGAAGTCGAGAAGGGTGAGGATTGTCACCAGTTTTTGGTCCATTCCGTGTCTAATGTCGTCAGTCACTTTGAGTAATGCTGTTGCGGTGCTATGTCCCTTCTTGAAACCTGATTGCAGAGGGTCTAAAAGAGAACGGCTATTCAAATATTCAAGCACTTGCTCATGAACCAGACGCTCGAGGGCTTTTGAAAGTGCAGGTAGAATGGATATTGGCCGATAGTCAGATGGAAATAAAGGTTCGGTTTTCTTAGGAATAGGGATGACATTGGCTTGTTTCCATAGGGAGGGAAAGGTGTTAGTTGTAAGACTATGGTTGAATATGTGAGTAATAATTGGTAGAACGGCACCGATGATATTATGTATGAAGGATATGGGAATATCATCAACTCCTCTCGCTTTTGATTTTATGGAATATAGTACCTTTTTTACTTTGTCTGCCGTAACCGGATGGAAAGTAAAGAGCGGGTGGTCAGGTAGTGGGTGAAAAGAATCATGGGGTGTTGAATTAGTTGGTACTCTCTCTTCAGTGAAATATTCATTTAACTCATCAAGCGGTATGTCTGGTACATGTGTCTGTTGCTGCTGTTTGCCTATACCTAGAGATCGCATATTATTCCAGGCATTCCTTGTATTCATCTTCTTTGTCACGTTTTGTATGTAGGAGAATTTGGCGTTTCTTACGAGCTGCTTAATACGATTTCAGAGTACACGATAATTTTCAAAATCAGTTTCGTCACGGGTACGTTTAAAACGCCGGAATAGTGCATCACGCTGTGCCATCATACTTTTAATGTTATCATTTAACCATGGGCATGCTGGGCGAGTAACTTTGATCGAATGTTTAGGGGCATGTTTGTTATACAGACTAATAATAAGAGAATTTAACTTGTTTACTTTTGCGTCAAGGTTATCTAAGAGTAATATGTCATTCCAGGGAAGGTTGTATGCGTCATGTTTTAAGTCATCCATATTAATATTTTTCATGTTTCTAGTGATAATATATTTAGGTGTGTACTTAGGCACACGTAGGGAGTACGATAGGTAAATTAGGTCATGGGTGGAGATAGATGGTACGGGTATTTGCCCGAAAGTTTCAACTCTGTCGAGATTGCTTGTCACAAGATGGTCAATCAATGTATGTGATTCGTATTTATCAGAGTAAATGTGGTTTGTAGGTTCTAGGGGAAGAATAGTCATGTCGCAGGAAGCGAACAGGTTTTTTAATTGTTTGGTCTCATACGTCTGTGTCAGTAAATTGGTATTGTAGTCACCCACGGCTATTACGTGTTCGTAGCTTGGAAGTAAGTCGAGCAAGCGGTTTTCAAATTCACTCATGTTTGTTATTCTTGGCGGCTTATATACAACAGCTACCAGAGTCTTTTGTTGGCCAACAATTACTTCAACAAACATGAATTCCGGTCCTGGTTGTGTGCTAAGTGTTGATACACATATTACCCGTCTTTTTAAGTCGCTTCTACAGTACATGGCAACCCCGCCTGCTCGCCCGCCATCATTTCTGTCATGACGTTCCAGCGAGTACCGATTTAGTTCCACCATGCTAGACGGGATGTCAGGTTTTAACCAACTTTCACTTATGCAGAGGATGTGGATATTGTTTTCGTTTATTATTGCCTGTATTTCGTCGTGATGCGCAACCAGCGACAGAGCATTAATATGGCAACATTGTAATGAATGTTTGGATGAGGAAAGTGCCTGTTTTAGAAGAAAGCCAGTGGTGTAAGGGGAGGGAGGGGGTTGGTGTGGGCTAGGCTGGCCAAGGTCAGTTAGCTCATTCATACAATAGCTCAGCTGGGTAACGGGAGATATATCTTAAAATAGAAGAAACCTACCTGGACCTCCCGCTGCACACTGCCGACCGCAACCAACGCACACACACATACACACACACACTTATTACTAAACTTGTCTAATATAAACATTACGCACATGTTCATTTCACTTCACTGTAATATCCCGCATTAGCTCAACGTTTTCCAGCTCCCTAAATGTGGTGACGGTCTTCTTAGTTCCATCAGGGAGGTGTATTAAAACGCGGCCGTCCTGGGTCCAGACTCGGGTGGGTCCGAAGTGGTCTCTCGCTGCATTTAAGATAGTTTTCCGGGTTTTTGTGAGGGATTCAGTAATAAGAATCTTGGTTCCCTTTAGGAGGCGCTTGGACTTCCAGATGCGATCTCGCTCGTGGTAGCGGAGGAATTTTACAATAATAGGGCGTTTCCCAGTGGCTACCACTTCAGCTGCTGTTCGCTGCGGCCGCCCAATCCTGTGACATCTATCCAGGCTCTCCATAGGGAGGTCCACGTTCAACTTCGTCTTGATTGTGTCCCTCACCTTCTCGTACACATCTTCTTCAAGGTCCTCGACGATCCCGTGGATGAGAAGGCAGTTTCTCCGGCTGTATTGCTCTCCTTCGTCCAGCAGCTCCTCGTGGTGGTCAAGTCTCCTCTCCAGCTTGCTCAGTTCTTCTTTAAGCACAGCGAGTTCGGAGGTGACAGTGCTTCGGAACTCGCGAAAATCACGAGTAAGCGACTCTAGGGAGTCTTGACCCGGGTTGGCAGCACTGTTCAACAACTGAAGGCGTGCTTCAAAGTCTGCCATCGTTGCCTCAACAACATTTACACGTTTGTTCACCTTTTGTATTGACATAATGATGTAGAAAATGTTCAGGCACGTACTTCACACACTATGTTACTTGGTCACTCACTTTCGGGCCGGAAATTGCGGTTAAAAACTGCGGTTTGCGCGGGATAAAGCGGAGCACTCCTACAGGCTTCCTATGCCAGCCGCCATCTTAGACATTATGGCAGTTATGATCAATAATAATAATAATGACACATCAGAAGGAACACATGGAATTCCTCAAGGCAGTATTATCTCACCTACACTATATAACCTGTTCGAAAATGACATGGATGAAGCCACTAAGCATAGTAAAATAAATATTTATGCTGATGACACCACTATATTTACCATACTTAAAAGAACCCTAAACAGCTTTTGATAGACTTCAAGAAGACTTCAATAGCATCATTAAATGGTGTCAAGACAATAATTTGTATATAAATGCAACTAAATCTAAAATGATTCACATCAGATCTGATCACTTTACACAAGAACACTACAAACTGATACACCACAGCATATCATCCATACACCAAAACATCCTTGCATGTTGCAAATTTAACACATTTATAAAAAAAATATTACTTCGACACAAAAATACCTAGGAAATGCCCTTGACGAACACATCAGAATGAACTCAGACACAGTATACATTAAAAAATAAAAAATAATAGCAAACCTTTAAACCTTCTACAATCTCCGATTCTATGTACGTAGAAAAGAATACTTTCGAAACCATTGTTAGTGCGCTGATTGAAAGCAAATTGAGAAATGCCATATTAGCTTAGGGCAATCAAAACACAAATTTAGTTAATAATCTGCAAGATATCCAAAACAAGTTCTTTAAATATTTCACTGGAATCGCTTATTTTAATAATAAACAGTTGTTTCAAATTACTGTAGTGAATATCTACTACCACGATGCAAGATTCAGGCATAATATCTCTCGCAACATACACACAAGAGTCATAACAAGTACTTAGTATGCAAAACCTTTATGTGTAAATAGCTATGGTTTCAAGCGACTAAATTATATTGTACCATCACTACTTAGTGAACTACCAACTGTATTGTCTAAAGTGAACATCAAACAACTAGATATACCTTACGTTATAAAATATAACCTTAATAAACATTAATTTATAGCATAAACTTTTTATTGCATCCATCTTGTACTGAAATACAGTACAATCTATATAACAGGTGAATCAGTTGCCCCTAATAATATTGTTTTCTGCAGCCCAACAAACGCGTGGTATCAGGAAGGTCGATAATTCTCTGATTGCATCCCGTATGGTACTAATGCACTGCAATTTCACCGCAAGCGATACTGAACACTATTGTTTTTCCCACGTAGTAGTCTGCAGTCACATCGAGGGAAAAATCGAGGGAAAACTCTAATTATTATAAAACAAAGTCCCCGATTCTTGGATGTCACGGGAAATCTCGAGAACCGCTGGACGGATTTTGATGCGGTTTTCACCATTCTATAAAGGATATCTCGAGGATGATTTCTGTTGAAATATATTTATTTATGATCAAAGGAAGCCGAGCAGTAACGATTTCAGTGAAAAGTAAAAGGGAAACCTGGCATCCAAGCGCTTTGTAAGCTTACGCTGGGCAAACCATTAAAAATATCGATATACTAAGAGTGTAAGAATTGTTCAGCATGAAAAGTTCTACAAAAAAGTCTGGGAGAGCATATCTCTATCTTCAATACATCGCCCACAATAAGTGTTTTTGCGTATTCATTTCTTCCAACCATGTCCATTCAAATACTGAGGCAACAGTTTACGAGCTAGCTAAGGGCAAGTCTATCACCCCTGTTACAGCCTAGCTAGCGGCCGAACCTATTACCCCAGATACAGCCAGCAACAAACCGTCGAGTCGAATTGAGTTAAGACTTCAGAGAAGGGTGGTTGTGTTTGGAGTTTCCCTGGAAGTGCAACTCGGCTTTTCTTCATTTTGCCTGTGAACTTTCCGTTCCGCAAAATACACTGTGAAGCTAAGATTGGACGGAAGGGGGATTTGTGTTTCATGCACCTCGCCATTCTTAAATTACGTCTGACAAGAACTCATCATTTACACACCATGGTACTGACAATGGGGAAGATATTTTGTAAACGCCACAAAACAGGGCTGGCCACCCCTACAGTGTTTATTAAACTCACATTTACACATCCATTGTTAGTAAGAGAAATCCAGGTTCATTTGTTGATACGTTCAGTGTCAGGTCAGTTTTGGGCAATTTTGCCGGTGAACCGGAACAATTCCACATTTCAAAAAATGATCCCAATCTATTGAAGGAAATTGGTTGAATATTTGCATGATATATTTAAACTGTGAGTCTTATTGATACACGAGGTCGAATTTCTCTTTTAGTACTCTGTCACCCGTAATCATTTAACGTGGGCCATGTGTATCATTTCTTCCCGCAGAGAAATGTTACTTCTCATTTTCCAACAATTTTATAAATACAGCGTAGCAATTATTTATTGTCATATAATACATACCTCTTTCGGCAGCAGTAGCTACGCTCACTAAGGTTCTGGGCTAGGCGATGGGGCTACGTTATCTGTGGACTATGGAGAAAAATGGGTTCATGCCACACCGTCCGTCATCATTGAAATGATTTTCTTTGGTTTCCCGTAGGCCATGACCACCTCTTTCCAACTCCTTGTCCAGTTTCATCAATCAGTTTCCTCTCACGAGTTTGGCGTCAGGTGGGTATCCAACTGTATATTCCACTCGCCATATAGAAATTTACAGCATGTCAACACAGCCCTCAAATAAATGGAATAATGAGGGGCAGTCATATTGCTCGTAGAACAGGTACCTGCCTAAACTGAATAATGGTGACTGTGGTGGTGATTTTTGTTTTCAGGGACGAAACACTTAGGTCATCTGCCGCAAATGATTAAGGTGACAGTAAAAAAATTTTTTTTTTTGATCTCTAGGGGCTTTGCGACATCGTGTAGCCCCGTGTACTTGAGTGTGAGTAGCAAATGCCTGATAGCCTGTGTCTCTGTAATGCCTGTATTAATGTGTGTATTTGTAATTGAGGTAGGATTTGGGTAGGAAGCGGTCGTAGCCTCAAGTTAGGTACAATCCCGGTATTTGCCTGGAGTAGAAGTGGGAAACCATTGAAAACCACTTTCAGAATGGCTGGGGTAGGAATCGAACCCACGCCTTCTCAGTTTTGCTTCACAAGGCTGAATGTATCCGCCGTCAATATTAAATTTCTTGGTAGAATCGGGAATCGAACCCAGGCCTCGGTGGTGACAGCCAAGGATGCTAGCCACTACGCAACGAGGTGGACGCCAGGAAAGAATTGAGAGACCAAATTAAGACGGGGAAAATTGATGACTTCGTAGGCCCCGGATACTCTTAAGTCCGTCAGGGTCAGAAAGTAAGTGAAAGCAATGCAGTCACGTGGTCGTCAATCCATGTCCCACTAGTTGTGAGCCCTTGGGAGAAATTAAAAAGGGAAGCACAGGGGAATGGCGTAAATTAGAACCTGTGTCAATTTGATCCGCATGGCCCACCAATAGAAACCAACTGTGTACCAAATAGAAGTGTTAAAGGTGATGTGTTGATGTCATTACATGCTCCTCGAAAGGCTTTGATGAGTGTAGGCACAGTCACAGCATCTAGATGAGTAAATAGCACTGGTTCATTAGCTTGCCGCCAGCAAGTTAATGGCGCTTCATTCCAAGCCAAGCCAGGGAAAGTGCAGCTGTGCTCGCACACCAGATGGGTTACATCAGCGCGAATGCTTCATGATGACGGTGAATTATTGAAATGGAATGCACGGTTCTGTACACAGCCGCTGGGCAATTCTGTTTTCAAGTGAGGTCATTTACCTTCTGCCATTGACTATGAAGGAAGCAGCAGCGTACCCGAATGCATTAAGCTCTCTCCATGATATCAGGATGGAGGTGGATATCGATGGTTCGAAACCCAGCAATGACAGCAGCCATCCAATGTGTGTGTTGTCATTTACGGCTTTTTTAAAATTCCCCCCAGGAAAAAGACTGGTATGGTACTGCTCGGGTCTAAGCTGCGTGGACCTGAGAGCAATGTGCATCGTGGACTATGAGAAGTGGTGTTGACGAGTGATGAGGTTTCTCGGTCCGTGCATAGTACATAACCAAATACATTGGTCGGTGACTTACTCATTTGTAACACCACAGTGGTTTGGTTAGCATTATTGGAATAGAAAGGAATACCAGATATCACAGCGGGCTGTTGACAGACCCTTCTCTAATCGCCTGAACCTTCCCTGCTCTTTCCCCTCACCCCGCAAGTTCACAGAGCTTGGACCCGAGCAGTACCTTAATTGAAGTCCTGGGGCATCTGCCTCAATCATCGACTTTAATATTTCTTTTAATCGCTTATCCCCTAGCTCGACTTAACCCATGGACTCTTCGAGGAATCATTCCTCTACCGTTCGCAAGGACAGTGTTTTGGAGCTGGACATACTTTATCAGCAGATACAATTGTGGATGCTGACAGGCGACCGCTAATTTGGTATACTTAAGGAAGGGCCAGGGAATGGCTTTGGAGGGAACACGACCGTGGATCTGTTAAATGAAACAGTCCCGGCATTTGCCTGGTGGTGAAAATGGGAAACAACGAAAACCTTTTTGAGAACGGCCCAGGTTGCATTCGAACCCACGCTCTCCCGATGCCAGCGAGGTACGAGCTAGCGCGTTAGCGTGACCATAAGAATTAAGTTGTTAATTCATTTTAGGGGCTTGGGACATCTTAATCATCAGCCTCGTGTATTTGGGTGTATGTTGAACCTGTCTGATAATCTGTGTTTCTGTGATGACTATAGTAGTGTGTGTAGCTGAATTAGGAACATATATGGTGTAGGTGGTCCGAGACCTGCAATATGGTACTATCCCGGAATATGTCAGGGGAGAGCGTGGGAAATCCTGAGGATGAACCATTCTCAGGATAGCCAGTGTCAGCGTCGAAATTGGAACCTCAAATCTGCGGACTTGCTGCAAATTCCCATGGTGCGTTATATAACGCGCACGGCTACGCCGCCCTGTTCTGTTATAGCTTCTTTTTTCGTCGCGTGGCCTTCTGAGAGGCCGAGTGCAAGCCTTTCTAGTCGACGCCCGTGGGCGACCCGCGCGTCGGGATGAGAGATGTAATGGATGAAGATGAATGA
Source organism: Meconema thalassinum (assembly GCA_946902985.2). Lineage (NCBI taxonomy): Eukaryota > Metazoa > Arthropoda > Insecta > Orthoptera > Tettigoniidae > Meconema > Meconema thalassinum. The sequence continues at coordinate 264,698,020 of OX336389.2, read as the reverse complement.
AACTGGGCAAGGATGTGGAAGGAAGCGGCCGTGGCCTATCAGAAGGTACCGTCCCAGCATTTGCCTGGTGTTGAAAATGGGAAACCACGGAAAACCATTTCAAGGACGGACGATGGTAGGGCTCGAACCCTCGCGTCTACTGAATCAGCAGAGAGCTTGGCCCATGGCCTAACGCTGCGCTTTAGCCAGCGTAGCCACAGCTGTCGGTTCTATTATACCTAGAAACACTACTACAGTGTTAACAGAAATATAAGTAATGAAACAAATTCAATTCATCCCTAAGTACACAGGGATAATGACCGAAATGTCCCACCAAGCTCATAAATAACTGATAAACAACAGTATTTCCATCAATAATGAACACTATCATCCCACAGTACACAAGTTAAATGCCATTAGAGGTAACAATCTCAGACAACCTAAATTAGAACATGCAAAGTGAAGAGGCATGATGTAAGACCTCCAAAGTTCAGGGTTTCTTCTACAGAAATCTGAGATGTTGTAAACCCTGAGCTCTCAGGACGGCCTAAATATGCATGATCCGTCCGATATTATCGAACGGCTTACCTGCTTGGCATCCCACTACAGCGGAAAACATGGACAAGTATTATCCCCCCTGCAGAGGGGATAATACTGTAGCTCGTCTTTCCTCTTTGTCAAAATTTCCATCTATAGAGGCTGCAGCCAAACAAACTGATTTGATTTTACTCGCAAATTACCTCACCGGTTTCGTTGCTATTGACCTTTTGCCGACTGTCATTGGCATATCACTCAGTTCAAAAGGGAACAGGCGTAACTCTCGTTCCGCCCTTCGCTCGTAGCAATTCCTACAGCCGCTCTGTGCGGTTATGGAACACACTGTCAGTGGGACACCAAGAACTTGCCTTCTCGGAAATTCAGGTCGTTCATAGAAAGTTGTATTGCATAAATACCCTTCTGTATGACTGATTGATTGGCTCACTGAATGATTGATTACCACATCCAAATGAAATTAACTAACCTGGAGTTGAAATTGGGGAACCACGCAAAACCATTTTCAGGATGGCCGACTGTGGGCTGACCCACCGGTTTAGCTAGTCGACAGGTTGCTGCACCCTATGGCCAAGCTCTACAACTTAACGAGCGTAGCTATAATAATAACCCCTGGCACTAATCCCGTGAAGGGCCTAGGCCTACCAAGCGACCGCTGCCCAGCCATTTGGCCTGCAGATATTGGGGTAACGTGTGATCAGCGCATTGGGTCCCCTCAGCCGTTAATCTTGGTTTTCGTGATCGGGGCACTGCCTCACTGTCAGACAGCTACTCAATTGTCCTCACGAGGTTGAGTGCACCCCGTTCCAGCCCTCACGTCAGTTTCTAAAATCCCTGATGTAGCCGGGAATCGAACCCGCGGCCTCCGGGTGAGAGGCAGGCGCGCTACCCCAACACCACGGGGCCGGCAGCGTAGCTATAGCTGTGAGTATTATAATAAAAATAATAATAGCAATAATTATCACCACATATACCAGGTGTAACAGCTGCCCTTGAAAATATTGTTTTATGCAGCTCAACCAGCAATGTTATCATGAAGGTCAATATTTGTTTGCTTGCATCTCGTATGATACTAATGCACTACAAGCATATCCAGCAAACTATAATGAATACTATTATTTTCCCTTGATGTGACTACAGACTAATGCCAGGGAGAAATAATAGTGTTCAGTATCGTTTGCGGGACATGCTTGCTATGCATTAGTACCATACGGGATGCAAGCAGAGGAATATCGACCTTCCTGACAACACGCGTTAGTTGGGTTGCATAAGGCAATATAATTACGGACAGCTGATTCACCCCGTATAAAATGCTAAGCGCAGGCTGTTCCAAACCCACGAGTTTGAATATGAGTACACGCGAGTACTCAGCAGTAATGCTCGGAGCTCGGTTGGAGAGGGACTGGGAGTGAGAGCCAATACGTCACTGGGCGAAGGTCATAGCACAAGTCCATGCGCTTCCTGCCAGTCTTGATGTATCCACCGCGAAGTGACGGCAGCCCCCCACAGCAGAGCTGTATTGCATGTTGCAGGTTTACTCACGCAAGGCGGCGAGTACTCCAATGCTCACGGGCTAGTTGCTCGGCTGGAACAGCCTGTGCTAAGGTGTATGTTTCACAAATCTCAATGCGGGTTCTACCAAAATCTTCCAAATCGTCACAATAATACAGGAAAAATCTTGAATTTCGTGAAAAATCAACGGAAATAGATGGCGACTGTCAAAACTGCATCGCATCCAGCCAGCATAACAGTAAAGCCGGCTGGGTGGTCTATACACATGGGGCGTTCACAAGTGACCTATAATACTGTTATTGATTTTAGGTTCCTCATCACAACTGATGGTTTCTGAGACGCAGGGGTACAGAAATTGTCCCCGTAGGGGATCATTACCGTGCCAGTAAAATCTATTGACACGGCTCCGTCTCATTTGCGCACACTCAAATGACAACTGACAGCACCAGGATTCGATCCTGCAACTTTGAGTACAGCAGGCGAGAACGTTACCGCTGCGTCTCGAAGCCAGTCTCACAAGTAACCGATCTTAACAAATGAGCATTGAAAAGAAAGATAATTGCCCGCAGCAGTGATGAATTGCACTCTGATTTCATAAATATCGACAATTTGTTTACAAAGTCCAAAGTACAAATAAACAAGATGTAGCTCCAGCCAGAACTGTGTCACGTTTAGCCCGCATAACAATAACGCCAGGCGGGTGGTTTATACACACGAGAGAGTTCTCGTGTGCGTGCACCAGTTTTTTTTTTAGTCGTTTACCCTCCAGGTTGGTGGAACCCACGGACTCAGCGAGGGAACTCACCACTACCACCTCTACGGGCAGTGTCCTAGAGCTGGGAACATCGAATCGGAAGGGATACAACTGGTGAGGTGGGATTGGCACCTCGCCCAGGCGGCCTCACCTGCAAAGCGAACAGGGGCCTCACGAGGGAAGGTAAGGGATGGTTAAGATGGATAGACACGGAAGAGGGAAGGAGGCAGCCGTGGCCTTGAAGAAGGTACCATCCCGGCATTTGCCCGAAGGCGAAGTGGGAAACCACGGAAAACCACTTCGAGGATGGCTGAGGGGGAATCGAACCCCCTCTACTCATTTGGGCCACTCGAGGCTGAGTAGACCCCGTTCCAGTCCTCGTACCACTTTTCAAATTTCGTGGCAGAGCCGGGAATCGAACCCAGGACCTCCGGGGCGGCAGCTAACCATGCTGACCGCTACGCTATGGAGGCGACCTCCAGTTATTATTACTGCTGTTATTATTACAATAATTTATCAATGAATAGTTTCTATATTACAACATGGGTGATGCAATCCCTTTGTTATCTCTAAATTCTCTATTATCAGGTCTAAGGGACGATATTCATAAAGCAGCGGGTATTTTAAAGCGGAATTGTGTTCTCATCCTTGCTGTTCCCCTTTGAATACTGGAGGCCCAGGTGCTCGCCATGTCAAATAATTACAGTACTCAGCTCTCTCCCAAGACGTGAAGGAGAATCGTGCAAGCTCATAGTGTTCGCCTTCCCTATTTTTCTGAATCGTATAATGACGTCCGGGATTCATGAAGCGTCGTTGCCAGTTTCTGTTTACCACTAAACAGCTGTTCGTAATAGACTGGCTTCTCCTAGGAACTAATGAAAACCTTGGGATAATTTAGTTTTACCCTGTAGCTGACAGGCTGCGTGGCTTTCTTGTCTGCTGTTCCCAAGGTTGCAAGATCGATTCATGGCGGAGTCAATTGGCATTTGAGGGTGCGCAAATGTGAAGGAGCCGTGTCAGTAGATTTACTGGTACGTTGAACATCCCCTTCTTGGCAATATTCCGGCACCCCGGCGTCTCTAAAAACTGCAGTAGTTGAGAGGGACGTACAACTGCAGGGGATGTGTCATAAGTAATGTAGTTTTTAAAAGAATATTTTAGTTGGAATGTTTTCTGACAAGAAATTAAACTATTCTTCAAAATAGATACCATCAGTTTGTATGGTCTTGAACCATATTTCAGCTAGGTTTCTTATCCAACGACGGTACCAGTCTCTGGGTTTTGATGCGAAGAATTCGCCGAGACCCACTTCCACAGCTTCAATGTTTTTGAAATTTCTTTCACGCAAGAAATGGGTCATGGATAGAAGAAAATGGTAATCTAAAGGTGCAAAATCAGGGCTGTATGCTGGATGTGGTAACAATTCGACTCCTCCCAATTTCTGAATTCGTGCCATGGTTGTTCGTGCAGTATAAGGTCTCGCATTATCCTGCTGTAAGAGAAATCTATTTCGGTTAACTAATGGTGGGTATCTCCGTCTCAAAATTTCATGAACTCGTTGTTGATAATAAAGAACCGCATTGATCACATGCCTGTTTGGAATAAACTCCCAGTGAATTACTCCTTTAAAATTCCACCAGATACACAGTGTAGCAGTTTTGCTAGCCCACACTGTTGGGTGATAAATGTAACTGTTTACCTTTGCCTAAGCTATGTTGTTTTAATGGGCGCCAAGACCTCAATGCAATGTTGAAATCTAAATTTGTATTTAACAACGTCTAGCTCTGGCAGAACACCTTCAAGACTCTATTCACTCAGATCGTGGTATGATTTGATCATTAACCCAACAAACAATTGTATCAGGAGAAGGAATTGGTCTATATCTAATGCTACCTACTGAAAGCAAAGATTGCATTGTAAAAGAAATGAATTTATTATATAAAACAAGTATAGCAAAATTAATAATAATAATAAGTACAAAATTTAAATTGGAGCGTTGTGATTTGAATATTACCGATAGAAAATTACATGAAAACGGAGTCTGATAAATTGATTTTACTCTTATTTCCAAGCTATGAAGTTACTGAAATATGAAATGTAAAACAAAGAAAAATGAGAGATTGCGTATTTCTGCGTCATTTGCGCTTACCACTGGAAATTGCCAAAGCATTTCCCTCGTACTTGATGATGCCGTGAGCTTCCCACAGTCTCCTGGACGTCGTCATCTCCGTCGGAATTTGATGATATTCTGGTAGATTAGAGAATTCTATGGTCCGTACCTCGGACCCAAACACTCGTACAACCGCACTGGTTAAGTTTTGCAAAAGTTAGTCTTCAACTCCACTGAACATCGGAGCGACACGCACTTCCAACCGTACTCCGCAAGTTCTACACAGATAGTCCCCGTTTCACGGCGCGTCGAACGATATATGCACCTGTTGGCTCCCCCACCATGGTACCGACATCTAGCTTACGTCGTCCTCACTGATTGGCTGAGCACGCCGCCAGTTCCCCTCCTCTGCCTCATTACACTCGGCGCGCGAGAGGGAGAAGTCGATTTCCGTTCCAACAATTCGTCTTTTCTAGACCTTACGACCCAGCCTTGCGTAATACTTCTCGACAGGAATCAGCTTGTATTCGAATTCCCAGTGAGTCATGTCTCTCAAATACCCTAACTGACAAAACTCCGTAAAATTCCGTAATCACATAATTTTCTATAATATTGTCGTTCGTAATAATTTGCTTGATAGCGTTTTCTAAGACATAGAAAACCTATCTGAATGTTAATAATTTTTATAAAATGCTCCGAAAATACCTTAATAATAATTATAATAAATTAATAATAATAATAAATTACCATGAAAAATTCTCTTGGCTGAACAATTTGCCGCGTAAATAAATATAGAATGGCTTCCTACTGACTTATGCCAGTTGCATAAAACCCCTCGAAAAACACGTTACATATTCGCCTCGGATCATCGGATGATTTACCGTGACGACGGTCCATTATCCGATTATCCCAGACACGTTAATAAACCCCATCCAAAATACATATTACATAAATGAAATCACCCTAAATTACAGATATATACACTCATATTTTTTCTTCACGCACTTTGCGTCAAAGTTTGTTGTCACTATGGATTGCACTTTGCAACCAGTCCAATGTTTTACATATGGAATAGTGTTCCACGGATATTTCCGCCTCTCAAATTTCTCTATGTTGGAGAAATAGACATAATTAATGTGTGAGCACTATGTATTTATGAGGTCATATCACACGCATTGAAGGTGTTCTGATATATTTATATCACCATAGAACTTCCTAATTTCACTGGAGGTTCCTTCCTTATGGTGAAATTTAATCTCACTTATCACTGAGCACACGATCACACTATTGTGGCAGCGCCTCGTGACCATAATACTTAATCTCTCTTTAAAGTAGATTAAATTAAGATTGACTTCTGAAAAAAAAATAGTAAGTGCGCATTACATATAACACCAAATATTTCTGTGCCGTAATCGCCCTGTCTTGTTAAGTTCCCGTAGACCATATTCTACTTAATACTAGTTCTCAACACTGACCATTTCTCCTCACACAAATAATACCTTTGTACAAATTATCTTAAATTACACACTTACAAATCTTACATGGCGAGGCCGTAAACAGAAATCACGTGTGCTGATATGTATGAGTTTCATGAAGGACTGTCTCGCATTCTGATGGCCCATCTTTTATCTCGTGGACGCCTTAAGCTAACAAGCCCTATTCAAGCGCTCCCCCATCTCTTGGAGATAAATGGGAACCCATCAGCGCTGCCAAAAATGGCCTTGGTGCATCGAGACAATTTAGTGCTCAACAGCATCCGACAATCCCGTCATATTTCCCTGTACCTTAAAAACTCTCATTTACTTACATACTACCCCCCTGTGTGACTTCTGATACGCCTGCCTTAAGACCAGATCTTCCACGCACCAGACACCACACTTACTCATTTGATAGGCCGGCTCGCCAGCTAAACACACTCACTTTATGACACATATTTTCGTAGACTATGTATATTATACGTTCCGTATAATCTGTTTCCCTCACTATTCTCCAGCACATATGCTGTTTTCCCAATACGTTTGGAAACTATAAATGGGCCCTCGTAGAGATAAAAGAACTTGGACATGACTTTCTCTAGCTTATTTGACTGTTTCGGCACTCTAAGTAAGACTCTGTCTCCCGGCTCGAATAGGTCAAATTTAGTTTCTTTTTGTTGGCGAATTCTCTTTTGTGCTGACTTAGATAAATTCTGTTTCGCCAACTGGACAGTGTAATCCATCCCCGGTTGCTTACCCTCATTTAATCCCAACACCCTCGCTAGTTCATTTTGTGGTCTTTTTCCGAAGTGAACTTCGTATGGCGTCAATTTCGTGCTCTCATGCTGGACAGAATTCAGCCAAGTCTCGACCTTGGGAAGATGTCCAACCCAGGCCGCATGCTTGTCATGCACTAGAGTCCGAAAAAGACGAGCCACTTCCCTTAATGGACGCTCTGCAGAATTACCCTGAGGGTACCTTACAGAGGAATGAACGTGTGTTATACCAGCTTCCTGCATACTGGTTCTCCATTTCTTTGCAGTAAACTGTGGTCCACTGTCAGATAGTATCCTGAGAGGAATGCCAAACTCAGGTACATACTTATTAATGATCAGACGGCTACACGCTAGTCCCGTGGCTTTCCTTAGCGGATATAGCTTGACATACTTACTAAAAGCGTCAATAACTATAAAAATGTACTCGTAGCCGTACTGTCCTTTAACGATCGGGCCAAATAAATCCACACACAGTAGTTCGCCGGGACTACTGGTGAGAACTGCAGATCTCTCCCCCACTAAATATTTAACTGGATATTTACTCCTTTGACAGGTGTCACACTTAGCTAAAATCCTCCTAACGTCCCTTCCCATTTTACTCCAAATGAAGTCACGACCAATTTCATAGAAGACCTTGGCAGCACCAAAGTGTCCTAATTCCCTATGAATGAACCAAATTAGCTCCTCCCGCAAAGTGGCAGGAACACATATTGCCCACCGATTATTCCTACATTTCCTTGCAAGAAGCCCATCCTGCATCTTGTACGTGAACCGTCCTACTTTCACATACTCTTCTTCACCTATTTCCAACCTAGCCAGTGGCTCCTTTAACTTAACGTCATCACGTTGCTCCACTAGCATATTTCCCAGTGTCTGTAACGATGCCCTGTTGCTACTGTCCACACATGCACATATTAAAATACCGTCCTCTGCTTTAACCACAGGATAATCCCTACATAAATTAGTGTCCCTCGATAGCATGTCTGCAAGAATGTTATCTTTACCTTTAATATATTTTACTGTGAATTCGTATTCCTGCAGAGCAAGAATCCACCTACTAACTCTGTTAGAACTGAGTTTACAAGTCCTCATATACAGTAATGCATGGTGATCTGTGTGGATCTCAAATTTCCCCCCTACTAAATACATTCTAAATTTCCCTAAACTGAAAACAATACCTAAAAGCTCTAACTCAGTAATCGTGTATCTTTTCTCTGCTGCAGTCAGTCCTCGCGAGGCTAAAGATACAATGCACAGATTACCCTCATCATCTTTCTGACATAATACTCCAGCAATGCCTATATGTGAAGCATCTGTCATAACCACATATTCCTTATCTTTTAACGGATATTTCAGCACTACAGCTTTCTCAAAACCTTCCTTCAGTGCTCTAAAAGCCTGTTCATGCTTGGACTCCCATCTCCACCGAGTCCCACTTTTAAGCAATTCCCTGAATGGTTCTACCAACCCTGAGTATTTAAGAACGAACCTCCTGAAAAAGTTGCAAATTCCCAGGTAAGTTTTTAACTGTTTAACATTCTGTGGCACCTCTGCGTTAAGTATCTTATTAACCCTACTTTCTTCTGGTGTTACACCTCTACTCGACACTCTATGACCTAAAAATGACACTTCTGACTGACAGAATGACGACTTAGACAGCTTCAAAGTGAACCCTGCCTGATCTAACTTCTGAAAAACTATATTTAAATGACGTAGATGCTCCTCAAAACTGCGTGAACTAATTACCATATCATCTATGTAAATGGTTACAAACTCTCCTGTGTCATCCCCTAATGCGATGTTTAAAGTCCTAATTAAAGCTGCTGAACTACTCTTTAACCCATAAGGTGTTCTACAAAATTGATAAAGGTTATATTTATGACTAAAAGCTGTAAATGGTCTATCTTCGTACATAAGTGGCACTTGCCAAAAACTGGAACTCAAATCTACACAAGTGAAATACTTCTTCCCCTCAAATGTTTGCATTAATTCTTCTATTGACATAGATTTCAGCTGATCTGAACTAATTCTACTGTTAACCAAACGAGCGTCTAAACAAATACGAACAGTGCCGTCGGTCTTGGGTACCGTTATCAAAGAATTAACATACGGACTGTTAGAGTGCTCAATAATCCCATCTTCAAGCATCTGATTAATTTGTGCCTCAACTGCACTCTGATAAGCGAAAGGTACAGGATATCTATGTCCTGTGAATACTGACCTATCAATAACGTTCAATGAATGTGTATAGCAATTGGCCATACCAATGCGATCCTCAAACACTCTCCTATTACACCATGACACATCATAGAGCCGAACACACTGTTCATCCTCTATATTTCCCTGAAATGCAGCCTCACGTAACGAGTCCTCTAGACTTCCGTTCGTAATCACACTGCCCACAAAACATGGAGAACCCCGCTCTACGGCTGGCGATATCTCATTTAAAGTACAAATCACACCTACAACACTACTTCTCTGAATTTGGTCATTGAACGCTACTTCTACTTCAGAATCTCCCCATTTAAATTTCAAACTCCCTACATCATAACATAAGTTACCAGACACTCTACTTAGCCACTCTGAACCCAAGATAACACTGAATACTAAATTTGGAATTACAAGGCAAATCTGCTTCTCTACATGATTATTAATTTTAATGTCTACTAAAACTTGCTTAGAAATTACTTTAGACCTCTTCCCAACAGCTGTGATAACAAAAGTGCTTTTAATTGGCATCTCCTCAAAATTTACTCCAGTTCCTTTCATTTTATCATAAAATGCACTACTTATGCTACTCTTCATACAACCACTATCAATTAAAACATCTGTGTACGCCTCGGACACGTTAAATTTAACTATGGGGCTCTTACTAACCACTTCCTGAATAATACCTTCATCATTTAGTTCATGTAATAATTCATTTCTCACATTTAGGTCATAGGGTTCCTGTATAATTGTATGGACAGGGCATGCTACAGACTGAGATTCTGACCTTACTTCGCAGCCTGGTTCGCGTTTAAAGAACCGCTACAGCTGGCCGTAGTACTACTAACTACTAAACTGGTCTGGTTGTTCTGGGCTGTGTTGTCATTGTTTGGCTGTATATTACTACCACTAGGCTGTCCTCTTCCTTGACCCCTATTCTGGTTGTAATTATTGTCATTATAATTTCTCCCTTGATTTCCCCTGAAATCATTGTTTCTCCCTTGATTTCCCCTGTAATCATTGTTCCTCCCTTGATTTCCCCTGAAATCATTGTTCCTCCCTTGATACTGATTACCATAGCCATTTCCTCTGTTCTGATATAGCTGATTATTATTATTTCTATTTTGAGCGTTGGCCCCTTCGCCACCGTTCCCTTGAACTTCTTGATGCCTGGCTTCATTAGGTCTATTATTATTATTACCCTGGTTCCGATTGAAATTGTCCTCATAACCCCCTCTCCCTAGTGCATCAAATGTGCTTAACAAATTTTCTACTTGTGATATAGTCTTTACATTCTGGATACAAGCAGCCTCCTTGATCCTATAGGGAAAGTGCCTAAGTAGCAACCTTACCACATCACTTTCCTCCTTCAAGCCATCCAGATATTTACACACTAATACCTGCCCTAAAAAGTATTCGGTCATGGTGGAGCTTCCTTTAGGGTTATATTTACCACACACTACTCCCTCACGATGCTGCGACTGAATAACCTCATTCCAGAACTTTTCACAGAATTTCATTTTAAAATCATTAATATCAGTAAACTTGTCCCTGTAGACAGCAAACCAATTCCTCGTTTCCCCCACAAAGACTTGTTCTAAAATTTCAACTACCTGGCACCACTCAATACTACCATTTTCCAACCTCTCCCCGAATTTATTTTCTATAGTGTTCATGAACTCCATTGGGCACCCCTGTCGATTGCTGAACTTACCCAGTTCTACCTCCCTGTGTGTGCTATTCACAAAAACTGGCCTATTCTGACTATTTTCTTGCCTGATCCTAGCTTTTAATTTTAATTCTAATTCTGCAATTTTCTCCTCAGCCTTCCTCTCAATACTGTTTACTGTTAATTTAATGTTTCCTTCTGATTCTTCTACTTTATCATATAGCTTTGCTTGTTTCTCCTCAATCTTGCTAATGCTCTCTCTATTACTCTCTCTTAAATCATTTACTTCTGCAAATATTTGCGAGTGGACTTTCTCAATTCTACCCCCCAGCTGTTCCTTAACCTCTTTAGTTGCTACCTGAATTTTGTCAATTTCTCTCCCCAATTGCTTTTTGACCTGCTGTGTTTCCAGTTGCACTAGTTCTTTTAAATTTTCAGCCTGTGTACTGATTCTAATTTCTAACTCCTCCTGTACTTTTCCTAATTTCTTGTCTACATCTGCAATGATCTCTTTAACCTTCTCTTCCATTACTCCTCTGATTTCTCCTCTAATCTGCTCCATTTTCACACTAATTTCCTTGTTGTTCTTATCTAATTTTGCATTATTCTGTTCTAATTTTGCATTTAAAGCTTCTGTACTTTCTTTATTTTCCCTACTGTTTTGTTCTAATTTAGCGTTGTTTTGTTCCAGTTTAGCATTTAAAGCGTCTGTACTTTCTTTATTTTCCCTACTGTTTTGTTCTAATTTAGCGTTGTTTTGTTCCAGTTTAGCATTTAAAGCGTCTGTACTTTCTTTATTTTCCTTACTGTTTTGTTCTAATTTTGCATTTAAGGCATCACTACTAACTTTGTTCTGATACATGAACTCGAGAAGTAAAGTTTTTAGTTCTGGTTGGCCACCTACACTCCCTGTTTCAGTATCGGGATTTACCTCCGCTACCCCGGTACTACCATCACTCGACATACTGCTCGTATCATCACTCTCCAGTTGATGACCACTACGTAACCTCATCTGTCTTTCTTTCTCATCCCCCATAATGATATACACTGATAGAGACAAATAACCCCCAAAATACAGGCACAGAAATATATACCCTTCTCCTTCCACAAATGTTATTAGGTTTTCATCCCCACGTTGTCGGCGACAAATGTAGCAGTTTTGCTAGCCCACACTGTTGGGTGATAAATGTAACTGTTTACCTTTGCCTAAGCTATGTTGTTTTAATGGGCGCCAAGACCTCAATGCAATGTTGAAATCTAAATTTGTATTTAACAACGTCTAGCTCTGGCAGAACACCTTCAAGACTCTATTCACTCAGATCGTGGTATGATTTGATCATTAACCCAACAAACAATTGTATCAGGAGAAGGAATTGGTCTATATCTAATGCTACCTACTGAAAGCAAAGATTGCATTGTAAAAGAAATGAATTTATTATATAAAACAAGTATAGCAAAATTAATAATAATAATAAGTACAAAATTTAAATTGGAGCGTTGTGATTTGAATATTACCGATAGAAAATTACATGAAAACGGAGTCTGATAAATTGATTTTACTCTTATTTCCAAGCTATGAAGTTACTGAAATATGAAATGTAAAACAAAGAAAAATGAGAGATTGCGTATTTCTGCGTCATTTGCGCTTACCACTGGAAATTGCCAAAGCATTTCCCTCGTACTTGATGATGCCGTGAGCTTCCCACAGTCTCCTGGACGTCGTCATCTCCGTCGGAATTTGATGATATTCTGGTAGATTAGAGAATTCTATGGTCCGTACCTCGGACCCAAACACTCGTACAACCGCACTGGTTAAGTTTTGCAAAAGTTAGTCTTCAACTCCACTGAACATCGGAGCGACACGCACTTCCAACCGTACTCCGCAAGTTCTACACAGATAGTCCCCGTTTCACGGCGCGTCGAACGATATATGCACCTGTTGGCTCCCCCACCATGGTACCGACATCTAGCTTACGTCGTCCTCACTGATTGGCTGAGCACGCCGCCAGTTCCCCTCCTCTGCCTCATTACACTCGGCGCGCGAGAGGGAGAAGTCGATTTCCGTTCCAACAATTCGTCTTTTCTAGACCTTACGACCCAGCCTTGCGTAATACTTCTCGACAGGAATCAGCTTGTATTCGAATTCCCAGTGAGTCATGTCTCTCAAATACCCTAACTGACAAAACTCCGTAAAATTCCGTAATCACATAATTTTCTATAATATTGTCGTTCGTAATAATTTGCTTGATAGCGTTTTCTAAGACATAGAAAACCTATCTGAATGTTAATAATTTTTATAAAATGCTCCGAAAATACCTTAATAATAATTATAATAAATTAATAATAATAATAAATTACCATGAAAAATTCTCTTGGCTGAACAATTTGCCGCGTAAATAAATATAGAATGGCTTCCTACTGACTTATGCCAGTTGCATAAAACCCCTCGAAAAACACGTTACAACAGCATCACTTTGGGGCCGAACCGATCTTTTTAAACTATGACTTGGGCAGGTTGACGGGGACTGAGCCACTGTTTCGAGGCGCCAGTGTTGTGGTATTAGGCCCATTGTTCATCACATGTGACAATTCTCCTGATAAATCTATCATACATGGGGCTACCAATAAGCAGACAACAGATATCCACTCTACGTTGAGCCTGTTCAGGGGTCAATTCATGAGGTACAGATCTACAACTTTTGTTTGATTTTCCAAGTTTCTTAATCTGGCGATGTATGGTATCTTTTGATGCAGCAAGTTCTTCTGACAGCCTACGAGTACTTCTTTGTGGATCTTATTCCAAAACTCTTCGTGAATTCTCAATATCCCATAGTTTAGGTCTCCCAGAACGCGGTAAATCTATAGTGTTTTCTGCTCCAGTGTTGAAACGTTGGAACCATCTTTGTGCCACACGCTCACTAACGACACCTCTCCTTCCACTTCACATTTTCTTCGAGCCATGGCAGCAGCTTTGTAATCTTTTTTTCTTCCAGTAGTGCTTTAGATGGACCCTAACCTCCAACTTTGTAAGTTCCATTTGTGATTGTGTATCAACAACTGACGAATGATACATTCTCGCAATAATCGCAATTATAGTCATGTCCTCCTGTAAATAGCATTGACGAACCAACGAAAACCAATTCTATTGTATAAAACACATGAGATATCCTATTATTATTATTATTATTATTATTATTATTATTATTATTATTATTATTATTATTATTATTATTATTATACCCTATAGTGCAGCCATGCGCACTATGTCAAGTACCACGATTATTTGGCGGAGCTGGATGTCAAGAAATCGAAGGTTTGAATACTGGCACTGACAATGGTCATCCTGAGTGTAGTCCCTTTAACCGTGAATTTCCACGATTACTCCAGGCAAACGTCGTTATGGAATATTTCAAGTCCCGGGGCATTTGCCTCAGTCTTAGACCCAAATTACTATTGGTAGTGCCAAATATCTATCCAATAAAAATCAATAGAATTTCTGTGTGTACGGTAGTTACAACGAACAAGCTTCAAAATTTCCACGCCCTTGCCTTCGGAACATAAATATGAAACTGCGTCTCTCTAGAGGCAGACCTGTATTGGACTTGGCACGCGGATCAAATTATGACTTTCTAAATTTACACGAATGCAACCTGTTTGGACTGATTGCCTTGGGAGTCTTGACCCCTTAATTCAACTGCGCAAATAGTGTGCGCCTAAACTTTTGAAACGAGGTGTTGCACATGTGCGTGTTAGACCATGATGCCGTGAATTCCGTGTTGTGATAAGGAAGTCTTCCACGTTTTCGTTTTAACACCCCAAGTTCTCTGCTTCGGGTTTTCGCAAAAACACAAGGGACCCATTGCCAAGACTATCAAAATAAACTTTAAGTTGGGAACATTTAAATTTGAATGACCCGCCAATAATTAGGGTGACAACGTTGTCTGAATCATCAAGCGTGTGGCCGCGAGTGAAAACCTATTGCGTTAGTAGCCAAGACTTGATATCAATCAAACTCTCGAACAGGATGACGTTCTGATCGAGTGCGCGTGTTGGGGAGAAACCTTGCGGCTTGTTCGGGTCCCCGCGAATTCCAAAGAAGAATGTTTGTACTTCACAACAAAATGTAAGTTACCAACTGAAGTGTTTCTATAAACATTGGGACCTTATCTTAAATACTGAATTTAAAATATTCCAACTCAGCTATGTTGTAACAAGCTGGAGGATGGGAAATACGACTGTGGTCAGAACATTCATGGGCTCATATTTTGTAGTATGTTGAATAAGGTCGAGTGGTGGTTTTTAAATGTAATTTTGTGGGTTAGTTGTGTCTTGGGTTAACTTTCACTTTGGGCTTTCTGATAACTGGTCCTCTGTTTAAGGGTGGGTGTAGTGCCTTACGATTTGTTCTGTCGCAAATCATTCTAGGGTAGCCATTTTGAAGACGTTCTGCTTTTAAACTCCAGACAGTTTGGTCATTTCGGTTCTTCTATGCGTGTATCTATCTGAACAGTATTAATTTTCATAATTGGAGTGTTTTATTTATTGTTCTGGAAAGTAATAGGCCTACTGTTACTATTTAATGAGGTTTAAGTATTTTCCCTTTGTTCTAAGTTTTGTGCCTTATTCTAATAGGGTCTCTCTGTGATGAACCTCCATTTTCATTGGACTTCTCATATGCATTGCAGCTTAGTCATTCCTGTGTCGTTTCACCTCGTGGTTAAGATTACGCAGTATTAATTAACTGTTCAATTAAATTTTGAGGGAGAGGGAAATTTGTTTTCTGCCAGCAGAGTTGTTTATTTGAGGGGTGTTTTTTTAGGGTTTGAATTTTGGTGTAAGAGTAAGTTAGGTTTTAAGTAAAATATCAGTCTTGTATTTTCATCGATTTGCTTTATTGTTTTGAATGTAAAACACTGTTATAGGCCTACCTACGCCAAGAAAGCAATATTGTTCTCAGTTTGCACATGTCTGCGCAGCTCTGATGCCATTTTATTTTGCCCTAAGTGTGTATTGTAAAGTTTAGGAATTTATTGTGGTGCTTTTTGTGAATATATTTTAAAAGTTAGCAAACTCTTTCATTTATTTCTGGATATCTTAGGTTTAAATTCTTGTCATGACCCTGGAATAGGGCCTTCTTTCCACTCCACAGTCTATCGTCCTGGTATTCCTGTTCCTTCCTCAAACCGCAGCAGAGCTACCTCTGCCAGAATTCTGAGAGGAATAAATCGTACCTTGAATCTACATTGGTAAATAAGTTACACAAATAATTACAGTCACCCAAGAATCACAGGTCGTCAGACACATTTAGCATACACCCAAGTGCATGTGGCTGATGTCCAAGTGGGCTCAAACCCCAAAAATAGCAAAATAGCAACAATACGAACTCAGTTTCAGAATTGAGTACCTGTTAAAGGCTCACACATTGAAGGAGTTCAGAAATTACTGTAACATATCTTTTATTTGAACATGCAACTCATTATCTCTAGAATATTTTGAGTGCACAGACACAGGTTTGTACGGCACAATACTATTACTTTTCATTATTTCCTTGTAGCTGGTCACCAAACCCTGGCCTGTGTGGTCAAACTTTCCCGGCCAACAATTCTTTCAGAAGAACGAAAAGGATTTCCACAAATAGGTGTATTCACGACCTTACATCTATAGGCTATGCCTTTCACACAGTTGAAATCACAAGCTAACAGCTGAAAGCTTCACTGTTCATCGTTATTGTCATGAAAAATACAATTTTTTACAATTAGTACAGGTTTATTTTTCTATCACAATGCGCAGCGGAAAATCGGTCTTTAGCAATTTGTTCATCGGGAATATATTCACATTTGGTTAGGGATTGGTGTTCAACCATACAGCAAGCAGAATAAAGGAATGGAACACCATTGTGGAACAACGAGTTATCCACCTCCACTTAAAAAGTATTGTTTTGCTTGATTTTTAGTAAAGCTAAGATGTGGATATTGGGACTTTAAATGAATATTCATCGGAGGCGTGCAAATAAGTAATTATTTGATAATCTTCAAGAGTAGGAGATGAAAATAAGATTTCCTTCGGGACTGGAACTCTAATTCGCTGTATTCGGGGTTGGTGTACCTCACGTGTTCACCACAATGGAGCACGCCTCTGTTTAGTGTACACTCAACTCTTGAAATGATGCCTGAATCTGGGATTACTCGCTCAACACATACAATTAAAGCCCTGTCTTCGCTGACAGGAGCCATCTGTTAATTATCAGGCTTGAGTCGTTTGAAGAGAAAGTGTGCTCTGAAGCTACTTCCAGCTATCTATAGTAAGTCTTGGCTAAAAGGAAAGGTTTGTTTAGAATATTCCATTGGATTTGCAAATAATCCCTGTATCATCACAATTTTAGATGTATTCCAGCATTTGTTACTGCAGAGGATCTCAGCACATACGAAACATTGAATGAACGGACAAAGTGGAAACACACATTAACGTTGATCACTTTGCTACTTTTAGACATTATTTACTAAATCAACATTCTACTCTTGAAACAACATGTTGCACAAAGAACACGCCATCTACGTGTCCCATTAGTAACTTTAGACATTGCTATGCAGCAAAAATAAATATCCCCCAGGGGTTCATGACTAGTGGGACGTGGGTTGGCGACCATGGGACCCCAGCTGAGCCCAGCATTGCTTCCACTTACTAGTGACGATCTCTTCTCTTACATCATTCCTGTCGATCTCCGTTGGTCAAATCTTGTTCTCTTCCGATACCGACGGTATTAATTTATTTCCCGTCTTAATTGGCCCCTGTCACATATTTCCTGATCTCTCATTCCTTGAGGGGTCAGACCTCTTCTTTTCTCTTCTTGATATCTCCTGCCTTCTGCTCAAGGCCCTTAAGGAGGCGGGGTGTTTTTAGGCCCACCACTTGTGGTGCACCCTGGATAGTGCTACACCCTCAAAGGCTCACGGCTAGTGAGTTCAGGAGTTAGTGATCCTGAGGGGTTCCTGAGCTGGATCCATGTTTTCCCCTTTTTCCATTGCCTCCGGGGTGGACTCTCCCCCCCCCCTTTCCCTATCTGCCTTTCATGGCTCTCCTTCCTTCCAAGTCCCTCAATCCTCAATCCTCATTCTTCGAGGGTTGAGGGCATTTCGTTTCCTTCTGTCTTTTATTTGCCTTACTCTTTATTTTTTTACCATTTCTTCTTCTGGCAAGTCTGTAGTTATTATTTGTTAAAGTTATAATTAATTATCACGATCATCCAAACCATTAGGGGCCAATAACTTAGATGTTAGTTCCTTTAACACAACAATTATCATCATCATCATCATCATCATCATCAAAAATGAATATAATTTCTGTGGTTATTACTTTGCAACATATTCTTAGAAGATTAATGCGTACTTTAAATCAACATTGGTAAAGAATAAAATAGGAAGTGTGTGCTTTTCTACATAACCCACTCACACCTATACAGTAATCAAGGATGCCCTATACTTAATTTTTAAAGTTCAGTAGGTCTATATGGATGGTAGTGATTCTTTCTAAATCATGCTAAGTGCGTTACGTAACACTGTATGTTAAAGATAACATTTGCGCAATATAGAGTGGCCTCTAAATTCCTGTTTGTTTGGACCCGATTTTTAAGAATATTCTGTTATGTTTAAGGTTGTTGTTGATTCTTTAGGAGCATTGCGACATCGTGGTCACGTAGTATTTGGGTGTGTGTAGGAGTTGTCTGATAAACTGTGTCACAGTCATATCGGTACTAGTGTGTGTACTTGTAATCAAGGTAGGATTTGGGTAGGAAGCAGCCGTAGTCTTACGTTGGGCACTATCCCGGCATTTGCTTGGAGGAGAAGTGGGGAAACGACGGAAAACAACTTCCAGGATGACCAATGCAGGAATCGAACCCACCTCATTTCAGTTTTACCTCACGAAGCTGAGTGGACCCCGTTCCAGCGCTCAGACCAGAGTTACATTTCTTGGTAGAGTTGGGAATTGAACCCAGGCCTCCAAGTTGTCAGCCATGTCGGAACGAGGAGAACTATGGGTAAAGAAACAAAATTTCCTTAGGTGGAAAATAAACTGGGAAGTTGTCACTGTCGCCCGGAGGAACCGTACACGAGTATGTTTATCGCTTGGTGAAGTGAAGAGGTAGCCCGCAGGATAGCCATGCGCGTCAAATCATGCACTGTGCAACCAGCGCAAAGAGCGGCCTTATGAAGTGTGGTCCCTTCCTTTCTATTTCCACTTTACCTTCAGGTAAATGTCGGGATATTTAATTTAAACACACTGTATTATAGACGTCACTCAAGACTGCAATTATATTAGCTTTTAACATACATTATTATGTGATACACGGTAGGCCTGCCTAGGTTGAAATCATGGGCCATCTACACAAATCCTGGATTCCCGACTGGAACAGGATTCACTCAGCCGCGTGAGCCAGAACTGAGAAGAGATTTCTTCGATGCCCACCTTATTTGTCCTGAAAGGGATTTTCCCTGGTTTCTTATTTCTACTCCAGGCAAATGCCGGGATGGTTTCTATATTAAGGGCACAGCCACCTCCTATCAAATCCCAGCCACATATACAAATACATATTACTACCTACAGTAAATCACAATAACACAGGTTATCAGGAAAATTGACCACCACACACACAATTACACGGGGCTGAAATGACTACGATGTACACGTCATTAATTAAAACAACAACAAAAACAACCACCTCATATCAGAATTATTATTTTTTGTCGGAGTCGGGAATAGAACTTGGGGCGCAGGGCCTGGACTGCTAGCCGATGCACTACCAGGTGAAGTTCATAGAATTACCAAAATAATACAGGAATGTGCAACGTGGATATAAGCCCACACATGGTAATGCCACGTACGCAAAGAAATAGCCTTACCGGACAGGTTTCAAAGCAGTCAAGAATGGGATCCAGGATGTTACAAAACCCGACAGTATGTTGGTTGTACTAACAATGAGTTTTGTAGCGGCCTAATATGGTTGGCGCGCAATTCGGAATATTTAGTCCATGCCATCAATTGTGTGGACTGTCATAACTCACATCCATTGTATCCTGATGTGTCACTCCGTGCTTTACCATTGATTAGTGTTTATTGCGGCCACATCACTACTAATGGCCCAAGATTCGGAACAGTCGCTCATATATAACCCTACTCCTTGAAATGACACTCCTGCATCTATTATCAATGAACAGTGTTGCATCATAGCTCTTATGGGCAATGTGCAAATCATTATGATTAGTGGCAGTAGATGACGTGCTGGGAGTACGGGGATCAAATATAATGTACCACTGTGGGTGAAACTAAAATTAAAGCAACACTGTGCACTGCCACGCAAGGTTTGATTGCATTTTGTTCGAGTAGCCAGTCTAACAGCAGTTCTAAACGTTAATATCTCGTCTTTGGAAGTAAGGGAGAAAGTTGTTTTTTACAAATATATTGTATTCTAATATTTTACGTTTTTAAAACCCGTCATTTGCAATGGCACAGGCTACATGAAGTTAGCACTGGGTTGCACAGTTGGTTCAGCACCTATGTTTAAGGTTCAAGAACAACAGGCTTTTAGTTTTACGTAGTGATAAAAAACCTTTAACTCACCCTATTTTTTACGTGAAAACAGAACTACTGGACTTGACATTGATACTTCAAAAATATCACAAGCCAGGAAGTGAACCTAGAGCGCCTTGTTAACAGGCAAGTGACTAGACCAACCACTGTGTCATCATGCCCTTTGTTTAAGTCCTATGGTAGCCTATTTGTGGTTGTTAAATGTAAGGGCATAGCGTTAAAAGAGATACTGGGGTGCTCACATTTCTACCATTTATTAATCAAGTTTTTACGGGGTTGGGTATGAGATGAGACAAGTTTCCTATGTGGCAGATGGTTTTTACAAATTCATCAGCTAACCTCATCACAGAAGACAATGAGAAATGAAATGAACGACGGCGAGAATGAAACTGGGCAAGGAGTGTAAAATTGTGGCTGTGATCTGTTAGAGGGTATCGTTCCCGTATTTGCCGGAGGGTGAAAATGCGAAAAAATAAAAAAATAAAATAAAAAAATGGAATGCTATTTCAAGGACGTCCCGCGCTGGATATCGAACCAACTCGTCTTCACAGTTCGGAGATAGCTCTGGACCTCAACGTGCGTTGCTACCCTGGTCAGTACTATAATAATAATAATAATAATAATAATAATAATAATAATACGGGTCAACCGTTATGCGTGGCAGTAAATCTGTCTCAAATACCCTCAAATGCTGACTACACCAGAATTCGATCCCACACTCAAAGGCACATCTGGCAAGAGTGTATCGATCACAGCACGCAGTCGGTATTATTATTTATAATTTTACTGTAATAATAATAATTATTATTAATGCAATTCTACCACGAACACTGGTAGCAAGTGGGCGGGCTTTGGCATCCGTTCGCAAGAGTCTAGGTTCAATTCTTGTCTTTGTCGTGTTCGCTACACATGCGATAGTGTGTGTGTGTTTGAGTCTTTTCAGTCCTTGGTATGGCAGTCCAGATCACACTCTTCGGAGCTAATCGTTTCTTCTCGATCTGACCATCGAGGCAGTCTGTTTCACTTATTCTACCCTTGGCCTTTCTCCACAGTTCTTGTCCTCCACCCTTCCTTCTATGACTAAGCTTGCTATCCTTGGGTGACATAGTGTGCCCCATGAACTAATTTTTTGTAGCAATCGACAGAGAACCCTCCTCCTCCCCTCGTCTTAACACCTCTTCATTTGCTACTCTCTCGACCCATCTAACTTTCATTATTGCCCTATAACACTATATTTCATTGTTTATGTTTTACTGTTCTCTACTGCACAGTCCATGTTTCACTTCCATAGAGCATCATCCACCAAAAAAGTCTTAATAATGATTTTCTAACACCTAAATCTATTTTCGATGTCAACAGGTTTCTTTTCCGTAGAAAATCTTTCCTTACCTGTACTTACCTACTTTTATATGCTCTGTGCTCCGTCCATCACTGCTTATTTTGCTTCTCAAGTAGAATAACTCTACTTGCTTTAACCTTTTACCTTTCAATTCTATAAGTATGTCAATAGCAGTATCTGATTCCATCTGGTTTGCATTCCAGTATTTTCGTTATACAATTTATTGATTACCATTACATATTTATTCCTCAAGGCATTTTCCATACTGTTTAGGAATTTATACAATTCCCATTGTCACTTGGCTAAGATGACAACGTGTTCAGAAGATCTCCCAGCTGTAATAATGATACCTACTTTAAATGTCTTTCTAATTTCATTCATTGCTTGTTCAATGCACTGGTTGAAAAGGATGGGCTATAGGTTACAGCCGTGCATCACACCTTCCTGAATACCTGCTTATCTGTCATGTCCTTCAATTCTAATAGCTACAATTTGATTTCTGTGCAGATTGTAGATCATCAACTTCTTTCTGTAATTTATTCTAATCCTTTTCAAAATTCCGAAATTTTGCTCCTACGAACATTGTCAAAGGACTTGTCTAAGGGCCGTATTCATAGACATCACTTCAACTTAACCTCCTCTTAACTTAGTCGAGTAGGAACCTAGGCCTTTTGAGGTGAAGTTTAGAATTTGCATTCAGAGACGAAACTTAACTTCCACTCGCCTAAGTTAGTTTGAATTAAAAGCTAGTGACCTAGGTGTCTGACGTCATTATGGTGACACGATACTAAGAGCACACAGCACATGGCGTTCATTGATGTCTTATGAGATCACCTTTTGTCCATGTGTGTGTGTATGAGTTTGTGTTTGAGTCCCCTCCCCTATTAACTTCTAAATGGTTGGAGCGATTTCAATGAAACTCGGTAAGATCATTGTACTTTTTCGGCCGACCCCGACCGTGCTCTTCAAATTTTATTACCCCTCACCAATCCAACATGGCGGCTGTGCGAAATATTTAACCGGTATTCTATATCTCCAGCACTATTGCTCATATCACCCTGAACTTTTGTATGGTAATCAAGGGCACTACTAGACGTTCACCTATGTAACTTAAAAATCTGTTAACTACGAAACGAACATGGCGGCCACGCGAAGTTGAACATATAAATAGACTTTTCACGCGATTTAACCATCCGAACGCAGTTAATCGTGGTAAAGCAAATGACTATGCAAATTGCAATACACTGACATTTCATTCAGTTCAATTGTATACATCACCTCAAGATAACGGCTGTGCGAAATTTTTAAATTAAGTTTTTATTTCTTGTGTTCTAATCATGCGATCGAAATCAACGTTTGAATAATGAACCTACACAATAATCTTCATCTGATAGTACATAACTCTACGGCCTACATATATTAAAATCCAACGTGGGGACCATCCGAAATACTTAGAGAGTTCCCAATATCCATTAATCTATGACAGCAATCAAACTGAAATTTTGTATGTCTATAGAGGCTATAAACATAAATTCGCCTGTGAGACGTTCAATAACCTGGGGAGCACATATCCAACATGGCGGTGACACGAAATTCAAATATTCAAATGGACGTTTCTCGCGATTTAACCATCAGAGCGCAGTGAAACCTGGTACGGTATATGCTTATATAAATTTTAATCCACCAGCATCTAATTCATTTACATTATTTTCATAACCACAAGATGGCGGCTGAGCGAAATTTTAAAATCTCGGTTATATGTCTTGTGTCCTAATCATGCGATTGAAGTTTGAATAAGAGACCTACACAATAATCTTCATGTAATAGTACATAACATTAAGGATTATAGATAAAAATCCAACATGGCGACCATTGGAAATATTTAGACGGTTCTCAATATCTACGAATCTATAACAGCAATCAAACATAAATTTTGTATGTTGATAGAGGGAATTAACATAAGTAGGATACATGAAAATAGGCTATATAGCTCTTCACGGAACTACTTGCTTTTGCTTGTAAGATAGATTTCTGTATCGCTTGTTCTGTTTGGAAGTATCGCCCGTAAGATAAATAGATAGAAAATAAGAAAGTATGAATAGGCTGCACGATAAAGTGTACGTAAAACAGCTTGACCTTTTGTTATGGGTAATAGCTTCTTGGGTTGATGGACTTTCCCAGATGTCTGGTTAAACTTTGTGATAGTTTAGCGATAATTCTCCTGACAGAAGGCTGGCTAATACAACGGAGATCTCCACATACGATCTGAAATAATAAAAACAATGTTGTGCCTTATTAATGGTATTCATATTATCATACTACAAAAAGAATTGTTTTGATATTTTAGCTTACCGTACATCCATTATTTAACATCAACCATTTCTAACCCATTATACAGCACAATAGATGTAATTGGTCGCCAATTAAAGTCGTGAAGTTACCTCTCACTTGTAACCTTTCCTAACCGCATAAATATGTAAAATTGCATGTTGGCCTATTAGTTGCAACAGCGCGTTTTGACTAAACAAATCACTGTGTAAGGTAAAGAGAATAATATTAATAATAATAATAATAATAATAATAATAATAATAATAATAATAATAATAATAATAATAATAATGGCGTTGGGAGATATACGAATGGAATGTGAGAGTAAAACTAAAGTGGGATTGAGAGGTTATGGTTGTCCAGGTGTAACTTCATAATTACGGACCAAATATAGAAAACATACCGTATTAATAATTTCTGCTCACAGTTATTGGCATTTTGGTGGCAGTAATGAGATTATGTATTACTTGCCTGCATACTGCCAGTTGCATACAATCTTAAAGCAGTTATAAAAGTTCGAACATTTTCCAGGAGTTTATTTTTGTACTTTTATAATTACTGTACATCTTGTACCCCGCCCATTCACTGGGTATAATCGTGTTGACCGACTGAAGAGCTACAAATTACAATTTCCGTATAGAACCTATATCGTCTTTTAAATTCACTCACTGGTGAGAGAATCGAAGGGATTTTCACCATTTTTTACATACAGTACAACTTTGGTACTGGCAGTATCCATGAGATCTTGGAATCCATCAATCATCGAAATCCATTTCAATCGTAAACTTAACTTTATCGTATTGAACAGATGTTATAATTAATAATTTAATAAGTACAGCAACTGCCAAAATATACATGACTACGAATATAACCACTATGTTAAGGCTATCTCTCATAGCGTATTTAGTTTTTGCAGAAATTTGTTAAGGAGATATTTCTTTTGGAGCACAACAACAGGTCGTCCCACACAGTTTACACTTGCAGCCATCGTTCGGGTCATGAAATTTCTCAGTCTGGCATATTCGGTGGTGGAATCCATGCACGGCATATCTCGTAACTACATGCCGTAATTCATATCCAACTCTCGTCCATTTCCTGTATATCATGGCATCTGTTGAATAGAACGTTGGCCAAATATCTTGCTTTTTAGCCTACTTTCAATTTTTGAAAAATGAAAGTAGACTTATGAGATCAACACAGGGTGAAAAATTGTGTGTGTGTCAGTGTGTCTGTGAGTGTGTGTACTCTGAATGTCTGTCCACCCCCCCCCCCTCCCCAATCAATTCGAACACGGTGAAACCGAATTGAACGAAATTTGGTACAGAGGTAACACTAGCAAAGGGCACCTCAGTGTCATGTTTTATATCGTCGCCGTCTTAACGGAAACGTAATGGCGGCCACCCAAAAGTGTTAAAAGCTTAAATCAAATTACGACCAACCTAATCATTTGATCTCTACCAAATTTTTCAACATTATACCTTTCTGTATGACACACCATTTGACCAAACTATAAGGTCATCAGCCCAATAATTCGCAGATGGCGGCCATGTATGTGTGCAAATCGATTCCCCCTATCTATTCAAACACGGTGAAACCGAATTGAACGAAATTTGGTACAGAGGTAGCACAAGCAAAGGGCACCTCAGTGTCATGTTTTATATGGCCTCCATCCTAACGAAAACGTAATTGCGGCCACCGAAATGTTAAAAGCTTAAATCAAATTACGACCAACCTAATCATCTGATCTCTACCAATTTCTTCAACATGTATGAAGAATCTTTTGACCAAACCTTATACCTTTCTGTATGACAAATCATTTGACCAAACTATAAGGTCATCGGCCCAATAATTTGCGGATGGCGGCCATGTATGAGTGCAAATCGATTCCCCCTATCTATTCAAACACGGTGAAACCGAATTGAACGAAATTTGGGGCTGAGGTAGCACTAGCAAAAGGCAACTCAGTGTCATGTTTTATATCGTCGCCATCTTGACGGAACCGTAATGGCAGCCACCCAAATGTTAAAAGCTTAAATCAAATTACGACCAACCTAATCATCTGATCTCTACTAAATTTTGCAACAACATACCTTTATAATATGGTAGACATTTTTTGATCAAACTACAAGGTCATCAGCCCAAAAGTTTCCAGGTAGCGGCCATGTATGTGAGCAAATCGATTCCTCTATCAATTCAAACCGTATTGAACGAAATTTGGTACAGAGGTAGCACTCGCAAAACGCAACTGAGTGTCATGTTTTATATCGTCGCCATCTTGACGGAAACGTAATGGCGGCCACCCAAATGTTAAAAGCCTAAATCAAATTACGACCAATCTAATCATCTGATCTCTACCAAATTTTGCAGCAACATACCTTTATGTGAGAAGCGTTCTTTGACCAAGCTATAAGGTCATCAGTACCATCGTTTCCATATGGCGGCCATGTATGTGTGCAAATCGATTCCCAGTATCAATTCAAACACGGTAAAACCAAATTGAACGAAATTTGGTACAGAGGTAGCACAAGCAAAGGGAACCTCAGAGTCATGTTTTAAATTGCCGCCATCTTGACGGAAACGGAATGGCGGCCACCCAAATGTTAAAAGCTTAAATCAAATTACGACCAACCTAATCATTTGATCTCTACCAAATTTTGCTACAACAAACCTTTTTGTAGGAAGCATCTTTTGACTAGACTACAAGGTCATCTGCCCAATAGTTTGCAGATAGCGGCCATGTATGTGTGCAAATCGATTCATCATATCAATTCACACATGGTGAAACCGAATTAAATGAAATTTTGTACAGAGGTAGCAAAGGGCACCTCATATTCATGTTTAATATCTATATAGCACAACAAGCTACTACAACCAACATTCAATTATACTCCTCGAAAAGGACAAATAGTTATAACAATACCCATGCATTTAGGAGAAAGTATGCTATATGTTCTGTACTAAACATCTTGTTTGTATTAAATTCTTGTACAAGTTCCATGTAGGGGGCAGTTGATGGTAGCAATTGATTAAAGCGAAACTCTTCGATCAAAAATTGTTCTCTTTCTAGCACGGAGGTGAGACGAGACCGCGTGAATTTCTAACGACACATTGTTCTTTTGAGGAATGTTGTTTTGACACTTTCTATTTCTTCCAAATTTCTCTTCGTCATATAAAGCCAAAATGTATCCAGTCCATATGATATGATTGGGGTAATTTTAAGGCGAAACAGGGTGATAGCTGTGGTCAGAGATAATTGTCTCAGATTCCTTATAGTGTGAATTTAAATCTTGGCCGCAGAGACTCTTTCCTTGACGTGTAGGCTATAGACATCTCCTCTTGTCTGAAGAGTGATTCCCAAGTACTTATAGTGGTATACATTCTGTAGCGGAATATTTTTATACGTTATGAAGTCATTTGCTGATAGTCTTCCTCCTTTTCTGAAAGTAATTTGCACTGTTTTGGTACCGTTGAGTGTTAATTCTTTGTTTTCGGCCCATGTTGAGAGCTTGTCAAAAGCTGTTTGAATGCAAACTAAGTTTCGGGGAGTGAGGACCATATCATCTGCGTAAGCGTATATTTTAACGTTGTCAACTGCAATTTCTCTAGGTATTTCCACGGTGACTATGATGAAAAGCAGTGGACTCAGGGGGTCACCCTGCAGTACTCCGTTTGTTTTAGTTCATCGGGTTTGATTTGGACACTCGGTTGTCAATTTCTATTTGATTGTTCGACAAGATGTTTGGTATTAGACGTGTTACTTGATTTCTTCCGGGGATGTCTTCTATTTTCCTGATTAAGAGTTACCTGTTCAACAAGCTTTTGTATAATCTATAAAAACTGCATGGAGCATCCCTCCAGGGAGCCTGAGTGCCGCCTCAATACCCTCCTGAAGACATTTTACTGCTTGAATTGTGGATTTCTGTTTGATTAACCCAAATTGTAGCTCGGGGATTGCGTGAGATGTCAGTTTGTTAAGTGTGTTAGTTAATAGTCCTGTCAGAATTCTCAGTGGTGTACACTCCCCCGATATGAGTTCGGGTCCCTCGAGTCACCTTTCCCTTTGTATAATTCCTCCATCTGTTTGGGATATTTCATTGACTTAGACATGCATTAAAAAGCTCTGTCCATGTTGTTGCAAGAGCACGTGCAGTTTCTTTTAGCTGTTCGAAAAAGATACCATCTGGACCGCATGCTTTTTTTAATCTGTTGTGTCTGCGATTTGTTTCCGAACTTCGTCCACTGAGAATGGATTGGTTAGCACTATTTCTTTGTCCTGGTTTGTGTTAGATGGACGTCTGTCTCTATTTTGTAAAAGTGTCCCGAAGTGTTTTTCCCACGTACGAAGTGGAATATCTCTCGGGAAGTATGGTTGTTTTTGCGCTGAGGCTTTGTACCATTGCTGTTCAGATCCTTCAATGAGTTTCTTCTCTTCTTCTACAAGATGGTTCTTTTTGTGTTGATCAATAATTTGTATATAGTGTTTTCTCGCTGTGTTATATGTCTCCAGGTCGTTCTGAGTTAGTGTTAACTTTGCTCTATGGAGTGCGTTTAGTGCTGTTTGTCTTGCTTTGTAGCACACTCGGGTGAACAAAGGTTTTGCCCTCCGTTGCCTCCATTTTGGCGTTACTACTGCATGTGTCAGCTGGTCTTCGATTATACTCAGAGCTTCGCCTAAGTTGACTCCTTTGATCTCTCGTAGTGCTATGGGTGTCGTATCCATGGTGAGTTTGCTTATATCGATTTCTCTGGTTATCCTTGTTGTCCGCATGTTTGGCGCTTCCTCTGAGAATGATCCTTCCATTTCAATGAGGGTGCTGACCGGTAAATATTTTCGTACCGGCAGGTCTTGTCTGATCTCTTGGAGTGTATTGTCGCTGTCTACGAAAACAAGGTCAATAGTACTGGCACCATTAGGTCCGAAGTAGGTTTTATCTCTCCTATCGTTGATCAACGTTAGGCCCTCCTTTTCTAAATAACTGATCACTGTATTCGTCTTTTGAAAGGGAGCATCAATCCTACAGTTCATGTCTCCTAATAAGATTAGGTTGTCCTTTCTGTTCGTCCCGCTGAGAGTATTTGCAACTTCTTCCATTATCTCATCTGCCTTATATTATAGTTGGAAATATACGTTCATTTTTGTGCATAGCTTTGTTTTCTCTAATAGAACATTTGGGGAGCTAAGCAATATCTCGAAGGGGGCCAAGGTAGGTTTTATTGACATAGTTTTGCCTCCTTTGGGTCTTCCCCTTTTTCCTTGTGTTGCATATAAATGGATTGAATAAGAATGTTCCATACTCCATTGTGTGGTCAAGAACGTTTCCGTAAGTGTTACTAAGTCATAGGCGTTGAAAGAATTCTCCGGTATCATGTTGACAGCGTTATTTAATCCTTCAATGTTCCACAACAGTGTCTTCACCGAATTATCTTTTCTTGAATTTTTATAATTTGATTCTTGCTTTTGGTTTTGTGAAGTGGGTAATAATGATCTTAAGTCCTTATTCCAGGGATCCTGCGGGCCATCTTTGTGCGGAAACTCGGGAGGGACGTAAACGTCTGACGAGTACACTCTTTGGCCAAAAGGTAGGTGTGCCTTTAGTGTTGAGGTCTTTACATGCTATATCTCCCTGAATTCCAATTTTGCGCAGAAATGAGATCACATTACCACCTGTTGTGTTTTCTCCAGCCTCCTAAGTGGAGCCAAGCCGTTCTTTCTCCAGCTTGTAATCCTTCATCCTTCTTTGTCCCAAATGACCACAGTTGATTTGGTGGCGCGCTGAGAATATTCTCTCCTGTGGGATATTGTCATCCACGCTGTGGTGCTTTTATCTGTTTGGAGATCTTCGCCTTTCTTTATTCCGAGAGACATTTTTGGCCTTGAGTTCCACTGAGAGGTCTCTCTCTTTCAGGGTGATGTCCTCCGCACTGCAATGGTATGAGCATCGCCTTCTATGTATTCTTCCCCTATTTTAGGGTTACCCTTCAGTTCCTTTTCTAGGACTTTGTTATTGATGAAGGTTGGGTGTTGTTTATCGTAATTGTGTGGTTCGACCTTGGAGGTAATAAATATATCCATCTATTGTTGTGGTTCTGTAGGTTATTGAATAACAGGTTGCCTACAGGTGTTCATCTTCAATATTGTCTCTTCTACATTCTTCCGTATTATTGCTGGTATGGAATCTTTGATGAGATCAATTATCAGATTACGAATTACGAATTCATAGCCACTATTGCTGTGATACACTCAAGCATTAAGCCCCAAACAGCATTGTAAACTGATATGCAGATATGACCTACAAGTATTCTGCAAAGATGATGGTAAAAAGCTAGAACTTTAACATAAAAAATCGTGTTTGTCTACCACCGTATTCGCCTGAAAATAAGCTGCACTTTTTATTAAAATTATTTGGGTAAAAAAATCTGGGTGTGGCTTATATTCGCTACCAACACTTTTATATGTCATGTACTGTTTAAATGGGAATGCTCATTAGCAAGAACGGATGTTATCACAGTGTTATTCAGGCAATTTGTAGCAATGAAGTGAGGTGTAAGGTCGGTCTTCAGCTCTCTTGAATCTCACTAACTTTTGACTAGGTTCACACCTCAGTGTAAGTTAAGTCTGGTCTCTGAATACCAACTCAGACTTTTATACATGCGAAAGTAAGATGTATAAGTGAAAGTTGAGTTGATGTGATGTCTCTGTAAAATTCTATAAATTCCATAAACGTTCTACCTTCCAAGATCAACCTGGTGTATTCTTTGGAATACACGGTCAGGCAGAGTTAGCTTTTGCTGCTCTTTGCTCAAACCTTTTATTTAATTTATTTCCTTGCAGACACCAACAGTGATCTATTGGTATTTCTTTTCTCTTGTACAGGTATTTATGTATCCCTTGAGTCTGTTCTAGATATATATCTTCCATGGACAACCTAGCGGCATCTGGCAGATAACCTCTGAAGTTCCTCAATATCTCCATGCTCAAGAGAACTTCCTTACCAATCAAACCACCAGGTTTCGTCGTTGTCGCCAGCTAAAATCTCCTTAAAGGCACCGCTCTAAGAAGAATTCTTTGTTCTTCATAAGAATCTTGTTTTTCTCATGTTTTATACCCTGATGCATCCTCTCTTGTTTCTTACCCCCACCTTTTCTCCTCCTTGATCCCTTCGTGCGTCGTTGAGCCGCTCTCACTTCTTTGTTAGACGTCAAACATACAGTTGGGGCTCTCTCACGAGCTTGTCTCCTGTGCTCGAGAGGCATTTTATATCAGACGCTATGTCTGTATTTTAGACCAACCGTCAACAAGAACCATCGCCAACTCTACATGCACAGAAATCTAAGTACCAAACTTCAATGTTTTTAAAAGGATTTTAATGGTTTTAAATAGCTAAATGCTTTTAATCCAATTTTATAGACAGTGTGTGGAATTGCGAAATGTTATGCAATAACCGTCTTCGAGGGATCTTTCTTTGTCATGCTATGCCTATCAAAGTTGACTTTCTAAAATGAAATTTAGTGCTTCTCTTACCAAATAAGTGAGAATATTTTCTCACAACGAGGGATTTAATTCAAATTATCCACTGTCTATAAAAACTTAGCTTTTTCCTCCGTGGGACCTCTCTTGCCCATTTAACTGTCATCATGGCTCTGGAACATTCCACATGAACCAATATTTCTACAAGTAAATCAATCTAGTATTTTCCACTTGATTATGGGAATACTTTCCCTCACTGAGGAATTTACGTTACATTAACTGCAGGTAACCTCCTAATTCGCTTGCCAACGTGGGAAATTTACCTCATCATTCAACTGCAATACTTAAACTTTCTAACGCAATAAACTTGTTCAAGCTAAAATTCAACCAGTGATCTCCATAACTACAATAACGTTTCGCTTTACAAACTTTCCGTGCTGCAATAGTGAACTTTTCAAATCCATCAATAGACTATAGTGCAAATCAGTGCCCGCTCAACTACCAACCGCGTCGCGTTCGAATGAGAGTAATAAATCTGGCCAAGACTGTTTCCTAAATCTCCTATTTTCCTTCTCGCAAATACCTTTACTAACATTAATTAAAATAAGATTTCATCTATCTAAATTACTACGAGGCCTCGCTTGCGAGCAAGCGCCCTCTCAAAGTTGTTATAGTTATAATATCGTAATTCTGTATAAATTGTGGCTAGCCAACATTTAAATCACTCATCCCTTCTGAAATTAGGGAATTGTACTTTTTCTAATAATGAAAGAGTTGACGAATCTTTTCTCTCCAGGTTTCGTGAATACGACCTGTGCATCCTTGTATTTCAAATAATGTTAAATTCTGTTTAAAATAGCGGTAATTTCCGCTTGTAATTTTTCTTCTTTCCTGTAACTATCAGGAAACAAAGATTTGTTTATAGCCTTTCAGATTGTCATAGTGGCATTCTAAAAGTGCTTGAATTGCACATAATCAAACTATCAAAATTATGCTTGTTTTATAATTATCTCTCCATTTCTTATTCAAAGGTATAACCTTTAAAATCTTTGAATGATTTTGGTGCTTTCACAAGTTCGAAACTTGTACCTTATTGTTAACTATAAACTTTTATTTTATTAGGTCTGAGACCTTTAAATATTTGTAAAATAAACCAAAGATAAAGTTCTTCTAACTTTAAAGATAAGATTCTAATTCTATCAATTGTTAATTGTCTAAATTTTATATTCTTTGTTCAAATAAATCGTTTTTTCTTTGTTCGTTATCTTTACCGATAGAATTACGAGTAGGCAGGACCTTCACCTCTCTGATTCTTCCTTATACTTAAACTCTTTTTTCGAAATCCAAAACAACAAAGTTCGTACTACCTGTTGCATTTAACTTAAAACTGCAAGTAACAACATTTTCAAAGTTTCTCTTGGTTTTCTTAGCCAATCCTAGCAAGATATTAAGGCAAGTACAGCTAGCTCTGCAAGCTTCTTACTTGTTGAGATTTTTTCTCTTACTTATGGTTTGTTTCCAAAAATCTCAGTTTTATTTGAGTTAGGTTTCAGGTTCTTCCTCTTTTCTAAACTTTTAGTCGGCACTCTGCTGGGTAAAAGCTTAGCCTTCCTTAAGTGCAACTGGTATTTACATAGGATTTTCACCAAAAAAAAACTATAACAACTTCGCGAAAAACATTAAAATAACTTCCTCTCTTCCCTCTCTGAGAGCATTCGGTTGGTATGACGGAGATCCAACAGTGCCCAGAAATAAAATTATTATACCAAATTCAATTCTTTCCAGCTTTCTTGAATACATTATAAAAATAACCTTTCCGAAGTGAAAATTAGTACGTCCTTTCCCTTTGGCTTACTTTGCCTTGCCAGACTGCCACCCGCCCCCATAGTAACGGAATACCGGCTTGGGAGGGAAAGAACGCTCGCCGCATGCTTGCAAATAGCCCAAGCTCCGGCTACGTTTCCCGTTAACTGTGATCAGATCCCTACCCACTTTAGGTGTCTCACGGGCATTTTGCGGAGGAACTTTTTACTGAAGACTCATTTCTGTTTGGTTTTATTCTTTTGTATTGGACTCCCTTCCTATCTACCCATACTTGTTCTCCACATCGAATCCCACTTCCTTTTTTATTATTTTTATTATCATCATCCCTTAGGTAGAGTTAATCCTCAGCTAAAACCTACCACAACCTGAAATTGAGTACAGCTTCCCTAGTTGCTGTTTTTTTCCTGAATCGAACTGACCTTGACCGAACTCGGCTTCAATCTGTCGTTCAATCCAGACCATAACGAAACATTGGCAACATTGTAGTTTCTTATAAGTCATTCTAAAATAAATGTCTCGTTCATCAGTATGAATGATAACCGCATAATAATTTTTCCAACGTGATGTAGGTACATAATGCAGAAATTTGACATTTCTACGTGTACTGAACCTTACCGCACATTAAGCTCAGGAGTTAAAATGAAATCATGAAATACAAAGAAATTAGGCGATTTAATCTTTATGAAACATTTTGAGTGTGTGTGGATAGGGTTAGCCCAAATGTAAACTGTTTAGCGGCTACTTCACGCGAAGCCCCATTTAAACGGTAAACGTCTTTGTTCCCAGTTGGAAGCCATATTTTTTCAGCGAAGCCTCACTAATCCCATGTTTAGATTGCTCTCGAGTTGGTCCACCCGTTAATGAAAGCCCTGTTATATTGGGTGGTCATTATTAAAATAGAATAAACATACATGAAATATAAATAAATGATTAAGCACTGTTTTATTAAATACAGCACTTATACAACACTGCTAAAACACTTCATCAATCGATAAAAAATTATGCCATGTATTATAATAGAGAGAATGACATTCTTCGTCCGTCAAATGAATACCTTCAGATAAAATATAACGAATTGTTTAGATCAATTGAACACAGTTTTGTTATTGAGCCAAACATTAGGTCTAAGTTTTATATAAGTCTGCATTTATGTACAATTCAGATTCAGTGTTGATGTTTTGATGAATAGGGGCGTGGTGGCTCAGCGGTCTAGCTGTATGCCTCTCACCAAGGCGGTCCGGGTTCGATTCCCGGTCAATGCATGTGAGATTTTCGAAGTGAAATGCCATGTCCTGTGGTTCGGATTCCACGTAAAAAGGAGGTCCCGTGGCTCATAATCACAAGATTCACGGTCACGTAAAACTACAATCTTCCTTCCTTCCTTCCTTTGTTTTGATGAATAGAAATAGCTGTATTTATTGGATATATTTTCACTAAATTATTCTGAAGTATTACCAAGTCATGTTTAGAGGAACTGTTGATATCTTATGTTAGACATATTCGTGGATTCGCTATCGTAATAGTTAACAGTATCCCGTAGCTTCGCTTTTTGTATGGAGTTCATACATGCACTGATTTGAGAATTGATCTCGTGGCTTCGTGCATTTCATGAGAAAAAATTGAAGGAGGAATGGGAAGTGTGAGCCAACGCCGTATTACCACATGCCTCAATTTTAAATTATTTCCGAATAAGGTGTTTCAGTGCGGTTCTTCTGCATCTTTTGATGCAAACACGAATTGAATATTTTAAAAAATGTTATCATTATCAGTATTATTAGACAATGTGACTGAAGGCCATGATGCACATAACCTCGTCATTTATAAAGCAAGGACCACGTGTTGGCATTTGGAATTTTGATGGCGATGCTGTGAACTTCAATGAATGTTCAGTGATTTTATAATTTAAGGTTAATTCTATTCATTTCTATACTGAAAGTTTGATATTTAGGAGTAAGATGAGTGGAGGTTCCCTGGGAATGTGTATTCGTTTATTTTGACGAAAAGGTTTTCTTTGCCACTTAAATTTCTATGGAATTTTCAAGTTTCATTTCATTCTCATGTAAGTTATTATGCCCGTTCCTATATATTTTTTGTAGTTGGGGGTTTCTCAAATTGAATGGTCGTCTTGCATGTCTTCGCGAACATCTGAGTGTTAACCGTGTTTTGTGACTTTCCTGTGCTCTTTATAAGCAAATTTCAAGATTTATTTCTCTCTCGCACATAACGTTACATATTTAAATTGCGAGTGTGGTTCTTTTTAAAATTACTGTTGCTTGTTTGTTCAGAGTGTTACTGGTTTTGAACGCTACTTTTGTGCTTTGCTTCCTGAATAGCTTTTTAAAATACTATTTGTGGTCATGTTGAGGTAATTAAAGCTTACATATTTGCCCTCTTGACAAGGGAATGCTCATTTACTCTCATTCACTAATCCTTTTGTATTATATATTATGGCATCTACCTTTTACGGTGCATAGTACTTTTTTTCGTTATTTCATTAACTGTCTTTCTATTTAATTATCTTAATTGTTTGGTGACATTGGGAAGTCAATACCACTACACTATGTACCATTGAGTTGGAACTTTCTAATTTACGTAATATTACGTGATTCAAATTGTTGGTGTAGTGAGACGTTTGGCTATGTTTGCATCAGATTGATTACGAAAGACAATTTTATGATATTTTCAAGTTTCGTTTCCTCTTTCATCGCAAACCTTTTTGAGGTTTTCAATTCGTTAAGTTGTTTATTATAGGATACATTAGTTGGCTTGTTTCGTGTCGTAGCTGCATATTGCACCACCTACAAATATGTTCCAATCTATTACTTTTTTGACGTTTCTTCCGTCAGGAATTTGTTTTCTACGTGGTTTCTAGATAGGTTACCTATATTTTCACTATGTGGGGCGGCCTTCGCTAGGACTTTCTATTATTTATATATTATGTCTTTGAATTGGAACTCGTTTCCGTTTAACTTACTTATTGTATTGTTTTGTAAAAGTTTAGTGATTTCATCTTAACATGCTAAAAGTAATCACTGTCATTTCAGAAATTATTAATGTCTGTTTACCATATCTTGATGATTGCAGTACATTTACATTTGTCTGTTGGCACAGGCTAGAGTAAAATGTGGCTTTTAGCCGATGTATCAATCCCATTCATGGCTGTGTTTATATGTATCTACTGAGGTATAGGTGGTGTTGAGTAATGGTCTTCAGGGCACAACCAATGCCTGTAGGTGTTGTGATTGGTTCTGTCCGTAAGGTTAGTACTGCAATGGAAAAATTACCTCATTCTTTACCTTGCCTAGTGTGCCTCAATATAGCGCTCCTTTGGGTATTTGTGGGTTTCTACCAACATAACCTACAGTGGTACTGTTTGAGGACCCGACCAGCCTTCAGGCTGATTACCCAACACATGGAAAAACTGAGGGATATTGTATCATATGGCACAACACGTCACATCTCGTTTCTATTTGTGAATAGTTTTGCTATTGTTCTAACATGCTCATTTCCTTTTCTATTACTCTCCTTTGGAATCTTAATTTTGTCGTTCATATCCGTTGTCAGTGTGCATACCGCTACGAAACGTGTTCCTTCTATATATTTTCTTCAGAAAAGACAATAACTCTCTCTTCTTTGTTAAGTACTTTGTTCCCGATTTCAATAGATGAACTCGTGAACTTTCTTTCTTCCCTTGTATATTTTATCAAATCAATCTGCCTCCATCTATTCTTCATTTATTCTGCAAAATTACACGTAAACGACTCATTTAGCTAATGCAAAGTGAATTTGTCATAGATACATCCGTTCTAAAACTGAATATTTTAAACGTATCTTTTTATTTTCGCAAACATACTTTTAAAATTCACAAGGCAGTTCGAATTATTGTAACCGATTTCAATGTGAACTATAATCTGATATACGTCTAGAGCATAGAGTACTCCTCAAACGTATTATGGCGAATATTTGCAGCAATTCTTGCCAAATGTGAATTAATTCCCCCTGAGGTGCCATTTACCAAAGGGATATTTGTCCACTTTGCTTATAATGTAAGCATAACGTTAGCCACAATTCTTCTAAGTTTAGGTTAGATTCTCAACACTATTTTATTCGTATTTCGTTATTACAGCAGAAAGAGTAAATAAAAAGAAAACTCTAAAATGTATGGGGTATGCCTAAATCTGGTGAAAATGCGCCAAACTATGACAGTTTCACAAGTAACTTGAAATTTAATGTTCTTCTGAAATATTAATGTACAGCGAAATAAGTGAAATGAAATGGTAATTCGAAAAAATTGTAATGCCGTCAAACAATAGGGGCATTCGGAATCACTTTAGGTGTTGTAGAGGTTTCGTTGTTGATTCATTTCTGGGCTTGGACATCGCGGTCATTTCAGCCTCGTACACTTGTGTAGAAATCGTCTGATAACCTGGTCTCTTGTGGTGGCTGTGGAAGTATGTATTTGTAATTTAGGTAAGGATTAGGAAGGAGGTTACAATGGATGCCACTTCTAGGATGGCAGAGGTGTGAATTTGAACCCATTTATTCTCAGTGTAGCCCGTTCTACTCCAGCCAACAGACGGCATGGTGCCTAAGTTAAGATCAAGACTACCCCCTACGTAAATCTTGGCCCCTATCACAATTACACACACTTGTGCAGCCAATAGTATAGCCATAAGAATAGCACAGGTTATGAGACCGGTTTCACACACACCCCCAAGACAGCGATAGCTACGCTCGTTAAAGCGCAGCGCTAGGCCATCCCTAAAATGGTTTTCCGTGGTTTCCCATTTTCAACTCCAGGAAAATGATGGGACGGTACCTTCTGACAGGCCATGGCCGCTTCCATCCTCATCCTTGCCCAGTTTCATTCATCTTCATTCGTTTCATCTCTCATTAACTCCTGTCATGAAGTTGGCGTCATGAAGGGCATCCGGCCATAAAAACCATCCTCTGCATAGAATTTCATCGCATCTCATCCCCGACCCCGTCGGAAACGGGAACAATAAGAGGTAGACATACAATACAAAACAATACACAAATAGGCTATAAATTATGGGAATAGGCACACATACAATCTACAATTCATGGATTGAAACGTATACTAGCACATTGTGTTCATTATCGCGTTGTAAGTCATCTTTCAGTGTTGCCTTAGTGATTTTAGTCGATCAACACGAGTGTACCTAATTGTAATGGGTGTTCCACAACCCCCCCCCCCCCCCCCCCAAAGAGAGATTTACACGAGATAAATACATATTGTCTCGTCGTACACGCGTATTTTGCCATCACAGTGACACGGGGCTGCATAATGATGATGTGGCAATGCTCCTAGAGAATCAAGAACAACTAGTCTATTTTATCAACATTTATAAACATTCTCTGCGAAAGGATCAATAGACGCTAAGTGACAGGCATTCATCTTAGAGGACAACACGAGCACTCTCTATACTATATAGAGGAGAGCAACACAAGAAAATTACATGAGAAAACTTTCAGTTATAGCAACATCGACTATACCAACCTTTACAGAGACCACGTCATTCCACGACGAGTTAAAGGTATTCATCTATGAAGACCTGACATGTGCGCCATCTATAACTCATGAAAAGGAAACATGATTTTACGACGATCAGATCATTCGGTGGCGAGTTAGGTGAAATTATATATGTGTTAATAATTGTCATACGCGCTATTTACAACTGATATGAAATAAGATGCATATTAATGTTCCTGTATGTTTAGACAATAATATTTAACCATCCTTATGTGCCCGTCAGACGAGAGTTTCAGGGGCTGTCGGTCTTAAACAGCCCATCCGAGACCCTCTTCTGATCAACTCACAGGACTCTGGGTAAAATTCATTCATAGTCTGGCCTAGCACAAGGAACTGCACTCGGTGGTGTCGGTGATAGGAGAGTTCTATTCTTACGACCAGCCTAGCGGAATACATTCGCAAGACACAAAACAATTATGAAATAATGAAGCCAGGCTTACGTTAAAATCTCACTAAATGTATTAATAAAATAAGAGATCCCAAGCTTACTTCTGAGAGGTAACAATCGGTTAGTCCGAATCTAAATTGCCCTGAAAAAGAAAGTAAAAATATCTCCTATCTAATGTCTGTCTTAAACCTCTCGAAGTCCTATCCACAAAGTTTGAAGAAATAAATAAATCACTAAGAGAGTAATACGTAATGATTCTCTAAGCAATTATATCGGATATTTGATCAATAATAATAATAACAAGCCTGAATCTACAAGCAAGACAGATATTTACTTGTTTACAATGCAAGGTAGGATTTAAGTTAATCAATAGCACAATAAAAATAGCAAGGCTTCGATGGTATTCTCGCCAACATTGAAAATTACTTTAAATCTGAGCTACCCCCATGTGATGTTAAAATACAAAATAAACAAGATGCGTTTATCCAAAGAAAAATTAAGACACGAAGCTATGCACATTCTTATCCTAATTGGATCAATAAGAAAAGTAACAAAGCTATTACAATACAAATGTTATATCATAGAACACTCTCCTAAGTGTAGCGCAAGTGGCCCTCCTGCCTACCCAATTTCATGCTGTTTGCAAAGAAATGGTCATGAGTATGAGGAGGAAAAAGTTGTGTAGGTGACTACAGTGATGGGCCGCCACGTCTTATGTCGCTTATCATCATAACGACCGGGTTTACAAATTATCCCGTCATTAGATTATCGTCGTCTCAAAATCGGGAATAGTCAAGAGTGTATTTAAAAATACCTCAAAAACATCTGTGAATCACTGTTCACCAGGCTCATGGACACCCTGTTTTCCATAACAATAACGCTGGCTCGTCAGTCCCCAGTCTTCGGTCAACATGCCAAAAGCGCACAATGCCGATGGAATAGTACCATAACCATATACTTGCTCCAAAACACGAGCGAAAACGTCTCCCAGGAAATCTCCACTTCTCTAGACAACACAATAACATGATCCTTAATTATACAGAATATCCCATACATGGACTCATATTCGCAATAACTGCGATAATTATTCAGTGCCTAATAGACTATTGAATGCTGTACTCAAATCTGTTATGAAAACTTCGAACCAGCGATATCTCCTATATAAAACACTCAGTTTAATTCTGTCCTATACAGTCGTTGAAAAGTCGTAATCAAATAAATATCAAAACAAAGCCTCCTATCCTCTT
Source organism: Meconema thalassinum (assembly GCA_946902985.2). Lineage (NCBI taxonomy): Eukaryota > Metazoa > Arthropoda > Insecta > Orthoptera > Tettigoniidae > Meconema > Meconema thalassinum. The sequence continues at coordinate 264,657,251 of OX336389.2, read as the reverse complement.
TCGTGCCATGTGGTTATAAACAGGTTTGCAGCGGACACAAAAAATAGAAGTTCCTCAGCTCACAGCCTTTACAATTCGCATACAAAAATCCTGCTACAAAACTAGCGTGCCCCCAAAGCGATCAATAAGGTTGGCCTTCACACAGCCTTGAAATACACATGTTAGCATTCCACTGCTCTCGCTATTATGTCATAGCTTCCTCCAGTTTAAACTTGGTAATCTGACGAAGCCACTCACTCTGCTCGTAATAAAAATATGTGCATAAATATTTACAAAATAGCCTTCCTCCAGGCTTACCATGAAATGATAAGAATGACCAACTGTAAATATAAAAATAAACGAAATATATGCCTGCCTATAAGAATGTGCGTAGAGTAAGACCATCTAAATCTAATCTAACCCACCCATACAGTATAGTAGTTGAAGCGATGTTCACTTACATTCTGCCAGCGTTCGCTCGAGCCTCGCCTGGGTCATATTTAATAGCCATATATAAAGCTACAGCATTATCCAATACCCGCCATAGTAGATTACTCCATCTCAATCTCTTCTATAGAAAAGGGATACATTTCCAGGTTGGCTTGGCATCGATTACCACGTGCGATCATGAAGAAGGTAGCGTATTCTCGTTGTATTTGATTTTAACGTGTTTAAATGATACTGGCTGCACAGATGTTACACATGTGCGGTCTTCGCTAATTGATATATCACTCCGCAACAGGCTTTCATATCATTAGGATGATATTTTCCAAAACCACAATGTCACCACATGATCGTATAATATCGTGTTAATCTTACGTTGTACAATTCGGATTTTCAACAGTTTCTCTCTCCAATTTGTCCAATAATAATGATTCACAATAATTTTGCGTATACTTCCATATATACTCACGAATAACTTGTTATACAGGTGGCCATATGGCCGCATTGTTGCTTAAGTTCATGCACCATGTGCTAAGTTGTAACTTTCGCAAATATTGCCTCAAAAATGCAAATAACTGGGCAAATAATTATCCCACTGCACTGTGCTCGCAGTGATGTACAAAAATGTTACACTTTGACAAATATACCGTGTAGATTATCACATCCACGTTCTTATACTTTCACTAATACGTCTCCCTACAATGTTGGTTGACAAATCAAGTGTGTCACGTCGTAGAATACGGAAGCAAGCTGTGACAGCTTGAGTCAAGTACTATTTCAATAAATTCGTTTCGCATATCCGCGATGTTTTACCTTTTCCAAATGTATTAAGTAATTCCCAAATTGCAAAATATTGCTTCCAAACGATTCCAAATATTTACAAATATGATAAAAATACAGGATGCTCAAAAAATAAATTAGCAAGGTAATCAAGTCAAATGAAAATGCTCAAAGAGATGACATAGCACTCAGATGCGCTCATTATTGTTCCAGTGTGACTTCTTAGCAATTAATCTCAAACTTCAATCGATCTCCAAATCGAAAATGCGCAATCGGGTGCAATACTAACTTTTACCGATATTGGATTATTCCTTGACGAGTTAAGCATATTCATATCTCAGAAATTGTCATTACTGTAGGCAATAGAATTATGCACCAATAATTAAATATTAGAGTAGTGGATAATTTAACTAAGTTTAATTTCAAAACGGGAGCTGGAATAAACATTTTGGATCAAATAATCAATTTTCTCTTAGCCAACTTTCGATTTTTGCAAAAAATGAAAGTAGACTTTTGAGAGCAACACGGGGCCAATAATTGCGTGTCTGTCTGTGTGTGAGTGTGTGTGTATGTGTGTGTACTCTGCATGCCTGTTCCCCCTATCAATTCAAAACACGGTGAAACCGAATTAAACGAAATTTGGTAAAGTGGTAGCACTAGCAAAGCACACCTCAGTGTCATGTGTTATATCACTGCCATCTCTAACAAATTTTGCAAACTGCAAGGTCATCAGCCAAATAGTTTCAGGATGGCGGATGGATGAATCATGCAAGTATAACTTACGATTCAACAAGGTCTGGCCTCAACAATTCACGTTATCGTACATAGGGAGGTTTAAACTGTCCTCAAGGAGGTGACCGGTAGGATATAAGCATATTATAATAGAATATGTAACCGTAGAAGTGACTAACAGGTCAGGCTTACCGTGCCATATCGTTGTTGGACCGTGCCGTCCAGTTGTAAAATGGCCGCTATTTTTCCATATATTTGGTAAGTTTATATCCATTTAGAAATGTACTGAACAAAACAATACATATTTTGTATCAAATGGTATATAGAAATGGCAGAAAACGCTAATGAATTTGTTGATTTCAACACAAAATATGATACATCTAGACCAAACCACTTGTTAATCAAGTATTATCGTAGCGCATCCGTGGCGTAATGGTATCGATCTGAGCTCATAGTCTAAAGTTTCGTGGATCAAATCCCTGCAGGTTCAGTTCTTTACTTCATTTTGTTTGGTATTTATTGATTTATAACTACTCACATGTTATAATGTTAGGCATGTATAGTGTGTATTTGCAATTGAAAATATTATATATATATATACTTTACTTATAACACCACATATTTCAACACTCAAATACAGCGATTAATATTCGTTGACCTTGATCCGTGGTAGAGTATATTGTTGTTGTTGTTTTTATCATTTCAAATGATCTTGTCGACTTTGTCGTTATGCTTGAGTCTAAAGTTCTGCAGGACGGAGACGGAAGTAACGTCATGCAGCCGCGCGGGAAGCCTAAGTTAATGGCTAAAGGATGGCGAGTGCATGACGTCATGCAGCCATGCGGGAAGCCGAAGTGAATGGTTAATGGAGTCTGTTGAAAGAGTCCTGGGGCGTCGAGTGACCTGGGGCTTTGAGCGAAGCGAAAAGAATACAGGTTGACTCCTAAAGAGGTGTACAAGATGCCAGATAAGAATACAGAGTGGCTCCTAAGAGATATACAGGACGCCAGATAAAAATACAAGGTGACTCTTAAAGAGGTGTACAAGATGGCAGAGAAGAATACAGGGTGATTCCTAAAGGGGTGTACAAGATGTTACACAAGAATACAGGGTGACTTCTAAAGAGATATACAAGATGCCATATAAGAATACAGGGTGCCTCCTAAAGAGGTGTGCAGGATGTCAGAGCAAAATACAGTACAAGATGCCAGATAAGAATACAGGGTGACTTCTAAAGAGATATTCAAGATGCCTGATAAGAATACAAGGTGTCTCTTAAAGAGGTGTACAAGATGGCAGAGAAGAATACAGGGTGACTCCTAAAGAGGTGCACAAGATGTCAGACAAGAATAAAGGGTGACTCCTAAAGAGGTGTACAAGATGTCACACAAGAATACAGGGTGACTTCTAAAGAGATATACAAGATGCCATATAAGAATACAGGGTGCTTCCTAAAGAGGTGTGCAGGATGTCAGAGCAAAATACAGTACAAGGTGCCAGATAACAATACATAGTGACTCCTAAAGAGATATACAAGATGCCAGATAAGAATACAAGGTGACTCTTAAAGAGGTGTACAAAATGGCAGAGAAGAATACAGGGTGACTCCTAAAGAGGTGCACAAGATGTCAGACAAGATTACAGGGTGCCTCCTAAAGAGGTGTGCAGGATGTCAGAGCAAAATACAGTACAAGATGCCAGATAAGAATACAGGGTGACTCCTAAAGAGATATACGAGATGCCAGATAAGAATACAAGGTGACTCTTAAAGAGGTGTACAAGATGGCAGAGAAGAATACAGGGTGACCCCTAAAGAGGTGCACAAGATGTCAGACAAGAATACAGGGTGACTACTAAAGAGGTGTACAAGATGTCACACAAGAATACAGGGTGTGCAGGATGTCAGAGCAAAATACAGTACAAGATGCCAGATAAGAATACAGGGTGACTCCTAAAGAGATATAAAAGATGCCAGATAAGAATACAAGATGACTCTTAAAGAGGTGTACAAGATGGCAGAGAAGAATACAGGGTGACTCCTAAAGAGGTGCACAAGATGTCAGACAAGAATACAGGGTGACTCTTAAAGAGGTGTACAAGATGTCACACAAGAATACAGGGTGACTTCTAATGAGATATACAAGATGCCAGATAAGAATACAGGGTGCCTCCTATAGAGGTGTGCATGATGTCAGAGCAAATTACAGGGTGACACTTAACGAGGCGTACAGTATGTTAGATTCAATTCAAATACAGGGTGACCCTTAAAGAGGTTTGCGACATATCAGATTCAAATAATGGGTGACTCTTAATGAATTGTAAAATATGTCAGACTCAAATACAGGGTGACCCTTAAACAGGTGCCCGCGTGGGAAGCCTAAGTTAATGAGCAATGGAGTCTGTTGAAAGTGTCCTGGGGCTTCGAGCGAAGCGAGAAGCCCTCTTGAGCCTTTCTAACATGTGTAGCATTTGTAGCATGGGTCATTTGAAATGATATAACGTCTAGTCTTTCAGACTGACTGTAATTTTTGTTGTTGATTCCGTAGGGGTTTCGTGGCATCATGATATTGTAGCCCCGTTTACTTGGGTGTGTGTAGATGTTGTCTTAGAACCTGTGTCACTATGATGTCTGTAGGATTACTAGTAAGGAAGATTGTAGTTTTACGTGACCGTTAATCGCGAGATCATATGCCACGGGAGACTTACTAGTGTGTGTACCTTTATACGAGGAAGGATTTGGGTAGGAAGCTTTTGTTGCTGATGTTGTTTCATTTGAGATGCATTGACATCATGGTCATTTGTCCCCGTGTACGTGGGTGAGTGTTGAAGTTTGTCTGATAACCTGTGTTATTGTGATGGCGGTATTAGTGTGTGTATACATAATTCAGGTGAGGATTCAATCAATCAACGTTTAATATCCGTATAGCACGTTGTATTTCAACAAGCTACTACAGCCAACATTCAATTATACTCCTAAGAGTTATAACTATATCCATGTATTTAGGAGGTAGGCTATATGTTCTTTACTGAACATCGTATTTTTTAATCTGAAGATAAATTACGTTTACATCAATTTTGTATGAAACGTAGAAGTAATCTTTCTCTTTTAATTTAAAATTGCTCATGCATTAAAAATAGCTGGTAGCCATCATGGCCGACGGAGTTGTCTCCAAGGTTTAGGTAAGAGTACACGTATTTCAAATGTAGCACTTCTGTGATTAAGTTTAAAGCTCAAGGAAGGAATTTTAACGTCAAGGGTTGGCGAGCCTGATGTACTGTACAGTTGCCTTTATTCCGGCCAAAGTGTTCACTTTACATGGTGTTTAGTGTGTGCTCCGTATTTTATTTTTTTACTTTATTTTTGAAGATCAGCATGCCTAGGGGTGAGAAAAAAAAAGGTTTTAAGAAGCGTGCCTGTAGGCAGAAGAAAGCTTAAGTAACTAGTAGTGTAAATAAAGGTGCGGGTAAAACCTACATTACTATAACTTTTTGAGGAGTCAGGGTTTTCTAACCTTACAATCACACCCAGTGATAATGATGTAGTTAACCCTAGTGCTAAAAGTGCTTCACAGAAGAAACTAGGAAATTCAGAAGAAGTGTACAAAATTTTAAAACGACATAGAGCTGCCAAGAGGAAACTTTTGGATCAGTATGACGAGGAGCAGGATGACCCAAGTTACGGGGCAGGCTAATTTTGACATTTTACCATTGGAGGCTGTTTTCTTTAAGTTTACTTTATTGTTGCTTAATGTACCGTTTCTCAACTTCTACTACGTGTAGGAAATTGAAAATTTTACAATTGTTTTATTCAAGGGTTCTAATACTACTAAACCTCTCTAATTACTTGTTTTAAAATTCTAGTCATCTTAACAAAAATACATTCTGTAAAATGAGGATTTTTTACACTAAAATTCATATTTTTTGAACCTAAGGCACAATTTAATTATAGACGCTTCAATCAAGTTACATAGCCTATCCTGAACACTAACAATGTAATACGTTAGTCGTTGTTAGGTTTTGAGAAAAGGTACATCAAACATTGTTAATTAAGCATTGTGTGAAGAGTACTGTACATTTCGGGTCTCCGACACAAATATAACAAGAAGTTCCGTGACCAACTAAAGAGCCTACTTTTCTTGACGAAATTAAGTTGGTAATATCGAAATTTCTAATTAGTTCGAAATACTGTATGCCTGGCATAATGTAGCCTAATAGAGAAATACAGTAGCCAGCCCTGGTGATTGAATATATTCTTAGTTCCATCTCTTAAGGTACAGAATACAAAATTTGGTTGAAGTCCAATGGATAGCATGGACGTTACATGCAGTTAAACATTGGATATAACATCGCTCGTAAAATAATGTTGGCAACAGTGACATACATGTATTGGTCAGATATGATCTGAAATAATATGATCTATTGTTGTGACAATTTTGAATGAAATCCATTAGTTAGTATAGAAGTTACATGTATTTTAAAATTGGACCTATCAGCAGGCTTAGAATCATGTTGGCAGCACTGACGTATATTAGTTAGTCCAAATTAATCTAGAATGCCAGGTACTATACGTGTGCAAAGTTTAGAGCTATTGGCTTGCACACTTTCTGATATATTGATATTAGGGTAACAAAAATAGAGACAGTATTCATTAACAGTTGGCAGCCCTGGTTACTCTTAAGTATCGGCATAGTCATATCTGTTATGGTACACATAGCACACACGAAATTTTATTGCAATCCAAATGATAGTGTAGAAACTACATGTATTTAAAGTTGGACCTCTCAGCAGGCTTAAAATCATGTTGGTAGCACTGACGTATATAAGTTACTCCAAATTAATATAGAATATCAGGTACTATACGTGTGCATAGTTTAAAGCTGTCGGCTTGCATACTTTCTGATATATGGGTATTTGGATTTAAAAAAAATTGAGAGCATTTATTAACAGTTGGCAGCCCTGGTGGCTCTTAAGAATACGCTCAGTCATATATGTTTATGTACACATAGCACATACGAAATTTGGTTGAATTCCAATTGATAGTGTATACGTTATATGCATTTAAAATTTGGACTTATCAGCGGGCTTAGAATCATTTTGGCAACACTGCCATATATGGCCTCCTGGAAATTAAACTGCAAATTTATTATCTATACGTGTGCCAATTTTGGAATAGCTCCCATTCATACCTTCCAAGATATCCAACTTGGAGCTCAAATTTCAATTGCGATTTTTCAGCGGTTGGTAGCACTGACATCATTTTCAAATATGGCCGTAAGATATTCAGGTATAGATCTTTACTCCTATCAAATTTTGTTTCGAAAGCGGCAGCCGTTTAGGAGTTGATAGGGGGGGGGGTTACACACACACAGCCAGCCAGACAGAAGGACAGCAGACAGACAGACAGACAGACAGACAGACAGACAGACAGACAGACAGACAGACAGACTCACATTTGCCCGATCTCATAAGTCTACTATTTCCTCATTTTTGCAAAATGTGAAAAGTAGGCTAAAAACACGTATTTTGAAATATTGCACAACCACCTCCTTGAATTTTCATTACAATTCAATAACGTTAGGTGGCAATATATTAAGCTTGTTTCATTCCATTCGGAGAATTAATTTACAATAAAAGCCCATTTAAATCTTTGAATTTCGCATGGCCGCCATGTTGGTTTCGAAGGTCGGATTTGTGTACTTGGGGTATAGAATTTTATCACCACATGGGGACGATAACCTAGATGTTAGGCCCCTTTAAACAACAATTATCCACATCATCATCATTTTATCACTATACAAAAAATCAGATTATTTGCTATTTCAATGAAAATATGTAAGAACTTGCAACTACGCCACGCATGTTTGTTCGTTTCTATGTGTAACTTATAACTTTTGATTGTCATGAGCGATTTCAAAGATACGTGATAAGGATTTTTGTTTCAATACTGTCCCGTCCAATCCCGACTGCCCTTTAAAATTTCAATAAGTGTCACGAATTCAACATGGCGACCACAGACATATGCTCAGGCACGCGCGGAGAAAAATTTACCTCAAAAGCTTATACCGTATTTCATATGATGAAAATAGGCTAAATACTAATACTGACTGTATGTCAACTGTTCGGAGCGTTGATCTATTGAATCATAATAAACGGATTATGATGTTTATGTTCAACGATGTCGAAATGTAAACATTATGTGTCAGAAAACTGTATCATAATGATGGTCATTATAACACTGATTTTCATTACGATACAGTTTCTCCAGCCAATCAGAGCTCATTCATTGACCAATTAGGTAAGAATACCTTCGCGCATGCGCTCAAAATCCAACATGTCGGACATAAACACAGCATCTTTCTATATAAATTACCGACATGGAATACGCACCGTCCATATGTTCGCTAAATAAACTGGTGAATATGAGACAAGAAATAGCACTGTAGCCTACCTTAATATCCCCAACTCCAATTTATACACAGCACATTGCTTTCAAACGACTTCGGTGACAATATTAGTGAATGATATAGAGCTGGACGGCAGGCTGTAACTGTTAAGATATGACATTGCAAACACACAGAGCGCATGCGTCGGTCGTTCAAAGAACTTGAAAAACAGAGATATTATACCCAGCGCTGCAACCCGATCACAAAATTCAAGTGGCTGACTCTCAACAGATATTTATGAATATTTATGTTAAAACATATAATAAAGTTATAATTATCGTCGAACATAAACAGCCGTATGCAACTCGCCTATAATGGTAATTAAGACACTCGTATGGAAATGATAAAACTCGCTTATGCTCGTTTTATAAACATACTCGTGTCTTAATTATTTCCATTATAGGCTCGTTGCATAATGTACTATTGTGCAATTTCCTTCTTGATATAATGTAATACATGATCCTGTGATTGTGGTATTTAGTGATCCTTATAACTTGGTTTGTTTTGGGAATCTTTGTAGTGATCTATTGCTTAGTACGGTCAGTACTTGATTTAGGTAGTGAACACTCGGTTGTCCCATATTTTGTTGTCAAAATGAGGCAATGTGAAGCGAAGGATTCAGGTGCTCTTTTGTAGGGCAACCTGTGTACCAGATAATGAAAATGAAAATCCACAGCCTGCTTCCAGTCTCCGACCGGGTCAGGAATGGAATGAATGAAGCCCCCATCTAGCGGCGAGGATACTGTGTACCAGATAATACAAAATGTATTTTGTTATTATTATTATTACTATTATTACTATTGTTATTACAATTACTATTAATAGTATTATTATTTTACTGTAAGACTTCTTATGACACTATTATTACAACCATTATGATGCATTGGGATATTACTCAGCTTTCTGAAGAGGATTAGGTAACTCAGATGCTGGTTTATAAATATGAAAAAGGTAGGGCAATATAAACTTAACCACACAATCTTTACGACAGTATTTATGAAGAGTTATAGCAGAGTAAAATTTTACTATTTAATTGAATGACGTTATACAGGCCACATAACAAGTGACAAACAGAATTTATTGACGAGTGGAATGGATTCATGGCAATATTTTCCTACTAAATAAGTTTAATACTTCTACAGGTTAATACAGATTTTCTAAATAAAACCCGTGTATCTACTAAAGAGAGCAACGCAAAAAAATGGATTCATGCACATCCTCCACGAATATGCAAATGGAGTTTGAAATTGGGTAATTAAAACGAACGTTGCCAAGAGGTGAGTTTCATATAAGAGGTCTGACTTGCGTTAGTCAAATTATCATTACACTAAATAAAGCACACTGCGCCCATCTTGAAAATTCGAAATAAATTAATAACTTTCAGCACCCTGGAGCTAAGAGTAACGAAATTTAAAAGTAAAATCGAGCCTCATAAGTCGCTTCGTATGCCCAAACCAGAAGGAAAGTGATTCCATACGTGCAAGATGGCAGCTAGGCATACTTTTAAATTTAGCGAGAGTTGAGTACCATACAATAGACCTCGCTACCATTAGTCATAGTAATATCACATTGAATATAGCGCACAGTGGCCATCTTGAAATTATAAAATATACAAACAAATAAATCTATATATTTTAGAGATTAGAACCGTATATGGAATTTGTATGCCAAAGGTAACAAGAAGTTCCGTGACGAACTAAAGAGCCTACTTTTCCTAAAATTTAAGATTCTTGCCAATGATTAATCGATATGGATCTATCTAGAATAATGACGAAATTAAGTTGGTAATATCGAAATTTCTAATTAGTTCGAAATACTGTATACCTGGCATAATGTAGCCTAGTAGAGCACTACAGTTGGCAGCCCTGGTGACTGAATATATTCTTAGTTCCATCTCTTAAGGTACAGAATACAAAATTTGGTTGGAGTCCAATGAATAGCATGGACGTTACATGCAGTTAAACATTGGATCTAACAGCGCGCGTAAAATCATGTTGGCAACAGTGTCATGCATGTATTGGTCAGAAATAATCTGAAATAATATGATCTATTGTTTGCCAATTTTGAATGAAATCCATTCGTTAGTATAGAAGTTACATGCATTTTAAAATTGGACCAATAAGCAGGCTTAGAATCATGTTGGCAGCACTGACGTATATTAGTTACTCCAAAGTAATTTAGAATGCCAGGAACTATACGTGTGCAAAGTTTAGAGCTATTGGCTTGCATTCTTTCTGATATATTGATATTAGGGTTACAAAAATAGAGACAGCATTTATTAACAGTTGGCAGCCCTGGTTGCTCTTAGGAATACGCATAGTCATAGCTGTTATGGTACACATGGCACATACGAAATTTGGTTGAAATCCAGATGATAGTAAGGAAGTTACATGTATTTAAAGTTGGACCTCTCAGCAGGCTTAGAATCATGTTGGTAGCACTGACGTATATAAGTTACTCCAAATTAATATAGAATGTCATGTACTATACGTGTGCATAGTTTAAAGCTGTCGGCTTGCATACTTTCTCATATATATTGGTATTTGGATAAAAGAAATTAAGAGCATTTTTTAACAGTTGGCAGCAATGGTGGTTCATAAGAATACGTTCAGTCATATCTGGTTATGTACACATACAACATACGAAATTTGGTTGAATTCCAATTGATAGTGTAGAAGTTATATGCATTTAAATATTGGACTTTTCAGTAGGCTTATAATCATTTTGGCAACACTGCCATGTATGGCCTTCTGGAAATTAAACTGCAATATTATTATCTATATGTGTGCCGATTTTGAAATAGCTCCCATTCATATCTTCCAAGATATCCAACATGGAGCTCAAATTTCAATTGTGATTTTTCAGCAGTTGGTAGCACTGACATCATTTTCAAATATGGCCGTGAGATATTCAGGTATAGATCTTTACTCCTACAAAATTTTATTTCGATTGCTCCAGCCGTTTAGGAGTTGATAGGGGGGACACACACACAGCCAGACAGATAGACAGACAGACAGAAGGACAGACAGACAGACACACATTTTCCCGGATCGATCTCAAAAGACTACTTTTTCCTCATTTTTGCAAAATGTGAAAAGTAGGCTAAAAATGACCATCGCTATATATTTAGGATGGCTAAGCATACTATTAAAACTTCAAAATCAATGCCTCAGGATTGCATTGCACAATTAACACGCAACATTCACGATTGGAGAAACAAACAAGATGTTCAGTAAAGAACATATAGCCTACTTTCTCCTAAATGCATGGGTATTGTTATAACTCTTTGTCCTTTTCAAGGAGTATGATTGAATGTTGGTTGTAGTAGCTTTTTGAAATACAACGTGCTATAGGGATATTAAACATGAATATGAGGTGCCCTTTGCTAGTGCTACCTCTGTACCAAATTTCGTACATTCGGTTCTACCGTGTTCGAATTAATAGGGGGAATCAATTTTGACATAAAGATGGCCGCCATCCGCAAACTATTAGGCTAATGACCTATTAGATTGGTCAAAGGATGCTCCCTCCATAAAGGTATGTTGTTGCAAAGTTTGGTAGAGATCGGATGGTTATGTTAGTCCTAATTTGATTTAAGCTTTAAACAATTGTGTGGCCGCCATTACGTTTTTGTCAATATGGCGGCGATATTAATCATGACACTGAGATGCCCTTTGCTAGTGCTATCTCTGTACCAAGTTTCGTTCCATTCGGTTTCACCGTGTTTGAATTAATAGGGGGAATCGATTCTGACACAAAGATGGCCGCCATCCGCAAACTATTAGGCGAAAGACCTATTAGATTGGTCAAAGGATGCTCCCTCTATAAAGGTATGTAGTTGCAAAATTTGGTAGAGATCGGATGATTAGGTTAATCGTAATTTGATTTAAGCTTTGAACTTTCGTGTGGCCGCCATTACTTTTCAGACAAGATGGCGGCGATATAAAACATGACACTGAGGTGCCCTTTGCTAGTGCTACCTCTGTACCAAATTTCGTTCCATTCGGTTCCACCGTGTTCGAATTAATAGGCGGAATCAATTTTGACATAAAGATGGCCGCCATCCTCAAACTGTTAGGCGAATGACCTATTAGATTGGTCAAAGGATGCTCCCTCCATAAAGGTATGTAGTTGCAGAATTTGGTAGAGATCGGATGATTAGGTTAATCGTAATTTGATTTATGCTTTGAACATTCGTGTGGCCGCCATTACGTTTCAGCCAAGATGGCGCCGATATAAAACATGAAACTGAGGTGCCCTTTGCAAGTGCTACCTCTGTACCAAATTTCGTTTCATTCGGTTCCACCGTGTTTGAATTAATAGGGGGAATCAATTTTGACATAAAGATGGCCGCCATCCGCAAACTATTAGGCTAATAACCTATTAGATTGGTCAAAGGATGCTCCCTCCATAAAGGTATGTTGTTGCAAAGTTTGGTAGAGATCGGATGGTTATGTTAGTCGTAATTTAACTTACAGGGGCCGATAACCTAGATGTTAGGCCCCTTAAAACAACAATTATCATCATCATCATCATCAATTTAACTTAAGCTTTGAACATTTGTGTGGCCGCCATTACGTTTCTGTCACTATGGCGGCGATATAAAACATTACACTGAGATACCCTTTGCTTGTGCTACCTCTGTACCGAATTTCGTTCCATTCGGTTTCACCGCGTTTGATTTTCACACAAAGATGGCCGCCATCCGCAAACTATTAGGCTAATGACCTATTCGTTTGGTCAAAGGATGCTTCCTCTATAAGGGTATGTTGTTGCAAAATTTGGTAGAGATCGGATGATTAGGTTAATCGTAATTTGATTTATGCTTTGAACATTCGTGTGGCCGCCATTACGTTTCCGTCAAGATGGCGGCGATATTAATCATGACACTGAGATGCCCTTTGTTAGTACTACCTCTGTACCAAATTTCGTTCCATTCGGTTGCACCGTGTTCGAATTAATAGGGGGAATCGATTTTCACACAAAGATGGCCGCCATCCGCAAACTATTAGGCTGGTGATCTATTAGTTTGGTCAAAGGATCCTCCCCCCGTAAAGGTATGTTGTTGCAAAATTTGGTAGAGATCAAATGATTAGGTTAGTCGTAATTTGATTTAAGCTTTGAACATTCGTGTGGCCGCCATTACGTTTCAGTCAAGATGGCGGCGATACAAAACATGACACTGGGGTGCCCTTTGCTAGTGCTACCATTGAACCAAATTTCGTTCCATTCTGTTCCACCGTGTTCGAATTAATAGGGGGAATCAATTTTGACATAAAGATGGCCGCCATCCGCAAACTATTAGGCTAATAACCTATTAGATTGGTCAAAGGATGCTCCCTCCATAAAGGTATGTTGTTGCAAAGTTTGGTAGAGATCGGATGGTTATGTTAGTCGTAATTTAACTTAAGCCTTGAACATTTGTGTGGCCGCCTTTACGTTTCTGTCAATACGGCGGCGATACAAAACATGACACTGAGGTGCCCTTTGCTAGTGCTACCACTGAACCAAATTTCGTTCCATTCGGTTCCACCGTGTTCGAATTAATAGGGGGAATCAATTTTGACATAAAGATGGCCGCCATCCGCAAACTAATAGGCTAATAACCTATTAGATTGGTCAAAGGATGCTTCCTCCATAAAGGTATGTTGTTCCAAAGTTTGGTAGAGATCGGATGGTTATGTTAGTCGTAATTTAACTTAAGCTTTGAACATTTGTGTGGCCGCCATTACGTTTCTGTCACTATGGCGGCGATATAAAACATTACACTGAGATACCCTTTGCTTGTGCTACCTCTGTACCAAATTTCGTTCCATTCGGTTTCACCGCGTTTGATTTTCACACAAAGATGGCCGCCATCCGCAAACTATTAGGCTAATGACCTATTCGTTTGGTCAAAGGATGCTTCTTCTATAAGGGTATGTTGTTGCAAAATTTGGTAGAGATCGGATGATTAGGTTAATCGTAATTTGATTTAAGCTTTGAACATTTGTGTGGCTGCCATTACGTTTCCGTCAAGATGGCGGCGATATAAAACATGGCACTGAGGTGCCTTTTGTTAGTACTACCTCTGTACCAAATTTCGTTCCATTCGGTTGCACCGTGTTCGAATTAATAGGGGGAATCGATTTTCACACAAAGATGGCCGCCATCCGCAAACTATTAGGCTGATGATCTATTAGTTTGGTCAAAGGATCCTCCCCCCGTAAAGGTATGATGTTGCAAAATTTGGTAGAGATCAAATGATTAGGTTAGTCGTAATTTGATTTAAGCTTTGAACATTCGTGTGGCCGCCATTACGTTTCAGTCAAGATGGCGGCGATACAAAACATGACACTGGGGTGCCCTTTGCTAGTGCTACCTCTGAACCAAATTTCTTTCCATTCGGTTCCACCGTGTTCGAATTAATAGGGGGAATCAATTTTGACATAAAGATGGCCGCCATCCGCAAACTATTAGGCTAATAACCTATTAGATTGGTCAAAGGATGCTTCCTCCATAAAGGTATGTTGTTGCAAAGTTTGGTAGAGATCGGATGGTTATGTTAGTCGTAATTTAACTTAAGCTTTAAACATTTGTGTGGCCGCCATTACGTTTCTGTCACTATGGCGGCGATATAAAACATGACACTGAGATACCCTTTGCTAGTGCTACCTCTGTACCAAATTTCGTTCCATTCGGTTTCACCGTGTCTGATTCTCACACAAAGATGGCCGCCATCCGCAAACTATTAGGCTAATGACCTATTCGTATGGTCAAAGGATGCTTCCTCTATAAGGGTATGTTGTTGCAAAATTTGGTAGAGATCGGATGATTAGGTTAATCGTAATTTGATTTAAGCTTTGAACATTTGTGTGGCCGCCATCACGTTTCCGTCAAGATGGCGGCGATATAAAACATGACACTGAGGTGCCTTTTGTTAGTACTACCTCTGTACCAAATTTCGTTCCATTCGGTTGCACCGTGTTCGAATTAATAGGGGGAATCGACTTTCACACAAAGATGGCAGCCATCCGCAAACTATTAGGCTGATGATCTATTAGTTTGGTCAAAGGATCCTCCCCCCGTAAAGGTATGTTGTTGCAAAATTTGGTAGAGATCAAATGATTAGGTTAGTCGTAATTTGATTTAAGCTTTGAACATTTGTGTGGCCGCCATTACGTTTCCGTCAAGATGGCGGCGATATAAAACATGACACTGAGGTGCCTTTTGTTAGTACTACCTCTGTACCAAATTTCGTTCCATTCGGTTGCACCGTGTTCGAATTAATAGGGGGAATCGATTTTCACACAAAGATGGCCGCCATCTGCAAACTATTACGCTGATGACCTATTGGTTTGGTCAAAGGATGCTCCCCCCATAAAGGTATGTTGTTGCAAAATTTGGTAGAGATCGGATGATTAGGTTAGTCGTAATTTGATTTAAGCTTTGAACATTTTTGGGGCCGCCATTGCGTTTCCGTCAAGATGGCGGCGATATAAAACATGACACTCAGGTGTCCTTTGCTAGTGCTACCTTGGTACCAAATTTTGTTCAATTCGCATTCACCGTGTTCGAATTGATAGGGGGGGACAGACATTCCGAGTACACACACTCACACACAGACACACACACACACAGACTCACACACACACACAGACTCAACACACACATACACACACACAGACAGACACACTTTTTTCGCCCTGTGTTGATCTCATAAGTCTACTTTCATTTTTTGCAAAAATCGAAAGTAGGCTAAAAAAATGATAGGACGCTTACATAAGTATAAGACTACCGCACTGCGTATAGTATGCAGCCGCCATCTTGAATATATAAGAAATTCATATCAACAATCCACTATTTATTAGCCTACTTTCAATTTTGGCAAGAAATGTAAGTAGACTTATGAGATCTACACGGGCCAAATACCCGTTTGTCTCCGTGTATGTCTCCCCCCTATGAATTCAAACACAAGGAAACCGAAATGAACCACGTATAGTACAAAGGTAACACCATCAAAGGCATCACAGTGTCATGTTTTATATCACCGCCATCTTAACCAAAACGGTCGCCTTCCAAATGTTCAAAGCTTTAATCTAATTAGGCTACAGCTAAACTAATCATCAGGTCTGTACCAATTTTTCTGAATGCATTCCTTTATATGGGATGCGTGTTGCACCCAGACATCAATGTCATTACCCAAAACCAATTCAAGGTAGTGGCCGCACGGATAATGTAAGGATTATAATCCACAACTTATGAACAAACGAATCAATGATCAAAGTACTTGGCATTAAAACTCTAAGGACCTTCTGTTACCAACGTTACGCTTACATGGGCGTGAATATTACGCGCAGCCACCATCTTAAAATAATGAAAAATCCACAGCCTACTTCCAGTCGACCAACCGGGTCAGGGAATGGAATGAATGAAGCCCCAACCTAGTGGCGAGGATATGAACTGTGCCGGCTGCCGAAGCCTGTCGCACTCCCCTGGGGCAATGATTAAATGAATGACAGATGAAATGAAATGATAGTGGAGAGTGTTGCTGGAATTAAATTTTGACAGGGAAAACCGGAGTACCCGGAGATAAACCTGTCAGCCTCCACTTTTGTCCAGCACAAATCTCACATGGAGTGACCGGTATTTGAACCACGGACCTAGTGGTGAGAGGCCGGCGTGCTACCGCCTAAGCCACGGAAGCTCTATCTTAAAATAATAAAGTATAAAAATGAATAGTTCATAATTTAAGAGCTACAGAAACGAACATTTATGACAAGGTATATGTGGCCTTGTATGGCCGAAGCGAGGGAACAGACACTCCAAACATTCAATATGGCGGCTGCGTGATATATTAGAACATTGGCATCGTTAACTCTGAATGAAATTGGGTAATCAAGGCAAATCATGCGAAGACGCGAGTATCATATCAGAGTTCTTACTTGTGTTAATCAAAATATTATCACACTGAATATAGCCCACAGCGGCCATTTTGTAATTTCAAATTGAATTAATAACTTTCGCTATCTCAGAGCTGAAATAAACAACTTTAGTAATAAAATAGAACCTTATAAGTCACGCCATAAGTGCAAAGTAAATGAACAGTGACTCCATAGATTCAAGATGGCGGCCAGGCGTACTATTAACGTACACAAATTAGTAACTCAGGATGTTATAGCACAATTTTGCGAAACTTGGTAGAATAGGAGAATTATATAACTGGCGTCAGTAGCGTTAGTGATCTGATAAGTTTATCAAACTAAATATAGCGCGCAGACAATATCCTGAAGTTTCATATTTTAAAAATAAACTACTTTCTATGTCTTAGAACTACAATAACGAAAAATAGTGATAAGGTAGAAACCAATATGGAGTATCCTATGCTGAAGGAAAAATAATGATGAATATAATTTTACAAGATGTCGGAAGGCCGTATTATTAAAACGTAATTATGAATTATTTAGAGTGTAATAGCCTAATAAAAAGGAAACATAGTAAGAAAGAAGTACCATATAAGGGACCTTGCTGAAATAAGCCATAAGCCATAAGCCATACAAAGCGCAGCGACCATCATCAAAGTATAGAATATGATAATGAATAATTCATGGTATTTTTAAGAGACAAAAGTGAAATTTAACAGTAATGTAGAATCTTTAAAGTGGATTCCTATGACCAACTCAAAGGAACAGTGACTCCATATGTTCAAGATGGCAGCTGGGCATATTCTTAAGACTTGAATATATATATATATTTAACTCACGTTATTATAAGAGAATTAACCGGAATTCTTCAGGGGGAGGACTACCATAGAATAGACATAGCTGCCATTATTCATAGGTATATCAGACTGAATATATCGCGTAGCGGCCATCTTGAAATTATAAAATATATAAACAAATATTTCTTTATTATTTAAAGACACGTTAATTTTGAACTGTATGAGCACTATGTATGCAAAAGTCAAATGAACAACCCCGCCATATTTTCAAGATGTTGGCTGAGCATAGTGTACTATTAAAACTTCAACATTAATAATTTACGATATAATTGCGCAATTAAAACAAAACTCTGTATGAGGGGAAAAACAGATAAGATACCTCTCATAAATGAGTCAAAAGACTTTCACACTGCATATAGCACGTAGCCACCACCTATAATATATATGCCATTAGTATCGACAATCCACTATTTCTTACAGTTACAATGACGAAACATAGCAACTATATTGTCCCACATCAAAGGTTATCTCTGCAGATGGCGCGAGATAAGCGATTCCAAACATCCAAGATGGTGGAAGAGCGTACTTCTCAAATGTTCCAATCAATTCCTCCCAATGGGAAAGTGGAATTACAACGAAACTCAGAGAACGGGGAGTCTTACGTAGGGTACAACTCTTAATGATTATCTCAAGAACATTCAAACATACTTCTTGATAAGAACAAAGACTTATAACTATACCCATACCTTTAAGAGAACGAAGCTACATGTTCTTTACTGAAAATATTGTTTAGCCTACTTCCGAGTTTGTAAAAAATGAAAGTAGGCTTATGAGATGTACACGGGCCAAATGTCCGTGTGTCTGTGTGTGTGAATGATTGTTTGTATGTAATTCCCTCCCTATCAATAGCCAGACTACAAAACTCAATTGTATGAAATTTAGTACAGAGGTAGTACTAGTAAAGGGCACCTACGTTGTGCCCAACTCGAGGAATGGGTATTCCAAGATTCAGACACCTAGATATCAAGGGAAAGGCTACAGCCGCTTTTGAAAGTTGAGATATTTGAATATCGCGCTCCATTGCTTCTAGAAGCAATTGGAAAGAATATACCGCTAAGAGCATGTCAAGTGACGTAGCGAGTAATAGCAGAGGTCGAGGCTATTTATTGATTAAATAGTTAACCATGGAGTAGAGACTTGCGACTTGGATCAGATTACTGGCACGGCCAAATGAAAGAGAATGCAATTAGTATCAAGTAAATCGGACCAGGGATACCAGAGATATGAGGATTTCCAGATTTCAGCTGATTCAGCGTGACCCTGACCGTTTTGAATAAAAGCCGGCCGGCTCAAGCATCTTCAGCTCACTTCGAAACAAGCACTTGCCTAGCAAGGTGCCGCTACGCTGAGCCAAGGCACATGGTTGCCGGATCTACGCAGAAGTTATTTTCAAAATTGTGATAGTCACAAAAGTGCTGCGCTACGAGTGGAACTTAGTAAGTTTCCGGCAGGGAGAATCACTAAGGTGATTGATATTTTTCGACAGACACTGGAGAAATATTTTTATTTCTACATGGACATATGCTAGACTTTGTTTAGAATAGTACTTTGTCACAGTCCAGTAATAACCTAATACTTGGATATTTTAGTCCAATTCAGTCAGTTTCATATTTGTAACTTAATAACCACTCCGATCTTTCAGTATATTGAAGGCCAGTCTATCGCGGTGTTGTTCATTAGCCAACGCAGGGAAACTACATGTTGCTTCGCGCATGGTAGATGGTGTGAAGCCATGCCCAGGGAACGATCTTCAGAACAGCCGTTGATTGGTTTAGACTGTCATTGTTTTCTTGTACTGAAAAGATTACCGTGAGTTATGTTACAACTGACATATTTAAGAATAGATCATTTAGATCTGACCCCATTTAAGCAAACTGTTATGGAGTTAACAGAAGCCAATATTAAAATGGATCAACAGTTACTTCAAACGTCAAGAGATATTACCACTATGTCTTGTTAGACAGATTGTGGGTATATAATGGCGGCCGATACAAGGATTATACGTGCTTGTCCGATAGGGCATGTCTATGGATAAATCTGGTACAAACCAGGTTCACTACGCTTCAAGACCATCAAGAAATGTAAGCCACATTTGAATTTTATATTATGCCTAGCTAATTGGAACAAACTATTTTTCTGCAGACGACCAACACATTTTTTTTCTTCGTATTTAAATCTTGCAATGATTTACGCAAGACATATTAGAGTTAGTCTGAGTATTTTCAGCACTCAGAACAGTTTAGGATCGATGACCGAGCATATCGAGCATTTATTTGAATATTTCATATTTTTGGGAAGTCACGGAAAACCGTCGATGTAACTGTAAAAGTTAAATTATTTTTGTTGAGGAATGGATATTTTTTCCATATTCGAAGGTTCGAACATGTGGATTCTCACATAATTAAATATATTTAAAATAATATAACTAATAATAATAATAATAATAATCAACTAATAATAATAATAATAATAATTTTCATAATTTTTCTAAATAATTTTTGGATCTTATATTTTCTAATAATCATATGTATTGAGAGAGAGCCTATGAAGTAGTTTAATCATTTCTAGTTTGGAACAGGAGATTTTCCGAAGGAGAGTGGTTAGCGCAAGCCCGCATTTAACCAACATTTCAGTTCTGGTTGAACAGTTGATATTTGCAATGAGCAAAGTATATTTTTCAGATAACACGGAGAGGCATGAAACGGGAAGCAAATGATATTTGTATCAATAGGATATTTTTGTATTTATATAAAATCATGACGTAAATACACTCGAAAGTGAAATAAAGATTTTCATATGTATGGTAACTTCACGGGTTGAACTGAATGGTAAAATAAAATAAACTTGTAAGTTTATTAATCTTCCAGTGTTGATAACAAGCAGAGGCTTGATTTATTGTATACATTTTGGGAAGAAAAGTTATGTGTGTGGAGTAGTTGAAATGCCATTCCCAGGTGCGCATGTTTAAGTCGCAGGAATGAGGAGGTTTTTTCGAGCATCAATCAAATAGCAGGTTCGATGGCTCAGGTTTATAGGAGTATTAGAACCACACATTTCGTCGTATGAATGACCCGAAGGTTATTTCTTAGAAACCATCAGTTCTTATTTCAACCTTGTTTTACGGATTCCATTAAGACTTTGATTTTGCTAGAACCCGGATTTGTCATGATAGTAGTTTATTCTTCTTCAGAGGAAGACCTTTGCCGTTGTTGTTGGAATATTGTGTTCTTACACAAATAATATAATGGGCCACTGCCAATTAAAAATAATTCTATAACCACGAATAATTTGAAGGATGTTTTCAATCCTAGTGCCATGAACTAAATGAATTTATTATGAAGCTACAATTCTTATTTCCGCATTCTGTCGAAGAATTGCAAGTTGTGAAAGTTGCTAAAATGGCCATGGATATAAATATTTTTCATAATAATGATTCCAAGTGGAAAATCAAATAGTTGAATGGTCCAACAATTTATTGATCATGTTGATGATTCAGATATCATATATTTTGTTAGGAACTTGAAGTTCATAATCGAGTCACTTCTCGAAACGTTTAATGTCAGAAGAACAATTTATTTTGTTGTGCTTCGCACAGTTCTTCGATGCTATGCTCAAGGTCAAATACTTTTCAGATGTTATTAATATGTGTAAATAATTTGTGTTGATTCAATGATGATAATATTTTTTTGACAATATTTTTGGAAACTGGAAAAATAAGTGAAAGTTAAAAAATTCTATGAACATTTATTCTACGAGTGTTAATATTATGTAAAAATTCAAACAGTGAACTACGATATTTCCAGTAGAGACAATTAAATTTGAACTGGAGTTAATCATAAATAATTTTGGAACACAGTCTACAGGACTAATAATCAGACTTGTGTTTCCAAAAAAATAATTGTCCAATGTGTTGGAAAATTTCTGTACATTGTGTAAATAGGAGTGTGGGTCGCCACACGTGAGTGATGCTACTTTGAGCATTTTTGCAGTCAATTTTAAATTCAAAATAAACTGAGATAATTTTACTTGATGTGTTACGCCTAATTGAATCTCCTTCTATCCTTATTGTTGCATTGAGCCAAAAATCAGTAAAGCATTTTTTTATTTGATGTCGTTTTTGCGATTAGCTTTAACCCATCTGGCGCTCCAGGATATTTTGACTCTCGTGCTGACTGATTCTTGGTAAAATGCATATGTGGTCGTGCGGACTCCGGTCTAAACGGGCACGTAAAATAAGATAGAGAGAGAAATGGCTTCGAACGTGGGTCTCGATTTAGACATGGTCAATCGCATGCCGTTTTAAATTGTGATAATTTTTATAGAAATATTTTGGGAGTTGAGAGATGTCTGGTTTGGATGAATAAATTAGTAGGAAACCCAATTAGTGGGGAAAATTAAAAATTTAACTTGGTTAATAATTAGAATGGGTTTGATAATTTTGATAATGGCTTAACCATTAGGGCGTCAAGTAAATTCAGTAGTAAACGTTCGATGACTGGACATACGCATTATTAGAATCCAGGTGGAGGATATTTGAGAACTTGCATATTTTTCTTGTGATATTGTGGTAAATGTAATTCGTAAAAGTAGAGAATTTTGTTTTTCCATCACGTCGACATTAGGACAAATCTCATTTTATTAGAGTGTTCCAATTAGCTATTCATATTTCTTGTTCTAGTTATAAGCTTGTGTTTGCCAATATTGTATACCCCTAAGTTTTGAATAATAATTGAAAATTATGGAAGAGATGATGAGGATGATGAGGAGTTTGGAAGAGAGTTCCAAAGAAGCTGGACTGCGTGTAGCAGCCATTATGTAAGAAAATACAGAGGCTTTGGAAAAGAAACTTAAAGAAAATTCTGATTCTTTAGAAAATAAACTTAAAGAAAGTTTAAATGAGAAACTTACAGAAAATTCTGATTCTTTAGAAAATAAACTTAAAGAAAATTCTGATTCTTTAGAAAATAAACTTAAAGAAAATTCTGATTCTTTAAAAGGTAACTTGAAAGAAAGTTCTGATTTGTTAGAAAGCAGGTTAAAAGATAACTTGAAAGAAAGTTTAGAGGATAAACTCAAGGAAAATTCTGATTTGTTAGAGAGCAGGTTAAAAGATAACTTGAAAGAAAATTTAAATAGTAAATTTAATTCTATGGAAAATAAATTTAAAGAGAATTCTGAAATTTTGAAAATGTCACTTGAGAGTAAAATGACTAAATTATGCGAAAAAACACATGAGCTCGAAACTTCATTAACTACTAACGCAAGTTTAATGGACGATAAATTTCGCGATGCCGATCTAAGATCCCAAAGCTTAGCTGATAGGATAGAACATGGTCTTAGTAATGTTGGTGAAGACATGGTCAACCTAGAAGTCAGAGTGAAGGAAGAGAGTAATGAGATGGGAATTCTAGTTGTTCAACGGTTGACAGAACAATTCAAAGAACTTGTAATGGGAGAAATAAGAGAAGGTGTGATTAATGAATTACAAACTGAAATTAAAACCACAGTTGTCAATGAAATTAAAGACACACTCAAGCTGGAGAACCAAGAAGGAATCAAGGAGATTAGGGAATCTTTGTCATCCCATATTCAAGTAATTTCCAAAGATATCCAAGCAACTCAGAAGGACATATCAGATATGACAGGGTCATTGAAAAGTCACGAGGCTGTTATGAACCAGATATCCACTGATGTCAAGGAGAATTGTAAGGAAACGGAAGCAATTAAAAAAATGGCAGAAGAAAACCATAAGGAACTTGAGGCTATGAAAACCCAAATCAAGGGTGAGAAGCAGTCTGACCATCTGTTGATAATGCCAAGTGTAAGGGGAAAAGAACAGATACAGATAAATCTAGGAGCAGCTAGAGAGACTGATAGACAGGATGAGGTCAGGACAGTATTTCAATCCAACCCCATAACTGTATTCAAGAATGTAGAGGATAAGCCTTCTAAATTTTCAGGGCGAGATTCTGTGACACCCGTAGAATTTTTGAGAGAAGCAGGTGATTACCTGAAAGATTCCAAGATCCCTAAGGAAAGACAGATCCGAGTGATAGGGAAGTTTTTGGAAGGTCCTGCACTTCTTTGGTTCAGAGCATTTAGGTCCACTCTAACCACTTTTGAGGAGTTTTCTCGTGGGTTATTAAAAAAGTTTTGGTCCCCGGAAACCCAACAGCAAGTCAGAGCAGAATTATATTCGAAGAGATTCTCGACGTCACAACCTACTCGATACTCTACGTACTTTTCTGGACAGCTTTCTAAACTGCAACATTTAGATCCGCCGATGCCAGATAACGAATTCATTACTGCATTAATACATCAGTTTCCAGCAGACGTCCAAAGGACTTTGATCGCTGCTGACATTTATAATATGGAGCAATTTGACGAGGTATTACAGAAGCTGGATCATACGAACGCTCAATTCTTCCATCAGAAGGGAGGAAAGAATAACAACGCTGTGTATGCTGTTATGGCCGATAGTTATTCCCAAACACCTCGAGAGATTCGAGAGGGGCGAGAAGAGGAAACGCCGAGGGAAGAGCCCAATAAAAGAGGATGGAATCAGTACAGTAACAGATACAGTTACAAGCCTTATGCAAGACCGGATGGTGGAAATCGATATAATACTCGATGGAGAAGGCCCAGGGATAATCAAGGAAGGTACCAGGAAAGAAGGTACTATGGTAGAAACAACTACAATAACAGAGGGAATTTGAATACTCGTCAGTCCAATGAAGAGTTCAACAAGGAGACGAGGAAGAACTTATAAGCAAGACACCAAGATAACTTGCAGTTCTTGGAACAGAAGCACAATGAACCAGGTCCATCGGGAACACAACAGTCCCGGGGGAATGGAAACGAAAAAAACAACAACTTCGAATTCACAGTAGAAGATAGAATTTTGAACATTTTCACTTCCAGAATTATTAAATGGCAAGCAGAGGATGATGACTTAATTCAACAGAATGATGAACGGAAAGAAATGGGTACAAGAATTAGAATGCCAATCATATCATGCGAAGTATTCGGTATGCCTGTCGATACTTTGATTGATACTGGGGCTATGCTTTGTCTTGTGAGTGAGAAGCTTTATATTCTGTGGAAGCTCAAAGAGAATTTAGAGGAGATTCCTGTATCAGGAATTAAGATCCAAGGAATAATACCCAACAAAATATCTCTGTGTAAAACACAATTATACTTATGTATTATTATTGGAGGACATGATTTCCGACATGTGTTTGTAGTAATGAAGGACATGGCTTTGACATGATATTGGGAGCGGATTTCATTCAGAAATATCAAGCAGTGATAGACATGAAGACAGAGACGATCAGATTCAAGAATACCGAAGAGATTAACTTCGAGGGAAAAGAAGAGGAAGACATCGAGGGAGATGCTCAATGGTCTCTGATTTTTCATGAAGCTGAAGGAAGAGAAATCTACACTGAGAAGGAGTCCCCAGAGCTAGGGAAAATTTTGGAAGAGTATCAAGATATTTTTGATATTAAACCTGGTGAAATTAAAGATTTTGAATATCGTATTCGTGTAAATGATGATGCACCTTTTCATGCTAAATTGTATCCGGTAGCGGAAAAGCATCGAGAAAGGGTAAAAGTGCTTATCAAGGAGATGGATAGCAATAATGTGATTGAAAAGTACACTACATCTTATGTCAATCCATTAGCAGTAGTGTCTAAGCAAGATGGAAGTCTGAGACTATGTTTAGACGCGCGAAATTTGAATTCAAGATTGCTGCCAGAGTATGACAGACCACCAATCATTAGGGAACTGTTAAGGAAATTCCAAGGCAAGGTCTGGTTCTCTAACATTGATCTCACTTCGTCCTACCATCACATTAGGCTTAGTGAAGATTCCAAGAAGTTTACAGGATTTATGTTTGACCAGCAGACATATGTATTCCGCCGTCTACCATTTGGAGTCAAAACATCTGGATCTGTTTTGATCAGAGCACTGGAACAAAACTTGAGTCCTGAAGTAAAAGAGATAGCAATTCGTTACATAGATGATATCTTAATTGCATCTGAGACTAAGGAGGAACATTTGTTACATCTTCAGATGTTATTCGCAGATTTGAGAAAAGCGAACTTTAAAGTAAACCTTCGAAAATGTCAGTTCTTTCGGAAGGAAATAAAATTTTTGGGTCACATTTTGGATGGAGAAGGATACCGTCCCAATGAGACGAAGATACAGGTGATTGCAAATTTCCCTAGACCTACTAGAGTGAAGAATGTCCGCAGTTTCCTTGGGACATGCCAATTCTTTGCAGGGCATTGTCCAAACTTCACCAAGACGGTTGCGCCATTGCAGGAATTATTAAAGAAAGGAAACAAATGGAAATGGCATGAAGATTGTGAACAATCATTTCAAGATGCCAAGAGGTTATTGGTAAACAGCGTGAAATTGGAGTATCCTGACTTTACCAAGAATTTCATCATAGAATCTGATGCATCCACCGTAGGGATTGGAGCTATTCTTCTTCAAGAAGATGAAGATCACAAGAGACGTTACCTGGCGTTCATTAGCAGGAAACTTCGTCCATCAGAAAGGAATTATTACACCACGGAGTTAGAAGCACTTGCTGTAATCTTCGCGTTGGAGTCGTGGAAGAAAATGTTAATTGGACATTCAGTAATTGTGAGGACTGATCACCACGCATTGGAGTTTATTTTGAGAACAAACTTTGCCAGTGATAGGATAACTAGATGGTCACTTTTTATTCAACAATTCAACCTAGTTATTGAACACACTCCTGGAAAGTTGAACGCGGGAGCTGATTTATTGAGTAGAGCAGTGGAGTCTACATCTAAGGTTTTTCAAGTTAACCTGACGCAAGAGGATGAGGATACCTTGAGAAGGTTAAGATTGTTGCATTTATCCCAGAGGAGAGACCGACGTTTTAGAAACATTTTTCTTTTTCTACAGGGAGACATGGATCCAAATGATGATGATTTTGTGGAAACTGAAAGAATTTCAAGAGATTTTATGATGTTAGATGGTTTAATCTACAAGTTTGCAGATCCTGACCATACGAAGCTGAGAGTAGTGATACCTCCACGAATGCAAAAACCCATTATCTGGATGGCACATCGAATCGCAGGTCATGCTGGAGTAGATACGACGGCCAACATGATTCAAGAGAAATTTTCGTGGGAGCGAATGCGACAAACTGTCAGGAACACTATTCGAGAATGCGACTTATGCCAAAGGAGTAAACATAATTCTAGATTATTGAGAGAATTACCAACGCCTATTATTCCTTCTAAGCCTTGTGAAATCTTCGCGACTGATTTATATGGTCCTCTCCCAAAGTCTAAAAGAGGTAACCGATATATTCTGGTGACCATGGATGTTTTCAGCAAATACACTATGTTACACCCAATTCAGAAGGCAAACGCAAAATATTGTGCTAAGAGAATTAGAGACAACGTAATTCCGGAAGCAGGCAAACCGGAATTCCTTTTATCAGATCGTGGACCTCAATTTACATCTTTAGAATTTAGAACCATCATGAATAATCTTGGGATTAGACAATTGTTTTGTTCTATCAGACATCCTGAAAGCAATCCAGCAGAACGCGTGATGGCTGAAAAAGCAAAATTTTGCCGCCTCTATTGTCCAAATGAGCATTGGAAATGGATGGATGTTCTCTCTTTAGCATCCGAATCCATCAACTCTACAATTCATGAGAGTACTGGACAGATTCCCATGTTGCTTCATCATGGAATTAAACCAACAAGATTATGGGATCGAATCATCTCTATTCCACCTGAGATTGAACCAAGTCGTCAGATGAGGGAAACTCTAGCTTTAGACAAGTTGAGGAGCCAAGCTGAGAAAAGAGAGCGCAGAGTGAGAGGAAAGCGTTTTCGCAGACCCTTGCGCGTAGGAACTCTTGTTTTAGTGTAAAGACCTACACCCTCTGACGTGCAAAATCGAGTGTACTCGAAGTTTGCAAGCCTTTAGGCTGGACCATATCGTATTGTGGAAGTAAACAACAATGGAAGCTATGAGATCGCAAATACACGAACTGGTAACATCGTGGAAACTTATAATGCATCGAATTTGAAGATTTATTATTCAAGAACCAGATGATTTAATGTGTAGATAGGAAAAATAAAAATTTTTCAATTTTTATTTTTTGCTAGGTGTGGGGTGGATGTGCCCAACTCTAGGAATGGGTATTCCAAGATTCAGACACCTAGATATCAAGGGAAAGGCTACAGCCACTTTTGAAAGTTGAGATATTTGAATATCGCGCTCCATTGCTTCTAGAAGCAATTGGAAAGAATATACCGCTAAGAGCATGTCAAGTGACGTAGCGAGAAATAGCAGAGGTCGAGGCTATTTATTGATTAAATAGTTAACCATGGAGTAGAGACTTGAGACTTGGATCAGATTACTGGCACGGCCAAATGAAAGAGAATGCAATTAGTATCAAGTAAATCGGACCAGGGATACCAGAGATATGAGGATTTCCAGATTTCAGCTGATTCAGCGTGACCCTGACCGTTTTGAATAAAAGCCGGCCGGCTCAAGCATCTTCAGCTCACTTCGAAACAAGCACTTGCCTAGCAAGGTGCCGCTACGCTGAGCCAAGGCACATGGTTGCCGGATCTACGCAGAAGTTATTTTCAAAATTGTGATAGTCACAAAAGTGCTGCGCTACGAGTGGAACTTAGTAAGTTTCCGGCAGGGAGAATCACTAAGGTGATTGATATTTTTCGACAGACACTGGAGAAATATTTTTATTTCTACATGGACATATGCTAGACTTTGTCTAGAATAGTACTTTGTCACAGTCCAGTAATAACCTAATACTTGGATATTTTAGTCCAATTCAGTCAGTTTCATATTTGTAACTTAATAACCACTCCGATCTTTCAGTATATTGAAGGCCAGTCTATCGCGGTGTTGTTCATTAGCCAACGCAGGGAAACTACATGTTGCTTCGCGCATGGTAGATGGTGTGAAGCCGTGCCCAGGGAACGATCTTCAGAACAGCCGTTGATTGGTTTAGACTGTCATTGTTTTCTTGTACTGAAAAGATTACCGTGAGTTATGTTACAACTGACATATTTAAGAATAGATCATTTAGATCTGACCCCATTTAAGCAAACTGTTATGGAGTTAACAGAAGCCAATATTAAAATGGATCAACAGTTACTTCAAACGTCAAGAGATATTACCACTATGTCTTGTTAGACAGATTGTGGGTATATAATGGCGGCCGATACAAGGATTATACGTGCTTGTCCGATAGGGCATGTCTATGGATAAATCTGGTACAAACCAGGTTCACTACGCTTCAAGACCATCAAGAAATGTAAGCCACATTTGAATTTTATATTATGCCTAGCTAATTGGAACAAACTATTTTTCTGCAGATGACCAACACATTTTTTTCTTCGTATTTAAATCTTGCAATGATTTACGCAAGACATATTAGAGTTAGTCTGAGTATTTTCAGCACTCAGAACAGTTTAGGATCGATGACCGAGCATATCGAGCATTTATTTGAATATTTCATATTTTTGGGAAGTCACGGAAAACCGTCGATGTAACTGTAAAAGTTAATTTTTTTTTTTGGAGGAATGGATATTTTTTCCATATTCGAAGGTTTAAACATGTGGATTCTCACATAATTAAATATATTTAAAATAATATAACTAATAATAATAATAATAATAATAATAATCAACTAATAATAATAATAATAATAATTTTCATAATTTTTCTAAATAATTTTTGGATCTTATATTTTCTAATAATCATATGTATTGAGAGAGAGCCTATGAAGTAGTTTAATCATTTCTAGTTTGGAACAGGAGATTTTCCGAAGGAGAGTGGTTAGCGCAAGCCCGCATTTAACCAACATTTCAGTTCTGGTTGAACAGTTGATATTTGCAATGAGCAAAGTATATTTTTCAGATAACACGGAGAGGCATGAAACGGGAAGCAAATGATATTTGTATCAATTAGGATATTTTTGTATTTATATAAAATCATGACGTAAATACACTCGAAAGTGAAATAAAGATGTTCATAAGTATGGTAACTTCACGGGTTGATCTGAATGGTAAAATAAAATAAACTTGTAAGTTTATTAATCTTCCAGTGTTGATAACAAGCAGAGGCTTGATTTATTGTATAAATTTTGGGAAGAAAATTTATGTGTGTGGAGTAGTTGAAAAGCCATTCCCAGGTGCGCATGTTTAAGTCGCAGGAATGAGGAGGTTTTTTCGAGCATCAATCAAATAGCAGGTTCGATGGCTCAGGTTTATAGGAGTATTGGAACCACACATTTCGTCGTATGAATGACCCGAAGGTTATTTCTTAGAAACCATCAGTTCTTATTTCAACCTTGTTTTACGGATTCCATTTAGACTTTGATTTTGCTAGAACCCGGATTTGTCATGATAGTAGTTTATTCTTCTTCAGAGGAAGACCTTTGCCGTTGTTGTTGGAATATTGTGTTCTTACACAAATAATATAATGGGCCACTGCCAATTAAAAATAATTCTATAACCACGAATAATTTGAAGGATGTTTTCAATCCTAGTGCCATGAACTAAATGAATTTATTATGAAGCTACAATTCTTATTTCCGCATTCTGTCGAAGAATTGCAAGTTGTGAAAGTTGCTAAAATGGCCATGGATATAAATATTTTTCATAATAATGATTCCAAGCGGAAAATCAAATAGTTGAATGGTCCAACAATTTATTGATCAAGTTGATGATTCAGAAATCATATATTTTGTTAGGAACTTGAAGTTCATAATCGAGTCACTTCTCGAAATGTTTAATGTCAGAAGAACAATTAATTTTTGTTGTGCTTCGCACAGTTCTTCGATGCTATGCTCAAGGTCAAATGCTTTTCAGATGATGTTATTAATATGAGTAAATAATTTGTGTTGATTCAGAAATAATAATATTTTTTGACAATATTTTTGGAAACTGGAAAAATAAGTGAAAGTTAAAAAATTCTATGAACATTTATTCTACGAGTGTTAATATTATGTAAAAATTCAAACAGTGAACTACGATATTTCCAGTAAAGACAATTAAATTTGAACTCGATTTAATCATATATAATTGTGGAACACAGTCTACAGGACTAATAATCAGACTTGTGTTTCCAAAAAAATAATTGTCCAATATGTTGGAAAATTTCTGTACATTGTGTAAATAGGATGTGGGTCGCCACACGTGAATGATGCTGCTTTGAGCATTTTTGCAGTGAATTTTAAATTCAAAATAAAATGAGATAATTTTACATGATGTGTTATGCCCAGTTGAATCTCCTTCTATCCTTATTGTTGCATTGAGCCAAAAATCAGTAAAGTATTTTTTTTCACTTGATGTCGTTTTTGCGATTAGCTTTAACCCATCTGGCGCCCCGGGATATTTTGACTCTCGTGCTGACTGATTATTGGTAAAATGCATATGTGGACGTGCGGACTCCGGTCTAAACGGGCACAACGTGTCGTGTTTTATATTTCCGCCATATTTACCAAAACAAACTGGCGGCCGTCCGAGTGATCAATGCTTAAACAGCATTATGACTAAACTAATAACCTGGTATCTACAAAATTTTGAAAAGAAACAACTTTTACGTAGGATACGTCTGAACGTTGAACTACAAAGTCATCAGCAGAATAATTACAAGATGGTGGGCGTGCGAATTATGCACGCATTAGGCCTATAGTCCATAACATATGATCGAAAAAATGCAATGCTCCTAGTACTTGACATTCAGATAGTTTTATATAAGGACCC
Organism: Meconema thalassinum; assembly: GCA_946902985.2. Lineage (NCBI taxonomy): Eukaryota > Metazoa > Arthropoda > Insecta > Orthoptera > Tettigoniidae > Meconema > Meconema thalassinum. The sequence continues at coordinate 264,625,314 of OX336389.2, read as the reverse complement.
TCTTTTACCACCGAGATAACTACACGGGACTGTATGGTATCTGAAGCCGCCATCTTGAATTATATACTACAGAAATAAATAATTTCAATACGTAGGAGCTACAGTAACTATAAATAGAAACAAGAAAGGACCATATATGTGAACCTGTTTGGCCAAGGCAAAAGAACATACTCTCCACACATTGGAGACCTCGGTTGTGCGAGCTGTCAGAACATAATTGTGTAATTAAGCATAATCTTGACAAGAAATGATTATCATATATGGGTTCTCAATTGCATTACTCAATTGATTATCACACTGAACATAACGCACAGTTGCCATCTTGAAATATCAAATAAACCTATAACATTCAGCATCCTGGAGCTATAATGAGGAAATTTAGCAATAATGTAGAACCTGATAAGTTATTTCGTGTGACCAAAAACGAAGAACAGAGACTCCAAACGTTTAAGATGGTGGCTAGGCATGCTATTAAACTATACAAATGAGTAACTCATGCTGTTATAGCACAATTAAGGTGAACCTCGGAAGAAGCGTCAGTAGCGTTAGTTATACATTTATCACACTGAATGTAGCACGCAGTGGATATCCTATTATTTCATATTTTAAAAATAAATAACTCTCTATTTGTTTGAGCTACAACAACAAAAATTACGGATAAGGTAGAACCTTATGTGGCTTCGTATGCTCAGAACAAAACAACAGCGAATCTACAATTTCAAGACGGCGGCTAGGTGATTCGAAATTACAATTCAAATTATAATATTATAATTTGAATTGTAATTTCAAATCATTCAGAGCGTAATTGCGCAATCAAATCGGAACTCAGTAATAACGAAATACATATGAGGGGCCATGCTGAAATAGGCCATTGATTAATAGACTTAACACAACACACAGTAACCATCTTGAAATATATACAATGCGAAAATGAATAACTGAAAGTATTTCGAAGCTACAAAAACAAAAATAGTACTGTGCCCGAATCTCGCATAGCCACCACCTATATCCGCTGAGATGGAAAGGATTGTAAGGACGTTGATACCCAGCCAGATAAACCAACACTTCCCTACTAGGTGAATAACTAGGAAATCCTCGACGTATATCGGTCACGCAATAGCACTACTAACTAGATACACATTTACTACCAAACAATAATATAAAACATAAAAGGTAGGACGAGAATCTCGGATCACGAGCGTGAACGGTGAGGTTGAGACTAAGTGAGTTCTAGTATCCAACCAGTAGCACTACCGCATGTCGATTGCGAAATGAAAAGATGATCAGTTTTTATAAAAAGGGGAAAGCAAACTAAACAGTGCTTGCAAGTTTATTAAATAAAAATCCCTGACACAAATAAAAATATTTAAAGATTAAAAATTAAATATTTTAACAAATGTAGATAGTACTTCTATCTGTATTCACTTTCCAAGCGAAAGGATTCGAAACACAAAATTGTTCGCAAATAATAAGTACTGAAAGTTTCTTTCAATGGTCACCATGTGACTCGGTTGCAACAAACAGTCCGATGTGATCAGCTGTTATCATAAATAATTGTAATTAATAACAAATGATACCCTATATTATACATTTATCGTTTCTAAAATATATCAACATGATTAATAAAAATTATTACATTATTCAAGTATTTACATTAGTCGAATTTTCATGTCCAGCACGATATTCTAACAAAATATTTACACGATCATGCGTGATCTAACAATCTCGCTGTGTTTTCTTCCTCTTAAAACATTTCTTCTAATACAGTTCACAACCAATGTTTCACCTGTATCTAATAGTTTTTGTCATAATCAATAGAACCTTCGTAACAAACAATAAAGCTAATTACGGCTCTGTAATGTCATTATCAATAAATATTTTCGATATAATTGAAGAACGATGTCGGACTAATCTCTTACCTTAATAAATTTCGTGGATCTCGGAATTACACTTCACTGTCATGTACAACACAAATAAATACTCAAATGTCAGGTAACTTCTTCGACATAGTGTATCAAACAATTTGATGTCACCAGCAATATACTTATAAACCTTCCTATTTGGTGAACAACTTCTCAATAGAGCGTTAACTACACACATTCATTTCTCAACATATTCCTTTCCTTCTGACGATAATAATGCACGGTAATCTTCAAATAAAAATCCATCTTGATACATTCCAAACATGTATAAGAATCAGTGTCCCTACTAGATTATCACTAACCTGTGAAATACCTTTCATGGTGCACTCTAACAAATCTCCTCCACAAACTCTATAAACTTCAATAACATTTCTGTTCACGGAAATTGTTGTAGTATATTCCACAATGCTTCAATTGCCAACCTTCCGTTAATAACCTTCATAATATAATATTATCCACGTTACAATAAAATATCAACATTAATAGACTTTAGTCCGCTCGTCTTCGCATTTAATAAAAATAAAACATTTCCTCCCTTGCTGGTATTTCTTAGTGAATTTACAAATGTGTTTCGTTTTCAAATAAACCTCCGCTTGATCTACAAATCACCTGGTCTATGTTTTCGTAATAAACAATTACTCCAATAAAATTATTTATAACTTGACTCTTGACTCTATCTGTCAACGTTATGATCCTATTTTAATTCATTTCTCCATTATGTTAGTAACCAATGACTATAACAATGTCATGTTTCAATAATATTCCGATATTGGAATTGTTATACTTTATAAAATATTTTATAAATATTACACTTGTTTTATGACACATTAAGTTGTTTTTAACAAATACTTCAGCATATTTCACTTATGCTTTCTCTATTGAACGATGCGATCTAGCAAATTGACGCATACTATAGGTAGTTACGCATTCTATCGAAGCATTCCAGTTGTATAAATCAGTTTCGTTTTAAAATGAGTGTAATTAAAAACGTATCAGCAACTTTTAAAATACAAATAATAGTTAAAATACGTCAAAAACGACACACGCTGACGTTGAATAAAATTTACAATTAAATTTATAAAATTGACAACATAATAACATGAGTTATGAGTAAAGAAAATCTACATAAGTTGGTCACATCTGAAATACCCCCAAAATACAACAAACTACTAAGATATTCGTACAATCTGTCTACCTTCATGCTGGTCAGCTCTTGCGATACCTGGCCGGATATGTATGATGTTTCTGTCATGGCTCGACACGCGCCGGACACATGCCGGATAACGGTTTCCCCCTTGTCTGCGAGAAATCAGCTGGGTGGTTCGCTCCTCTCCATGAGCACCTGGTTGCGTGGCCTCGGGTCACGCCAACTTGTCTTCATGCTTCTCGATAAAAAATCTGGAAACTCGTACCCCGGTCGAACGAACTCTTCGAACGGCTGGTGTCTTGTCGCACTTCTTCATCATCGTAGATTGAATGTCTATTGTTGAAATCTCCCAAGTTGGCAATGGAAATCCTTGTAGTGTCATTGTTGGTAAATTCAGATCAATGCTTTTTAGTGTTGCAGTTGTAGAATAATGAACTCATTGTTGTCTGGTCCACTCTGAATTCCACTCCGTGAATGTAGATTAACTTCCCTCCATGGATTTAGTGTTGCATCTCTATCTTGATAATATTTTCAGATTGGGAACATCCCCCCTGACCTGAATTCTTTATCATAATTGTAGGTTGATAATTATTCCTTAGTTTGGATTCTTCACTGTAGCAGTCAATGTGTAATGGGCTACTCTCAATGCTGTGGTAGTATCTTTAGTTCAATAATGTTAACTTCTTCTTGTGAGCGGCGAATTGTAATATGTCGATTCCAATTTCAAACTACTGCTTTATTTCATTGCCGGCATCTCCTATTGTTTCCCGGCAAGTGTGGCGTCTCCTTCGGTCAAGTTTATATCTCCATGCCGTACCTCGCTTATGCATATCAGCTCTTCTCGGACGATCAGTAACACAGGTCTCCCCTGTACCTGTCGCTGTGAAGGAATGAATGTCTGCGCTCTCCAGTGTCGCGCTCTTTACTGTCTGAAATGGCGGACTATGCTCAAACACAGTCCTTATTACTGTAATTTGCTCATATCTTTCCTTCTATTCATAAATATTTAATTCTGTTTTGATAAAAACATATCATTTCGTCTTCGCTAACTATAGAAGTGCTTATATCGCTTTATTAAATATAATAGCGATTCCCTCAATATGTTTGTGGTTCTTTCTGATTGGCTCCTGAGATATCAAGATAAACTCATTGTTCTAGCCTCTTATCAAAGTGTCGTGTGCACGATTTTGTTATTGTTGACTCGGCGAACATAAACCGGCCCTTGAATTGCTAAATTGAAGCTTTGGTCATATTCCAGTGTCTGAAGATTGGACTCTCCCTTGGTTAAAATAATATTCACTGAAATATTTCCAAATTTAATTCTCTAAAATTGCTTCAAATTTTTCCAAACTCTCATCAATATATTCCATTCACCTCATAAAATAGTTATGTGAATAAAATATTGTTCCATTCCTAATTTCTATTTCTTGCATTTATTTAGTGCGCAAGTCGGTTCGAACCTCGGCTCCAACAATGCCCTGAGTCAAACTGAATTCGAATTCAGTACCATATACTGTGCCCATGGTACTGGTGCTAACTGGCATCGAACCGAATACTCGAGAGAGGAAAAATCACGCATATGGTTTTTGAGTGTCAAACCGAAGGTCTCTGAGGGGGAAAAACCAAGACCCACATAAAGAAGGATTATTTGTGTAATACCAGATTAATTTAAGTTATTTTGAAGGAATTATAAGCAATTTTGTACCTAAAGAATGGAGGATTACTACGGTAACATGCAGGATTTTAAGCCAAGAGCAAAGTTTCGAGGGAAACTGACGTTTGACTAATTACACTGGACGGCTGGGCGGACCAGACAGTCTCTAGCGGACTATTTCCTAGCGTCATAGGGGAGCAAGGCAGAGAGTAATGACTCTAAAAATCCCCGAGACACGAGGAAAAGAAAGTGGGATGGGAACCTCACCAAGAGAAATAAATTGATTACTAGGAAACTATGCGTCCGAGAGAGTTGAAATAAACATCCAGGTGAATGAAATCCTGAGAGGACAATTGTAGACCCAAGTAATATCAAAATCGAAGCATATCAAGCATTGAAGGAACAATGAACACCGAAATGCGGATGACAGGCCATTAGCGGAGGTGCAAAGGGGATTCACTGGAGCATAGCGTCACCAAGCCAACACCAAAATCAATTAATATCAATTAATTCAGTGATCAAATCGCTTGCACGAGACAGGAGCTGTAACTGCCGTGTAGAATTGGACCATATGAAGGCATTTCCAGCCTTGGAAACTGCATTTATGAAGGAAAGGTCGCTCTGTCGATCTGAAGGAACTACATTTTGAAGGAAACCCTAAAATAGAGTAGGGAGACGTGGTGAAGTCAGTCAACTTGGAACACTCAGACCGAGAGGGTGCTGCCCGCGCGTTCGGAAATTGTAAACGACGCCACGCCAGCCAAGAACAAAGTATTCTTACAAATGTGTGAAATAATATTATAAAGTGTGTTATACGGTCTATTGAAGTATTCAGGCGGGAAGATTCTATTCTTCAGCACTGAAAGTATTAGACAAAGCTACGAGTACGCAGACGTCGTAAATGTAATTAAAGCTAAGTAAAGCTTAGAATTATTAAAAGCCACGCAATAAATAAAGCGAATGTTATATGAACAGTTAATTATACCAATTAAATGGGTAATGTTGTAATGCGCACAAGTCATGATCTAGTTATTAACAATGGTTACACACTATATCTATTCACGATAGATCATGGCATGGAAGAATGTCACAGGCATTGTGATTTTATTCAAGCCATAGACAATACATTGAGGATAGATGATGTGGAGGAAGATTTACACAATCGAGGATAGAATCATTGTTGATGTAGGAGACACTAGCAGCCGTTGGACGAGTATTAGCCAGGAGGAACGCATTTGATAGAGACTTTCATTGGATTGAGATGTCGGAAATCGCTCCGCCTGCAACTCTGATATCGCGCAGAAGGGAAGCCAAAGGAGGCAACCGTGTGAAAAGTGCATTGTAATATAAATTTAGCGTATTTCAGTGTTAACATAATGTGTTGTATGATAAAATATTGTGTAAAAATGAGTGAAAATGGTAAAGTGATAATGTATCTTACCAAAGTGAAATGTGTAGTGAATTAACAAGGAATATATAACGTAATCAACATGTTGCATCAGTAAATGCATAGATGGTTGGTTACGTGCTGTATTGTTGGATTCGACAATCGGATCATAAGAATGTGAGTATCATTTCAATGATGTAATGTAGCAATTAAGCACACCATACGTATATGTCAAAATAAGGTAAAATAGGCATTTGAAGTAAGGTTTGTAAGAGTTTGCATTCCTCGTCAGTACTGTAGAGTATTTGCAAATTGAGAATGATTTGCCTTATGATTGATTTGCGTAAGACCATAATAAATCTAATGTTAAAGTTAATAATTAATTTTAGGAAGGGTCAAAGTCGAAAGAATTAAATATTCAGCATGTTTGCATGTAATGATAAAATTGCGTCAAATCCCAAGTAATTGCAAGGTAAAATTATAGTGTAATAGTGATAGTATAATGTGTCAGCAATTAATGTTATACGTATTAAAATGTAAGAAGTGTATTGAATCACGCAGTAAGCGTCGTAACGTAAAAACCAGTAGAAATACCAGTAAAACACACACCAATATAATGAGAGATGATGTGAAATCATTGAGCACACCAGATGGAAGGGAAACTAAATTGTTATATGATCTGAGATAAACCAATAGACCTAGTTGTTTGTGCCGCTTATATGCGAGCCATTTAAATTAAAGCCACGATGATTACTTTAATTAATGCAAGGAACGTTCTCTAGGACATTGTCAGGACAATACGGGTTATTCTACGAAGGTTTGTATTGATGTATAGCCAAGGGTATATAGTTGTATTGACGATAGCGGATGGAGACAGACTGCATCGTGAGGGCCATTGAGCAATAACTTTGCTACCTCAATTAGCTACTCCATGAAGTGATCCGCACAGGGAGGCGAGACACCATTTGTATGGAAGGGTCAGTAGACACCTTGCCGAGACTTCGTGCGTGAGGGTGGCAGGCAGTAAGACCACTATACCACGCAATTTTAAAGCCGTATTTCGTTCCCCAGGACTTTGTGCCTACCAGAAACCCATTCCTTTGCTATTGTACTTTATTGAGCCATGTGGAGCCAATTAATGTTACCCTATTGATAGGAGTTAAATACTTGGTTATCCAGATCATAAGAGATGACACAGTTTACGCCTTGTATTGAGAAGTAAGAGTGGAACAGTAAGAATCTTGTTGGATTTGTGTGAATGGGTAATGAGACAGCTGGAGGAGGGGTAGCTGGTCGGCAAAGGGTCGAGCCAGGCAGCCATCTTGCTTTCTGGAGAGTCAGGTATAAAGCCATTGTATGCACGACGGGTGGTAGGTTTACGACCAACCCTATTGTAAGTTTACTGGATAATGTAATATAAAAATCTGGTATTGTTTAATAATGAAAAATTGATTGTTTTGACCACAGAAATCATCTGTTAGCATTCTGAGGATGTTGAATCCGTCTATTAATTGTTGAAATCGAATGATATTTAGCAAAGTTAGTGTTCCTAACACTGTAACTGCGCTAAATCCACTGACACATTATTTGAGGCATAAAGACCCAGTTTAAAATGCATATTTGCATACGGGTACACCAGATATGGATTTGATGCAAGTATAAATATAAATCGACTTAGATTTGACCGACACAACGACGTATGGTGTTCCTATAGCTAACTAGCATTGTTTATGTAGTGTAGAAAGGTACTATGTTCGCGTTTGTGGAGAGGGCGGAGGAAGTTGATTGTTACACAGAAGTAAAGTAAATTGTTGTACAAATAACCAAACACAACAATGGCTAACGCATTGTTGAACCATAAAGTAGAAATAAATGTTCCATGAGTACTATGGATAGTCAGGTTAAATCAAGTACTGTACCATTCAATAATATTGAAGTGCTATTTGTGTAAGTTGATGTCATGTTTATTTGATTTGTTTTGCTTATTTGGTTATTATTATTATTATTATTATTATTATTAAATGATGTTAATGAAATATGAACGTTCGTCGAACGACAAGAATGCCTTTCCATAAATGGAAGTTAAATAGTGAAAGTGTAGGATAAGGTGTATTGAGACACCAAATATAGACTCATGAACTCACAAGAAGAGATGTGTTGCAGCATGCCTGAGGAGATCAGATTGCGATCTCAGCAGCGGAGCACAGATAATGCAAATTAGGAGTCAGTGTCCCTTTGTAATTATCATCTGTGTGCTCCAAATTTTATTTTGCTTGTATTTGGGAGTAATTTTATATGTAATTGATGTTTTTTGTTGTTTTATATTGCCATGATTTAAAATAAATACAGTTATTTTAGGAATCAGTTTAATTTTCTTGTAGAGTAGTACCTGGTAGTATTCAGATTCTGAGCATGTATTCGGACTGTGGGGAGACGCACCACACCTCGAAAGGGCAGAGCAAGTCGGGATGTGAATACATGTTCTCGACATGATGTCAGATGGGTACAATACCAAGTCAACAAACACATCGACTCCAGATATTCACGATGGCGGTCTGGGATATTCTTAGAACTCGTGTAACATTAGCTCCATGATATAATATCACAATTAATGGGAAATGTGGTGAGAGCGGGGAACCATATAAAAGACCTTGCTAGCATTACTCCTAAGAATATCACTCTTAATATAGGGCGTAAAAGCCATCTTGAAAATATAAGACATTAATGTTGATTGTCGACTCTTTATTGCAATTAAAATGACCAAACACAGCAATTATGTAGTCTCAGATAAGAGATAAGGCACAAAATCAACGATTCCATTCATTCAAAATATGTTTCATTGTAATTACACTCTTGCATCAAGAGGATGCTATGTTACTTGTTACATTGCAGCTGTTACCTGGATCAAGGGAGGACAAATCTGCTGCTAGTTAACATTCACTACATGTGATGAATTACTTGTTTAATGTGTTCTTCTTTCAAATGTGACAGTCCTATCATGATTACACATCACAACACAAAACGGGCAGTTCCGTGAAGAATTTACTGGCCTATTTTCATACATTCTATTGGATTCAACTTTTCCTCTTGATGACAATACCATTAATGCGCTGCTTTTTAGCTTTCGCTTTTGGCCGATGCTACTGAAAGCGACAGTTTTGTACGAGAACAAGTCTCAGATATACCCCCGGATAGCGAACGGCTCCTTTAGCGTAGTCGGTAATTAGCTGAACTCCTATGACCGACCGAATTCGTCGGATTTTTAAAGAGCGTTAAAATCCTTCAGTATTCCTTCCTTCGGAGGGGAAGTAAAGCCGGCGGGCACATGTCATAGATTTTTGGCATGTGAAAGAACCTACCACTACAATTGGTAGTGCGTAGCTAAATTTGTAGGTGATTTGGTTAGAAAAGCTCTATCTAGTTCAAACCTAGCCAATGTTGGACCTACTTGAAATTGAACTTGACGGGGAGTCGACGGGCGTTCTACAATATACCGCACTATGGCCATTGGCTGCAATTCAAATATAATAATTCTATTGGTCTTTTCCATTGAAAATACACCCTCCATTTAAAGGATTTTCCATGTGATCCACTAAATAGCTTTTGGAACACGGCCCACATTGTGATAAACAATGCAGCAAGAAAATGAAACTCATAACTCAATATCCATAAGTTGTAGTCATTTCAGACAAGAAACATACAAGTTATATTTAAAACAATCTTTGCCATCTTACTATAGGCACCGTGCGCGCACCTCTAGCGGCCGTCAAGTGTACTAATTGTGGACTCCATATCGGCATGTTTGTACGAAGTCACAGGTAAAGAATTGTAGAAAATATGGATAACGCTGTATTGTATTGTCGGGTGCTCAAATACAGTAGGTACATCACTACCACCGGAAGAGTTCTTCATTCATTTCCAACTAGAAAAACGTAAGCCGAAAAACAACGAAAAAAGATTCAATAAGTGTTATCATTCCCGTTTGTAATGAGGACGGGGATGAGATGCGATGAAAGGCTCCATGGTGGGTGTTTTTACGACCGGATGCACTTCCTGACGTCAACCTTAAGAGAGGAGTGAAATAGAGATGAAATTAATAAAACTCGGCAAGGATGTGGAAGGACGTAGCCTGTCAGAAGGTAACGTCCCAGCTTTTGCCTGGAGTTGAAAACGGGGAAAACACGGAAATCCATTTCAAGGATGGTCGACGGTGGGGCTCGAACCCACGTCTACCAAGTCCGCATAGAGCTTGCCCCATGGCGTAGCGCTGCACATTAGCGAGCGTAGCTACCGCTGTTGGAAAATATATCATACTTAGTCACTAATCACAGGGAATGTTTTGTCTAGCAAATGGCTGCTCTTCAGGTTGATTACGCTTTAGGAGCCCAATTGTCTTTACTCTCTACAGTCACATAGAAACGTGTTACGGCACAATAAATAACACGAGCACTTACAGAATCACACATTGAATGTATAAGTTGAGCAGTGATAATAATTGTGGTTTTAAGTGACCTAATATCTGGGTTGTCGGCCCTGAGGGGTTTGAGTGATAGTGAAATGTAAACTACTACAACTGCAATCACTAACTACACTCTTATCAATTAACTTACAAACTAGAAGAAAACATTTGTAAAAACACATAAGTAGTAACGAAAATAAAGGTCAGGAGGAAAAGTAATGTCCTCACCCTTCGAAGAATGGGGACTGAGGGACTTGAAGAAAAGCCATGAAAGGCAGATAGGAAAGGGAACAAGAAGTTCCGTGACGAACTAAAGAAACTACTTTTCATAAAATTTAAGATTCATGCCAATGATTAATCTATATGGATCTATCTAGAATAATGACGAAATTAAGTTGGTAATATCGAAATTTCTAATTAGTTCGAAATACTGTTTACCTGGCATAATGTAGCCCAATAGAGCACTACAGTTGGCAGCCCTGGTGACTGAATATATTCTCAGTTCCATCTCTTAAGGTACAGAATACAAAATTTGGTTGGAGTCCAAAGAATAGCATGGACGTTACATGCAGTTAAACATTGGATATAACAGCGCGCGTAAAATCATGTTGGCAACAATGTCATGCATGTATTGGTCAGAAATAATCTGAAATAATATGACCTATTGTTGTGCCAATTTTGAATGAAATCCATTAGTTAGTATAGAAGTTACATGCATTTTAAAATTGGACCTATCAGCAGGCTTAGAATCATGTTGGCAGCACTGACGTATATTAGTTACTCCAAATTCATCTAGAATGCCAGGTACTATACGTGTACAAAGTTTAGAGCTATTGGCTTGCATACTTTCTAATATATTAATATTAGGGTAACAAAAATAGAGACAGCACATATTAACAATAGGCAGCCCTAGTTGCTCTTAAGAATACGCATAGTCATATCTGTTATGATACACACAGCACATACGAAATTTGGTTGAAATCCAAATGATAGTATGGAAGTTACATGTATTTAAAGTTGGACCTCTCAGCAGGCTTAGAATCATGTTGGTAGCACTGACGTATATAAGGTACTCCAAATTAATATAGAATATCAGGTACTATACGTGTGCATAGTTTAAAGCTGTCGGCTTGCATATTTTCTGATATATTGGTATTTGGATAAAAGAAATTAAGAGCATTTATTAACAGTTGGCAGCCCTGGTGGTTCTTAAGAATACGCTCAGTCATATCTGGTTATGTACACATACAACATACGAAATTTGGTTGAATTCCAATTGATAGTGTAGAAGTTATATGCATTTAAAAATTGGACCTATCAGCAGGCTTATAATCTTTTTGGCAACACTGCCATGTATGGCCTCCTGGAAATTAAATTGCAATAGTATTATCTATACCTGTACCAATTTTGAAATATATCCCATTGATACCTTCCAAGATATCCAACATGGAGCTCAAATTTCAATTGCGATTTTTCACCGGTTGGTAGCACTGACATCATTTTCAAATATGGCCGTGAGATATTCAGGTATAGCTCTTTACTCCTACCAAATTTTGTTTCGATTGCTCCAGCCGTTTAGGAGTTGATAGGGGGACACACACACACAGCCAGCCAGACAGACAGACAGACAGAAGGACAGACAGACAGACAGACACACACACATTTGCCCGATCTCATCAGTCTACTTTTTCCTCATTTTTGCAAAATGTGAAAAGTAGGCTAAAAAACGAGAGGGTCCGCCACCTTGAGCAGAAGGCACGAGATACCATGAAGAGAAAAGTAGAGGTCTGGGCTCTCGAAAGATGAGGGCATCAGGAAAGGTGAGACAAGGGCCAAACATGGTGAGAAAGTGAAAGACTCCCTTGGCCTCAGATACCCTTATACCGTCGGGGTCAGAGAAGAACAAGAAATGACCAAGGGAGGTCGACAGTGAAGATCACATTGAAGAGCTCAGCTCAAATGATTGAAAGCAATGCTGGACTTAGCTGGGGTCCTGTGGTTGGCAACCCACGTCCCACCAGTCGTGAACCCCTGGGGGGAGTAAACCGTATTAAGTAAGTTTCATTTTATATTTCTCACATTCGTCTCATGACAAGTTTGATAATTTAGGCGTAAATTAAATTTACAAAAACAAATGTTATCTTCTTTATTTCAGTCCAGATGGCTTTTCCTGGAAACCAACACTACACTCAAGAATTTGTAGTGCATACTTCATTGGTAACGGGCGAACTGGTCATCCTCAGAATCCAGCTTATGGACTGTACAATCTTACCGAAAGAATACAGGAAGAGGTAGATTTCAGGTAATTGGGCTATTGACCGTTTCAAACGGGCTTCGACAAGAGGTGAGAGAAAAGTACGTGAAAATATCGATTGCTTAAAATTAAATCCCTGTTTTAGCACATCGTATTCTACAGAACTCAACAAACAATTCAATCACACATTTACTGATCCTATTTAATTCTGTCTTATTTTATTAATCTAACATTTAACGCAAGGGTTAATTAATACTTTTTAGGTCATATTTTGCGAGACAGAACTTAGGAACTGTATGATTTATTTCTTTCCTTATATAAAGGGCTTCTACACGCTTGCCTTTCATTGTTCTTTTGGAGCATTGTAGAGCTAGGCTTCCCACACATTTGTGGCAAACTAGTCTTAGAAACAGATTATTCATCGTTGACAAAATATAACACACTTGCAATGTGCATCCTCATCTCCGGGAGGGCAAGGGCATTCTGTTGCTACATTTCGTTCCGAATCACCCTATTGAAATGAATTCAAAAGAAGGCCTGTGTTACATTTATTTTTACTTAAATGAATAGAGTAGACTATGTGGAGACCCCAAACAATAGAATATCACTTACATGTGGAACCATAATATGGTGGTTGAGTGAGCGTGTAGTTTTACGTGACCGTTAATCTCACTGTCATGATCCACGGGACCTCCTTTTTACATGGGAACTGAACCACAGTACATGGCATTTCACTTCGAATATCTTACATATATTGACCGAGAATTGAGCCCGGTCTACCTTCGTGAGAGGCAAACAGCTTGACCGTTGTGCCTCCGCACTCCCTTATATGGTCAAGGATGTTTGTCGTATCACTTCTGCTGAGATGACTGAAATAACATCTCACTTTATTTCCTTCACATGATTGACATGTTCACCTTTGGCTATCGTTGATAGAGAAATTCTAGTACCCTTTATTGGAAAAAGAGGCACATTCGATGCTAAGATCCATCTTCTGCATGTCTTTCAATAACACTTTGAGGTCCACAATTAATTTGCAGAACAAACGCTGTGGATCGCCACTAGTGCATGTCCAGCGTGCATGCACGGTGCATATAGTACTAGTGCACGGTCAGCCTTAAATCATAGCCTTCATCGTTCCTCAAGATAACTTACATCAACTCAACTCGAGCACTGGAAAATATATGTCGAAAGTTACACGATGAGGCTTTTAACGCTATGGAAATATGTACTGGTGTATCAACTTACCGAAAAACGGGTTCAACAGAACACAGTAAAACATGTTCCTCTTTAGATTTCTTCCACATTTCTACTTCTTCTTCTTCTTCTTCTTCTTCTTCTTCTTCTTCTTCTACTTCTTCTTCTTCTTCTTCTTATTCTTCTTCTTCTCAGTGGTACCGTTCTCGCCTGCAGTGTCTAAGGTTGCAGGATCGAATCCTGGCGCATTCAGTTGACGTTTGAGGGTGCGCAATTGTGAGGCAGCCATGCCAGTAGATTTACTGGCACGTTAAAAATCCCCTTCAGGACAAATATCCGGCAGCCTGGCGTCTCCAAAAGCCGTAGTAGTTAAGAGAGACATAAAACAAACAAAAAAAAAAGATACGAGCCACACAGTAGTCGCATATGATGTGTAACATCTGACATGTTATCCTACTCGTATACTACACAGCTTGAATATTCATAAAATGTTAATTTACACTCCAGTTTCATACTGGTACTATGATGAATGTATAGATTGAAATGAAGATATGCTACTGTCACATTTGTGGCGCAGCGGTCAAGCTGTTAGTCTCTCACCAAGGTAGACCGGGTTTGATTCCCGGTCAATACATGCGAGATTTTCGAATTGAAATGCCATGTCCTGTGGTCCGCATTCCACGTAAAAGGGAGGTACCGAAGATCATTATCGAGAGATTAACGGACACGCAAAACTACAAGCTTCCTTCCTTCCTTTTACATTAATAATTCATAATAACAAAGTGACACACAACGTCGACAGTACTCTCAAATACTGTGAGCACATTCCTCAGTAACTATAACATTCATTATTCTCAAGGCTCTCATACAGTTCGTCGTAAACCATCAAAACATGGCTTCCTACAATCATGAAATGACCTAGTCTCACATATGATGAAAATACAGCTTTTCTTCCACTCATATAACAACATTCTGTTACGCATTTAATATTTCACTACTCACCCTCAGCTTGACAATAATGCAACTTACCTTAATGTCATTTGTCGTCTTTGTCCTACCCCATGTGATATTGAACCTTGAACGTGAAGCTTCATTAACTGCTCAATGACAAATGAAAGTCCGTGAAACATTTGTCACTGTGCTCGTCAAACCAGTGCCTGCTAAATGCACTGCCTACTGAATTGCCATAACATTCTCGCGCTACAGAGCACACACTGCCTTGTTTCCAATACACACATTTTCAATTGTACATCCAGCTGGCAGTGCGTCTTCACTTCCATCCGATCCACTTCCGTTCGATCCACTTCCGCCCGATTCACTTCCGTCCCATTTTTCTGGCAGTGCGTCTTCACTTCCGTCCGATCCACTTCCGTTCGATACACTTCCGCCCGATTCACTTCCGTCCCATTTTTCTGGCAGTGAGTCTTCACTTCTGTCCGTTCCACGTCCGTTCGATCCACTTCCGCCCGATTCACTTCCGTCCCCAATTTTCAAAATCACTCCCACAAAACTATCCAGCAACCGAGCGGAAAGATGTTACACATCAAAAACATCATTTATTAATAGATATGAACATGCGTATAACCCTCAATCGATGTCTGCAATAGAAAAGTGGGGTAATTATAACGTCGGTTTTTTATTCAAACGTTCTCTTTGATCGCATTATCAGGACACAAAGAACAAAATCTTAATTTTGCATAGATGCCATCTTGTCTATATGAGAACAATATTGAATTAAATTAGATG
The DNA here is from genome assembly GCA_946902985.2 of Meconema thalassinum. Lineage (NCBI taxonomy): Eukaryota > Metazoa > Arthropoda > Insecta > Orthoptera > Tettigoniidae > Meconema > Meconema thalassinum. The sequence continues at coordinate 264,609,548 of OX336389.2, read as the reverse complement.
CCAGTAGACTTAATTTAGTATAGACGTGTAGGGTGTTACGATTCACTGCGCTCGGTTAATTAAATCTCGAGAAATGTCCACTTAAATATTTTGACTTTCCTAGGCTGCCATGTTGGTTTTGTAATTAACATATTTTTAAGCGTCACATAGCTGAGCTTACCATAGTATTGCCTATCACCGTACAAAATTTCAGGGTGATAGGCTATCGGTAATAGTTTTGGAGATATGGGATACCGATGAAATATTTCGCGCTGCTGTCATTTTGGTGAAACGTACTAAAATTTGAAAGACGCGGTTGATGTCGGATGACGTAGTAGTTTGTCCTTACCGAGTTTCATTGAAGTCACTCCAGCCGTTTAGATTTTGTTAGGGGACACACACATACAGACAAAAGGTGATCTTATAACCCCATTTTTACACATGAATAAAATAGATCTATTAGCCAATTATAATTCTTAAGATCTACGAATATATATTCTCGAAACTTACAGGCACGCCTTTGTTAGAGATGTTTGTACACTCCACGTGGTGCGTTACCTTTGTGGTGATGTGATCTCATTGCACCAGGACTTGATTCCCTGTTTGCGCACATGAACATCAATTTCACCACTCTGGTGGCTCATTCAATGTTCTGATTTCGTGATGAACATGTTCATCAGAAAGGACTACAGACACAACGTTTCTAACACCTTAACGAAATGAGGAGCTCTGGTTGCTCTAGCTGCCTCATTAAACCTGGTTGGATAAATAAAGATTAGAAGTTCCTTGCCAGTCATTGACAAAAAAAAAGCTGGGGGCCTCATTGAGATTAGGACTCATCCCAACTTCAGTAAATGTTGAGGCAGATAAATGTTATTGGCTATAATGTTTTGAAATGTATGTACTACCCTACCAGGGAATTGTTACCGCTAGTTGTGGAGCTCAGCCGTAGTGTATACATTACGTCATCTCGCCTCGTTAGGGCTGCAGCGAGTGGTTCCGGTGTAAGAGGGGAAAGCATATACTGGCATACAATGAGAACACACCGCACAGCGCACGAGTCAGCATGCATCATGCACTCAAGTGACACGCGATGAGGTTTTGCTGGCGACAACTGCACGTCTATCGCAGGCGTGTGGCTGGGCGGAGCGCATTAGTTCCGATTTCCGCCACCGGTAACAATTCGCTGGTAGGGTAGTAAGTTGCACAGTTATTCTTGGCATGGCGCTAAAACAACACAAGGTGTCTATTTCCTTCAAATAAACATTGGGTTGCATGTAATACGTCCACAAATATCAGTTGGGATGAGTCCTAATTCCATGGAGTCCCTCAATTTTGAACCCAGTTTTGGAGTCACACGGGATCACCAATCAACAATCTCACCAGCCATAAGACCGTGAGGTTGAAATCAACTGAGAGTTACCCTGGGTACGGTACCCCTTAGTGCGACAGGCTGCACTTATCCTGCCCCATTAGGCAAGTATTAGACTGGACAATGTATTCTAATTGCCCCACGAGAACGGAATAGAAAGAAAAACTTTCACTTATTTTTTAATTTTGTGCAGTCAGTTTCAGTAGAGATTTATTATGAAAAGTTACGCCAAATTCCGTTTGATCAATGCACCTGTAGTCTCAGACGAAAGTTCTGGAGTCTTGTTCCTTTTAATGAAAGGAGCATTAGCTCGAAAGATTGGAAAACTGGAGGAGAATTGTGTAGAAAGAAAATGAAACAAAAATAATGAGACGCGAAAAGGAAGTGCAGTATGAGAATGGAAGAAAATAGATGAAAGTAAATTATGAGAAATGCCTTCAAGAAAAAGTTTACAACTTCAAAATGTGATGTTTCGCTCTCTCAACCACTTTATTTTTACTGCTACTTTCAACTTTGGGCTCTTCCAACTGTTTAATGAACTCTGCGGTTTTTTATGACATCCCCTTGCAAGAACGTTCTTTAACCTGTATAGAACAAAGACTAAGATACCATTCGTGATGATATATGGCTTAGTTTTTCTTTACTTATTGGGAGGGAGATTTAGACGTCAGCACGTTGCCCTCCATGCAGCTCCACCACGGAAATGTTTACACTGCGTACCATTGGTTTGTAGTGTACTGTATAGTAGGTACCTTATGGTGGTACTATTACCTTCAAGTTATTGTTGTGACTGGGCATAATTACATCTTGTGAATCTATAGTCCAAGCATCAACGTCAATTAACGTGTAAGGGTTGGACGTGAGAAAGCAACCGGAACGCAAAACGGGATCCCTTATATTCCGGGCAGGTTTACAAACTCATCACAGCATTTCAGGCTGCATCCGATAGATGCCCATGTCGATGGGATTTTTTTCGGAGCGGGCTGTCCTGGTGAAATGAGTTAGGACGTATGCTCAAATGCAGAGATTTGGGTTTGAGCCTTGAGGGCTGAGCATTTCCAACACTCACGTTTTAGAGTTCCCTAGAATAATGTGAAGAGGTGAATTTCAAACCTGACAAATCAATTATTGCACATTTCGAGATAATGACATTTATCACGGTTATCGCGTTGTTCCACACTTAATTATATTCGGACATCTACAAATTACAAAAAGTAATAAAAGTAAGCATATTGTGCCCGTCCGCTCTAGAATTTGCGAAGAATACACCAGCTATCAACTACATTCCGGAACTCCAAATCATGAAGGCTATGTATGAATGAGCTCGCACTACAATGACATAACATATCCAGTATGTTAAGGTAAAATACTCCACTTTTAATCGTTAAGTTCCTAGCCAGTTCTGGTGGAAAAACCAAAATTGTTCGTAAAACATGTAGCCAATTCTGGTGGAAAATCAAAATTGATAATCTTAAACTATACACCTGAAAATTAAAGACACCCTACGTTACTGTCCGGAACACGTTACTCCCAGTTACCTTGGTTTCTCCAAATTTGATTGATTAATTTTATTTCTATGGCTACACTCAGAGCTTCTTTACCCTAGTGTTACTTATAATATGGTTAGGCATATATATATAGTGACAAGTTGTAGTGATAGAAGCCATTTTTCAGTGTTGCCTAATTCTACGAGGCACGTCCAGAAAGTAAGCTCCGTTTGGTAATTAAATTAAATTGTGTACAGATACAGAAAAAATATTTATTGCACAACATTCTACACCTCTTAAACTACCTTTTCACACAACTGCCGAACTTTTGCAGGCATTTGTCATAGCGTGGCACAAGTTTTTGGATACCTCTTCATAGAAGTTTGCCGCCGACCCGTAAACGAGAGTGAAGACTCCCCTTAAGATATCCTACTGTTTGGTCACTACTGTTAGGCAAATTGCGTGCTTACCAGGAGAACTGCGTATGTTTAGTTCTCCTGACCACATACGCAATTTGCCTAACAGTGATGGCCAAACAGTAGGATATCTTAAGGGGAGTCTTCACTCTCGTTTACGGGTCGGCGGCAAACTTCTATGAAGAAGGTATCCAAAAACTTGTGCCACGCTATGACAAATGCCTGCAAAAGTTCGGCAGTTATGTGGAAAAGTAGTTTAAGAGGTGTAGAATGTTGTGCAATAAATATTTGTTCTGTATCTGTACACAATTTAATTTTATTACCAAACGGAGCTTACTTTCTGGACGTCCTTCGTATTAAGGAATGCTTTTCAGTTGGACCGACTGAATAGCCTTCTTTGATAGTCACAGGTATTGTTCGAAGAAGTACAAAAATACAATGCATTTCGTTAAAAATAAGTTCAGTATCACATCACATCACATCACATCACATCACATCACATCACATCGCATCGCATCGCATCGCATCGCATCGCATCGCATCGCATCGCATCGCATCGCATCGCATCCCATCGCATCGCATCGCATCGCATCGCATCGCATCGCATCGCATCGCATCGCATCGCATCGCATCGCATCGCATCACATCGCATCACATCACATCACATCACATCACATCACATCACATCACATCACATCACATCACATCACATCACATCACATCACATCACATCACATCACATCACATCACATCACATCACATCACATCACATCACATCACATCACATCACATCACATCACATCACATCACATCACATCACATCACATCACATCACATCACATCACATCACATCACATCACATCACATCACATCACATCACATCACATCACATCACATCACATCACATCACATCAATCACATCACATCACATCACATCACATCAGAAACAACACGTTTTAGGTGAATATAGTATGATAATATCCCGTTGTAGACAGCATTCATGATTTAAATAATAATAATCATCAACGAACAATTATATTCTAAAGGGTGCTTACAGGCCAAGTGTCAAACAATCAACATATGCATGCAATGTATTATCGTATTTACATGCTACGTTCTCAGCTACATTTTAACTGAATATATTTCCATAAGAATAATATCTTACAAGGGAACTGTCCATACTGTCATATCGAAACCGACAATGAAATTTCGTAGAGATGATGAGGAAACCACAAATTGGCGAGGTACAAAAAATAGCTGCCATTTCGAACTGGAAGGTATCGAAATGTTGATACAAAATCCGTGTGGCAACGCAACTACTGGACAACCCTTGCATCTTGCTGGCTCGTGTGGCGCACAGCGGAGTGGAGTTGCAGTTGTGCTGGAGAGAGAGAGAACGAACTGGCAGGCTACCACGCACCAAGGACACTTCATTGTTAGGGAACGAATGTGAAACATAAATGAGGTTTGTTAATCGCATGATAAAAACATAAATATTTATGGCACCATGCACAACGAATATGCACTTTGAGGCCACATTGTTCTTCATAGTTTTCCTTACTTATTTGAAGGCAATATTTCGCAGGCACTTCGAACACGGGAGGTCTCTCCGTTGTGTAATTGGTTGCGAGCCACGAATATTTAACCATGTCCTTGAACCATGGGGACGAAAATTGAAAATGAATGAAGGATTGCATTTTCAGTACGCTGTTTCTCTGATATACATCAAACTGAACGTCTTGACAAGCCGACACAATGCCTGTTAAACGGCGATACAAAGCTTTCCATTGCCGGGAGAAAAACTTATCCAAGGGCTGTATTTTCCCTGTAGTGCCGGAAGGAATCTGGATAATTTCTACACTGTTGCCTGGAGGAATGTCTTCATGACAGCTTTTATGACCATAAGATGTCCAGAAATCTAACAGTAGCAAACACTTCTTTTCCGAAAATGGGAAAAAGGATTCTTTAAATCAATATTTTAATTCCTTCTTCCCCATGTTTCCCGATTTTGTGGCTGTTACTGGCATGAACATTTCTTTGGAAACTCTGAATCGAAATTTCCAGTTGCCTCCTGTATAACAATGAATAATTTCGGAAAAAGTTTACTGGCCATACTATTATTTTAGGTATAATTGTGTACGAATGGGTGAGTGCATGAACAGATTGAGCAACTGTTTATGTATGTTTCTCACCAACAAACGATAGAGTCCTCTTCGCTTTCATTTCGTGCACCAAACCACTCTGATCTGTATTGTATATTGAAGAAGGGCAGTAGTCTAAACATAGCTCTGTAGCTGCTTCTACAAATTTCTTAGCGACTTGATCTACTTCGTCTTCTTCTTGCAGATACGCACGGGATATATATACAGGGTCTTTCATATAAAGTAAGAACCGCAAGCGATAGTTTTGTTATTCGGTGCTGCGATGGCCTTGGCCGAGCTTGTGGCGCGCCACGGCTCCCTGCTGTACTATTGAAAGCGCGCGCTTAGTACATACGAGGGCTGTTTTTTTTAAATTCCGATGGACTGTATAAAAATAACCGATTGACATACCAAACAGATTTTACTACTAAATGTTTGCTTGTTTGAATCTCATGTCTCAACACAATCGCCAAAACGATTGAAACATTTGTCGTATCGTTACACCAGCTTTCCAATGCCCTCGGCAAAATATTCTGCCACCACTGAGGTGGGTACGTCTGGACAGTCTCCTGAAGTTTTTCCTTTTTGGCGAGGCGTTGCCGCCCAACCATACCTTCAATTCTCGAAAAAGGTGAAAATTATTCACGACCAACGTTACGATAGACTTTTATAAATAATTCAAGTGTGAAGTTTTGGACCATCTGCCGTTTAGTCCAAACCATCACTGATTTTCACCTTTTTCGAGAATTGAAGGTTAAGGTCGGGTGGCATCGCCTCGTCAAAAAGGGAAAAACTTCAGGAAACTGTCCAGACGTGCCCACCTCAGTGGCGACAGAATATTTTCTGAGGGCATTGGAAAGCTGGTGTAACGATACGACAAATGTTCCAATCGTTTTGGCAATTATGTTGAGACATACGAATAAAACAAGCAAACATTTAGTAGTAAAATCAGTTTGGTATGCCTATCTGTTATTTTTATACAGTCCATCAGAACTTGAAAAAGAAACAGCCCTCGTATGTACTACGCGCGCATTTTAAATGGCGCAGCAGGGTGCCGTGGCGCGCCACAACCTCGGCCAAGGCCACCGCAGCACCGAATAACAAAACTGCCACTTGCAGTTCTTACTTTATATGAAAGACCCTGTATATATATATGACCACGATGTCGCAGCACCTAAAATAAACAACAACAACAACTACATAGTTTCTCCCTCCCCTGTTTCATTGTCACCATACACTAGACTATCACATCACTACCATTGAGCTATCTGAATAACTTGTACTGTATTAACCCTTTATAGGGCAGAACTATTATTAATATATTTAATTTGTATTTATTCAATTATTTTATCCTAATTTTAATTTATAAATTTTATTTGTGTTATCTTTTTAATTTTTATGTTTATATATTTTTATAATTTTATTTTTGAATAATTTTTATGATCTATTTTTATCATTCTAATTTTGTAAGCTTATTTTTTTAAATTGTAAAGGCTTACCGGTACCTAATTTTGATTGTAATTTTATAAGATTATTAATTTAATTTTTGCAAGCATATTTATTTTCAATTTAATTTTTTTTCATTATATTTATTTTTACGTTTCAATTTTAATTGTTTCTGTAAAAGGAATTAAATTTCATCAAGCATCATTTTCACGGAAATATCGTAATGCATATTCTAGATGTCTAGAACATCAGCTGGATTCATGACTTCTCTCTTGCGTGTCATGGCGGACTGAAGTCGCAGAGTTGTGTCGCTTAGAAGTGTAGTGTATTTGTAACATGTTCTCGCGATCGTGTGTCCATTTAAACCAACAATCCGGTGAGTGAAATTACTGTACATCAGTCCTCAAAAGAAATCAGGCTGCCAAATATACTCAAAAACCCTTAATCATCTACATTTACACATAGTAGAACTCAATTTTAGGTTATGCAATATCTGGAGGGAAAAATAAAAACGCGAAGCGTAATGCGCAGAATCGCCAACAGGTGCAGGAAGACTGTCAGCGCTCTCCCTCGGCAAAGATGGGAAATGCTGGCATTAACCACACAGAGGGCAGCACTGATGAACATGGCGACTTGTCAACATTAGTGCTAAAGATCGTAAATGACTTGGTTAACCAGCCCTCCTTCTTGTCAAGGCTTGTTGATGAGATCACCTCAAAAGTAATAGAGGGTCTCAAAGCATCCATTGATTTCAACACTAAGGTGATAGATGATATGGAAAAGAAAATTAAGGCCAGCGAGGAGGAAGTGCAATCACTGAAAGAGGAACTGCGTGAAAGGACTGATACAATGGAGCAATACTCCCGACGGAATTGTATCCGGGTGTTTGTCATGGAAGAAATGGACGGCGAATCGATTGATCAGCTCGTCCTTAACTTGGCAGAACAGCTAGGAGTAAATATAAAAATTGAGGACATTGACAGGACCCATAGGGTAGGCTCAAGAAACACCCAGAAGCCACGCCCCATCATATGTAAATTTGTCTCCTTTGCCAAGCGGAATGCGCTCTTTCAGGCGAAGAAGAAATTGAAGGGAACTGGGACTGTAATTAGAGAAGACCTAACCAAGTTACGGTTGGAATTGCTCCACAAAACAATCGACAAGGTGGGAGTTAAGCATTGTTGGTCCAATAATGGCGTCATCTTTGCAGTTAGCCGAGGTATTCGTCACAGGCTGACTAATTTCAATGACCTTAGAATGATCTAAGTTAGTGTGATCAGTGTTATATCCCTTACTAATGTAATTTTAACTTTTAACTTTAACCAATTGATTGTACCAACTGTATACCATAATACTGGTACCTATTGCTCGAAAGCAAGTAAGGCTGGGAAACTTAAATTTAAAAAATACCACATTCCTCTTAGGCAACAACATTTAGAAAATTGTCTGCTAAATTCTATAACGTTTGTAAATCTGCCTTTACCAAATAGACACCAATACTGAGCTATACTGCTTGCTATTAGTTCCAAGCTTCCTTCCCTTATTAAACAGGTTGGCAAAATGATTTTTTATAAATATTAAGCTTCTCTCTTAGGTAGCCTACCAGTACCAAGCCTTTTCCAACAATTAATCAGCTTTAAACACTACTTACGTCTTTACTTACTTGCTTACTTGCTTGCTTTCACCTTTCGCTCCCAGCCCAAACCCATCTTTCTTCTCCTATGCACGTTGTTAATGTTAATGGTGAGTGTGAGCTATAGGCTACTGCATGACATAGATATTGTCATACAGATCAGGCAAAACAACGTTAACCCAGTTCGCAGTTGATTTAATGGCTGCTAGCTCAGAACTGCAAGAGTCCTCTCTCTCTCTCCTCTGACAGATATTTAGTGAGATTAACTCCAATGGATGGTAATTATTATAAATAATAGTTCTTCAACTGCCACCTGTAACCATCACTGTTATGTTTTCAGATTAACATTTCCTGTCTATCCTTGCATCATGCAATGTGAATACATTTTATGTTCTGTAAGTAGACCTATATTGGGTACAAGCTGGAGACTAGTAGGCCTGCCTTAAACCACATTCAACTTTAATTTCCTTTTATCCGTATTTCCTTTTTTTTTGTTTGTTTTTTAATTCAACCTATCACAAATGTTAAATTAAATGTATAGTCTATATAGCTATAACGTACACTATGTCTTGAGATATAAAACCTTAATGGCATTTTCAGAGTGTGTTGGTTGGTGAGTGACAAGTGACTTTAAACTATGCCTAGCTCAATTCTAGACAGATCTGATGACATGACTGTGTAATTCCAAAATGTTACTGAATATTGCAGTGTGCTTCACTGTGTCATTATTTAACTCATATATTTATGTGCCATCTGTCATAACTTAACTTTTTGTGCTATTGTAGATTATGAATGACGACATATAATGGTCACTGTACTAATTTCTCTTCTGAGTGACTAGGCAATGCCTTTCACTACTTTACAAGATCTTTTAAATTGTACCTATGGTTGTATCTGACCATAATCTATCAGACATACTTTCCGCTATGAGCCTGAAAAACACAAACTGCCTAAAAATTGCTCATATCAATGCTCAATCATTAGTTGAATCCTCTCACTATTCTGAATTTTGTCACGTCTTTGGTGGTTCGTCTTTTGACATAATTGCAGTAAGTGAGTCCTTTTGCAAGCCCTCAATTCCAAATGCTGCTGTCTCTCTCACTGGCTATAAAGTCATTAGAAATGACAGATTAACCGTAGGTGGAGGTGGTGTTGCAGTTTACCTTAGGGATAGCATAATGTATAGCGTGCTAAGTCACCCTCCTGGTGAATATAATAAGAGGCCTGAATACATTATACTTGACATTTCTCTTACCGAAACTAAAATTCTCTTTGCTTGTGTGTACCGTCCACCGAAAGCTGACTACCAAGATATTTTTCTGAATGACATGTACAGGTTCATTCTTGATTATAAATATGTTTTTATTGTTGGGGACGTCAATGCTCGGTTTGGTAGTGGAGCTTTTGAAACAGAACAGGTATGTGATGTGCTCTGTTCCTGTAATGTTGAATGTTTACCATTCGATACTACATTTCACACAGCTACTTGTGACAGCTCTGATATTATCTCTTCGAAGTGTAATGACCTCGTTGTTGACTACGGACAAGAACCAGCTGCTGGATTCTCTGCCCATGATCTCCTGTATGCAGTGTTTTCTTTATCTACCGAAACTTCGACCAAAATCAATCTTTGTATGTGACTTCAGCAAATTTAATTTAAATGATTTTAAAACGGACGCAGAATTACTACCTTGGCAGAATTTCTACCAATCCACTGACATAGATGAGAAAGTGACTCTATTTAATGATTGTGTAAATAAACTCTATGATATGCAAGCACCGCAAAAGAAAGTGGATATAAAACATATCTCTGCTCCGTGGATCAGTAAAGAAATCAAAACGCTTTTAAAGAGACGTGATAAAGCACGTGGAACATTTATTAAATCTAAACTTACCATTGACTATGAAGAGTATAGAATTCTGCGTAATAAGACAAAACAAACAATTAGGAACACAAAAGTGAAATATATGTACAACCTCTTCGTTGACTGCAAAACCACCTCTGCCAGATGGCGTGCTGCAAAATCATTGGGAGTTGGTGCCAGTTCAGTCACTGATGTTGAGATGCCTGTCTCTGCATCACAATTAAATGAACATTACTCAAATGTTGCGTCAATTGGTGATGTATTAAGAGTATCAGAGACAGTCATGAAATACACATCCATCCCTCCCCCTGCACATGAAAAGTTTTTCTTTATGTATGTTTATCCACACCAGATTGTGAAAGCCATCAAATCAATTCGTACAAAAGCAAGAGGCCCTGATAGCATCCCAATTTCTCTTATTTCTAACTGTTTTGAAGAATTTCTACCCCAAATTATCCATCTATTTAATTTCTCTCTACAAAGTGGAGTATGCCCGTCTCTTTGGAAGTGTGATAACATACGTCCAGTACCAAAAAATAAAAACCCCACTAGTTGTAGTGACTTTAGACCAATAAATATCCTTTGTGTCCTTAGTAAAGCGCTTGAGAAAATTGTTCATGAACAGGTATGTGAATACCTAACTAAATTTAATATATTCAATCCTTACCAATCTGGGTTTAAAAAGGGGCATAGTACCACCACTGCATTGTTAAAGGTCAGCGATGATATACGCTCAGCTATGGACAAGCGTCAGCTTACAATCTTATGCCTTTTCGATTTCAGTAAGGCTTTTGACTGTGTGAATCACAATATACTTCTTGCAAAGCTGAAATCTTTTGGCTTCTCTCAGAGTGCTCTTTCCTGGTTCAAATCATACCTTTCCATGCGTACACTGAGAGTGGTCCCCGCGGATGGCTCCTCCTCAGACTGGAAATCGGTAGAAAGTGGAGTACCTCAGGGATCTGTCTTAGGTCCACTATGCTTCTCGATATATATAAACGATGTTTCGAATGAATTCCGAAATAGTTCTTTTCACATATACGCTGATGACCTCCAAGGCTATTTTCACCTCACGCCTAGCACTGAATGTGATCGTATAAATCTGTTTAATGAAGACATTGACAGGCTTTGTGAATGGGCCCTAAATCATAATCTTAATTTGAACATATCTAAAACACAACTTATATCCATTGGATATACATAACTTCTAAATTCAGTAGATTTTAATTCACTACCACCCATCAAGATACTAGATAGTAATATTAAATATAGCAACACTGTCAATAATCTCGGAGTGATATTTGATAGAACACTGTCGTGGGCAGAGCATACGTCTAATGTGGTAAGGAAGGTTGTATAAACTATGCATATCCTGAAAAGAACTGTTTCTTACACCCCTCCTAACATACGTAAGCTCTTCGTCCAAACTCTCATTTTTCCAATCATTGATTATGGCTCTGCTGTATACAATGATTTACCAGAAACACAGAACATCAAATTACAAAAAGTCCAGAATGCATGTGTTCGGTATATTCTGGATGTAAGGCGAGATGAACATATCACACCTTACTACGTGCAGCTGAAATGGCTGAAACTCCACGAGCGCAGGCAGCTATCAGTTGCCATTCTGACACATAAATTATTACATACCAAGACCGCGTTATATCTCTACAATGCCTTTACACCAATGCATTCTGTTCATAATCGAGAAAATAGATACACAAAATTAACACTCCAGATTCCTATACACCGAACAATGAAGTTCAATAAATCTTTTGTTTGCACTGCCTCACGCCTCTTCAACACCTTCGATTTATACAAGTTCGTCAACATTGCAAGCACTGCAGCTTTCAAAAGACATCTTTCATCCTGCTTCATGGAGCAGTATACCTCTCACATTTGATTACTGCATTTTGTTAAAATACTTTTTTTAAGTTCAATTATAACATCAGGACAATAGCTGACAACCTGTCTAATTTAATAGCTTTTCTTGTACAGTATATGATGTTTGCTTTTCGGGCTGATACTGTGTCTGTATGCTCTCTTTTGTAAATAATCTTTCCATTATCATTATTATTATTGTTGTTGTATTATTACTGTCTTTTTGTTACTATTTATATTGTGAATGTAAGTGAAATGTTTTATTTGTATAAGCCCTAACCTTATTTTATGTAGGGCGCTACTGTAAAGGAGCTCTTAAGCTCTTAGTGTAGCCGTGAAAATAAAATCAATCAATCAATCAATCAATCAATCAATCAAAGGAACATGTGTTAACTGCCTAGCACAGAGCGCTCAGGGTTACGCGCACGCTTCAGCCGGTCACCAGGGCTGTCCACGTCGAGCCATATGCTAGCGCGTGCAATCCTATTACAAATCTCCGTGCCAATTTCAGGACCTTCCAGTTCGAAATAGCAGCTAATTTTTTGTACATGTACATCGCTAATTTATGGTTTCCTCATCATCTCTACGAAATTTCATTGTCGGTTTCGATATGACCGTATTGACAGTTCCCTTGATAGCATAATACAGTGATTGGATTTGAGAGGTATTCTCCTTCAAGAAGCACGATGAAAGATGAGCTTGCAGTATGAAGGAACTTATATAAATTGAAGGTGTTGAAGAGGTGGAGCAAATACATGACATTGAATTCCTTCCTCTGGTGGATGGGAATCTGGAGTGCTAATTTTGTGCTACCCATTTTCTCTACTATGAACAGTTTGCATTGGTTCAAAGGCACCGCAGGTAAGGTGTGTTATTATCAACTCGTCTTACATCCACAATGTAATGAATACATGCATTCTGCACTCTTTGTACTGTAGTTTGATATTCTGCGTTTCTGCCATATCACTGTATACTTGGTGATATTATTTAATGGAATCCACAGTTGTATTTACTAAATATGATCTTCAAAGTGCGCAAGGAAGTTGCATAAAGTCATGTATGAAACTGAAATTCCATTAAAATGAATAAATTGAAAGCAAAACAAAATATGCAATAACAATTTAACGACAACCTCCTCATTTATTTTTACGTGTGAGATACCTAAGAATAATGATACTAAAACAATTAAATTACCGTACTATCAAACAAAATCTCAAGTTCCTCTTTCGTTATAACATCGCAATATTCACAGTAAAATTTTAAATAATCTTACAGCAAGAACAAAAATCTCCAGAAGTCCTAGGCTTGAATGCATGTAATATTTATAACAATAATATGAGTCCTTTATTCAACAAACAATACATATATTATAAGAATGTAATCTTATGTTCCACGACATTTGGTCCTTTCGTAAATGAAACTCGTGAAATTCTATACCATCAATCTTGGCATGCACTCAATTTGCTAGATCAAAATATTAACTTATTTAATCGCTATACAATTTGTCAAGATATCATAATTATTACCTGTGTGGTAGTTAAGTAGCCTACGATATTAACAATAATAATAATTGAATTGTTTCAAAACAAAATCTCAAATACCTTTTGTCATTATTTCATCACCATATGTTCTTTAAGATGATCATCTTCAGATGCCTAGTCCTACTGTGTTAATTTATACTTTTTTGAATGCGTCACTTATTCTTCAAATTACCGCTGTTCTTCGTTTCTTTATTCTCAATTATTATGTACCCAAACATGCGGATAATGCTCTCGTTCCCTCTTCGAGTGGCTCCTCCACAATCATGGGTCAGCATAATAAATATTATTCACATATTATAATTCACTACCTTTAAGACACCCACATAATATTATATCTAATTTCTCCACTGAATAAACTTCTTTTAGCAAATACATTAGTTAGGATCCCATACCAGCAATGTCACATCTTAAAATTGTACACTAAATCAAAAAATTGTATTTTGAATATTGATTGTTGAGTCTTCTGATACCATAGCGATGAATAACAAAAAATGAACAAATATATTTGATTCAATATGCTTCCTAACCCCTTAAAATAACATTACATATAATTAAACTATTCTCAGTCTTATATCTCCCATATAATGACTAATTTCATTCATGATCAAAAATCATGTCACGAACAATCGAAATGGGCACATCTGCAGTGCAAATATAAATTATGACATATCTCATCGAAGCTTAACATAACTGTCTTCACTCAACATCACCTTCACATAAAGTGGCATTTTTCATTACAGTGCCATTATTCCTCATTACCACGTGCTCCGTTATATATCACCACTACGAAATATTTCAACCTCTATCTTTCAATACATCAGCTGTTTCGTATCGTAACCTCACTATTTCGAAGTCGTATAAAAGTACAACTGAACCATTTGCATAATATAACAATTTATTACCATTTTCACTGTACTTCAAGCATGTTTGCTATCACTTGATTAATGCAGTACATTTGCATTTGTCTGTTGGCACACGCTAGAGTAAAATGTGGTTTTCCCCCGATGTCTCAGTCTTATTCATGGCTGTGATTATATGGACGTTACTGAGGTATGGGTGATGCTGAGTATTGGCCTCAGGACACAGCTAGTGGCTGTGTGTACTGTGAAAGGTTCACCTCATAGGGTCAGTGCTATTGTTCTCACTCAGTGAGGAATGCAATGGCAAACTACCTTACTCCTCATCTTGCCTAGTACGCCTCATTATAGTGCTGCCTATGGTGGTACTTTTTGAGGATCCAACCAGCCTCTGTGCTGACTACCTCACAGACAGGGAGGACACTGTACTTCAAATACTATTAAGTTTCCATCTGTCATTCATTAAATAATGATTTCACTCCTTTATAATACCTCGAAACAGTGATCTACATTTCGTCCAACTGTCAATAACATCACTGTGGTTCATCGGATGTAACACAAAATACTCATAATGGCTGCATCTAGCCACACCATCCTCACACAAATACTACAAATCCCCACCAAAGAAATAATAATGCACACACTTATGCTTCCTACTTCAGATTAACTTGTACTGTGCTATTTGCATTAATATTTTTTTTAAATGATAGTAGAACATTCTAACAATTCTAAAGCCAGCTCATATCACACGGTCACCTTCCATCAATCTCCTGCCATGATCAACTAGAAGGATCACCTGCACCGATCATCTGACATCTGACAGCTACATGAATTCCTGCTCCAAATTAGCTACAGATACTTCCCATTTCAACTGAAGATTGTAAAAATGAAATTTTCACCAACACTACAACATAAAATAAATAAATAAATATTGTACTTGCTCAACCTGGAAGCAGCCATCTTCCCTGAGACGTTGCATCATGCTCCATATTATCCCCTCTCCTCCTGCTCGTACGGGTAACTTGGCGATGTACTGTATATGCCATTCTCATCTCAGGTCATTCCCATGATATCGTAAACCATTCCTAATAGTTTGATCCCGTCCGCATGTCAAAACCTCTCCATCATACTACGATCTTCGATATAACCGCACTGAATTAAATACTCCTTAATGTCTGGACTGTTTTTAGGGAGCTATGGATATTTATCCCCAGTATCAGTTCTGTTCCGCTCGCCTGTGCATTGTACACCTGTTGCTTGCCCACGTGGAAACTTTCACTAGATAATGGCGTGTTCAGTACTAAGCTCGTGAATGCAACCACACTCCAAAGTGTATCTCAGCCATCCACATTGATATTTGATTATACTGGTATCTTCGCTCACACTATAATGCTGCGTGTGCTCGTATAAGCGTGTCTTATTTTTCAATAATACAGTATCCGCTTTCACAGGTGAATTAAAACCTAGTTATAACACAATCGCGTGCAACAAGCACTCACGTCACGTTTTGAATGAATCCGGTCACATTCTTCTTTCCTTCCTTCAGCCTCGAGCCAATGAATGTCGAGTATCAAATTGACTTCATTTCCGGTGGAAAATACTCTTCTATGATTCTAGTCCACAAGAATCACACTCTTTGTTATTCAGAATGAAGCAGATATTTTAAAATAATAAATGCAGCGAAATTACTAAATTATTAAAACATGAATATTGCGCGGTCAACATGACTTAGCACTCATCTGGGCTACCCCAAAGATGTTCGCTCTCGCAGACATTTCACTCCCACATGTGAATCATACATCCAGCGTGGAGTACTCAATTTTAAATATTTAGGACTTAAGCATACGGTTACAGTATATTACTTAATCAGAAATTCGACTGCTTTTATCTACGCTGTTGTCATGAATCGACACGTTTGTCAACTGTGGCAATGTGTAACACCAGGTGGCACACTGGGTCCAACCACCCTAAATGAGACATCGGTTAATCCCTGCCACGTTTGAGGAGTTGTTATGAGACTAATCAGATGGTCACTTCAGTTATGTACTGCCAACTCAAGATGTTCATAGCCAATAACAATGCTAATTAATTTTTTTGGAAAGATATTTGAACTTAAGCAATCCATGGGACGATCAGACACAACGCGTCAATAAAGGCTTAAATAAAAATTTCTCGTGATTTTAGCATCCAAGCTGAGTGAATATTGGCACGGGAAATCTTTACATTAATAAAGCGATATCTACTTTAAGTCAAGAGTTTAATTAAATTCAAGATGGTGGCTGTGCGAAATTTAACAATTATGTTTTTATTCTTGTCTCCTCAAGCGATCGCCGTGCAACGCAATAATTTTCAGTTACTGGTACTGAACTCTACAGCCTACGTATAAAACAATACATAATGGGATATATTTCGCCGGTTCTCAATATCCATGAATCTATTAGAGCAATGAAACAGACATTTTGTATGTACATAGTGGCAATTAAAATAAGTTCTCGTATGTATCTTTCAAACAACTTGAAGAGCACTAAACCAACATGAAGGTCATGTGGAATTTATATATTTCGATGTTCTTTCCACGCGATTTATTCATCCCAGTGCAGGGAAACTTCGCACGGTATGTATGTATACAAGGCATACAACGGCGTCTACTTTCATTCAATTTTGATAATGGGAAAATCAAAATGGTGTAAAATGTTAAAAACACGTTTTTATTTATTGTGTGCTAAGCTACAGATCGAAGCGAAAGTGTGTTTAATGAACCACCATTTATAATATTAATCTGATGGCATATTTTATGGCCTACATTTTAAAATATCAATATGGCGGCCATGCGATATATTTCTTCGGTTCTCAGTATCTCCAAAACTATTACAGCAATGGCACCGAAATTTAGTGTGGTGATAGAAAATTATTAAGTACTGTAAGTACATGCGACTTTCAAAAACCTAATAAACGCAAAAACGAAATGGCGGCCACGCGATTTTCATTCGTTAAAATTGATATTTCTGACCATCTAATCATCCGAGAGGAGCGAAACGTGGCACAGTGAATCTTTATTTAGAGCTTAGTACATGATCATTTAATGTTCTTCAATTTTTTTTGAATAATTCAAGATGGCGTCTGTTCGAAATATTAAATATATATACATATAGTATATATATATATATTTGATTTATTTTGTGTTATTCAAGCAATCGAAGAGAAGCTTCGTCTATTGGACTAATATAATACTGTAATCATCATCTAATGACACTGAAATCTGTAGCTTACTTTTCGTAAATTATAGATGCCATGCATATGACTTCCTGGAAAACTTAACTCCTGTCACTAGTTAAAGAATGCTGCAATCTCAAGGGAGGAGTCATAATTATCGATACTGAATGTTCTGTATTCTATCGGGTAGTTTTCATTGCATTGGTGGTGAAGGTGGAGTCTGTTTTAAGGGGTGGAACACCAAGGTCATTTACCCCATATTCTATTGTAGGTATAATAAATTATAGAATATACGTATGTGCCATTCCTGAAATGGAATGCATTTTACTGGTGTTCTGGTTGGTTGATAAACCAGCACCATGAACTAAATATTCTGATACACAATTACTTAATGTTGTATGCATGTATTGTAGGGAACCCAATTCGTGTAAATTATGACTCATATTTTCAAGTGTGTTGGTGTGAGTTATCTCGAGTGATGATGAAAGATTTGATTTAAGTCAGGGTATTCACTAGTAGGCCTACAATAGTAAAACCATTTTGCTTTCATAAAATATTATTTTCTATGATTATTGTATGAAATGACTGCAACGTTTTGATATTAGTTTTAAGTTTGAAATTTTGGTCTATACTTAATCATATTGTAGGTAGTGTATCAAAAACTATTTTATGTACGACCCTGACTATTATGTGTCAGAAAACTGTATCATAATGAGGCCCATTATAACACTATTTTTCATTATGAAACAGTTTCTACCACCAACCAGAGCTCAAGAAACAGTTGTGTGACCAATTAGATAAGGATACCTTCGCGCATGCGCTCAAAATCCAACATGTCTATATAAATTACCGACAGTGCACCGTCCATATGTTACCGTAAATAAACTGGTGAATATGCGACAAGAAATATCACTGTACCTTAATATCCCCAAAACCAATTTCTACACAGCACGTTGTTTTGAAACGACTTCGGTGACAGTTTTACTGAATACTGCTGCTCAATCTGAACATATGGCATTGAAGCACACAGAACGCATGCGTCAGTTGGCCAGAGAGCTTGGAAACCAGAGATATACTACCCAGCGCAGCACCCGATCACAACATTTTAGTGACTGAACTGATATTTATGAATATTTATGTTAAAACATATAATACAGTAATAATTATCGTCGAACATAAACAGTCGGTTGCAACTCGACTATAATGGTAATTAGGACACTCGTATGGAAATTATAAAACTCGCATACGCTCGTTTTATAAACATACTCGTGTCTTAATTATAGCCATTATAGGCTCGTTGCATAATGTTATAGTACGTCACATGGAAATCCCTTTTAAAGGTAGGAGAGGATAATGGAAAATACTAGCAGAATATATGAAAATGGGCTATTTACTTCCTCAAGGAGCTACTTGCCTAAATTACACTAAATCATGACTTGGGACGTTCCTTTTTAAATTACATCAAAATATTCCACTTAGCAGTTGGAAATGTTACAGAATAGAATTGTATGTGCATGACGATTCAATAAAGTAAGGTCAATATACGTAGATTAAATGCTTCAAGTCTGCTTCCGATCTCCATAGAAATAAGTGCCGTTTGGGATCCACGCTTTCCACTGATCTCTGTTCTTGTCACCAGTATCCCAGAGAATTCTTATTATTGTCATGGATACACCTTGAAGTCTTTTATGCAAATTTTAGGGCCTGCTTCGTGGTTTGAAAAAGCCTATTTTATACAACTAAACCCAAATTGAAAATGATAATGACACACTTTATATTTTGAATGTGGCAATTTGAATATACAGCTGACTTATACAGTACCATAATGTGTTTGTGGTTGGATGGAACCTCCTTCCACTGAGCCTCCCAATTCTTTCACAGCTCAATCCTGATTCCCTTCTTCTTTCCCTAAAAGTTAATTTTCCAGTTGTAGGAATTGCTCGTCGACTTTTCACTCCATGTTCTCGTTTCTCTCTAGCCTTTCTTTCATTCGCACCTTGCTTTCGCACGCGCATTCTTTGTGAGGAGTACTCCCTATCTGGGACGCCTTTGCCATGCTAATTCTCGCTGGTACATCTAGGTCTCGGTATATTGGGTCTGTGCTCACCCTCTCTTACAAGTAATACTGTGTAAATCTTCCTTCTCCTCCAACTCTTCTAATGTTTTTTCATGACCTGACTAACGCAAGCACTCACCCCACTGCCCCATTGCCATCATATTCTGATCATGCAAACATAGGAAAGTTCAAGGAAGCCTTTTTGGTAGGGCGTACACTCAGCATACCATATGGAGACAGTTAGTTACTTATTGTTGTTTTAAGGGGCGGAACTACGAGGTCATCTGCCCCTATATGGAGACACCTCAGCTTCGATAATTGTGAGGTTGATTCCCATCTAGATAATAAAAAAGATATGAGCCTTACAGTAGTCACATATGATGTGTAAAATCTGACATGTTATCCTACTATGAAATTGAGATGAAATGTATGTCAAGTCATCTGACATGTTATCCTATTCGTATATTACACAGCTTGGACATTCATAAAATTTTAATTTACGCTCCGTTTTCATACTGGTACTATGATGAATGTATAGATTGAATTGGAGATACTGTATGCTACTGTCACACTTGTTTGAACAAACATCACATATTATATTGTAAATTAAGAGGAGGAATGAAACAGTCTCTAGCCTATCTATAGACTACTAGAAATAATGTTCAATACAATCAAATTTCCCTGCTCCTGCTTGGTGCAAACTATTGTAATTAAAATGAGATAAATCGTAATTTCATGTAGATTCTGTTAAAATGACGCATAATGTTATGATATATATCGTTTAAATCGATGATCCGATAGCATAAATAATTTCCGGGGCTAGGGTTCGAACTTGAGACCTCATGATTCGCAGACCAAGATGATATCCACGCAGCCATTACAACCACAGACATTTGGAGTACAAGACAGGTACTCATTTTCACATGCCGGTAATAATATGGAAGTATTTTTTTATGCTCCATTAATATTTTCCTTTTTTTCTGATAATGCTCCTGCGTGGAATTGAGTTTTAAATTAGTTATGATTATGCCTAATTGACAGTAAAGGGAATTCCTATAGTTGTCTATGAAAGGCTAGCCCAGTACCCGTATAAAATCATCGATACATATTAAATTGATCACTGCATTACCGCAATGTGGGTTAATATCTGAATAGCAATTGTGCAGAAACATAATACCGGCTTTGCCGACTAGTTACAACGATTCATATAAAAGCATATCATCATTTAAGTACTAATACGAAAACATGTGGTTTGTGTTTCAATGAGTTGACACCAGAGTTCGCATGAGCGTTTACCGTTCAGTATGAAAGTGTTGGGGAAAGTTACTCGGCGAGTGGATGCCCATCACTTTTACCCAGAGATTGAAAAACAGACTCTTAATAAATCATAATTGTTTTCAGCAAATATGATTTAATGAATATTTTTACACTAAAGAATGACAACTTGATGATGATTCATTGTAGAAATATCTGTAATTGCGCCTCCAAACCTTGAAGTAATCCGTATGTTATATACATTCCACAAGGTACCACTGCCAGCTAGATCGGATCTAGCTGGCAGTGCGTCTTACTCACTTCCGTCCCATTATTGAAAATCACTCCCACAAAAATATCCAGCAACCGAGTGGAAAGATGTTACATATTACAAAAAAATAGACTTTTGTCAATATTTTGCATAGAAATTACGAAGGGAGTATTCCATTACAATAACTTGGATTTGTTTGATAATTTTAATTCTGAATGTCATCCCGTCTGAATGTCTGGATGTTCTGTCACGCATTAGTTAAAGACGACTGAATTGTATGAAGCGTGGTGTTTAACACTAAGGTACATCAACAAAAAGGAAAATAATATATCTGAAATGCATCACGTCTCAGATTTCGATTTGTATATCACACAGGCTGGTTTATGATGTCTACCAAGCACACAAACAGTACGTTACGGTTACATATTTATTCATTTTTTTGTCGTGTGGCCTCTTAAGAGGCCGAGTGCAGGCCTTTCTGTTCGACACCCGTAGGTGAGCTGCGCGCAAGGATGAGAGATGGAGTGGATAAAGATGAATGAAACTGGTCAAGGATGTGGAAGGAAGTGGCCGTGGCCTGTCAGAAGGTACCGTCCCAGCATTCGCCTGGTGTTGAAAATGGGAAGCCACGGTAATCCATTTCAAGGATGACCGACGGTGGCTTTCGAACCCAGTCGTCTACCGAGTCATCAGGGAGCTTGACCCCATGGCCTAACGCGGCGCTTTAGCGAGCGTATCCACCACTGTCGGTGTTTATTTATTCATTTATTGTATAGAATAATAAGCAAATTTATTTTCTCCTCCAAATTGGATGAGGAAAACAAATCATAGCAACCTGTTGGAAAACTAATAAGATTCACTGCTCTAGATAACCTAGTTGGTGCTGGTTTATTGGGAAATAGTGCTTACAATGTGCTTGTGAAGATAACACTGCAGTCGAGGTCTATATTATTTAATTTCAAACATTGCAACAGTGTCTGTCGAGAATGGGGATGCTTACATCTACTGTATATAGAACTAAAGGCATTACAGGGAATGTATAGCCGCTACACCACGAATTCGTCCCATTAGACTCACACATACATTCATGGTTGAGTAATAATAATATTTCATACCCCTTCTTATTAACGTCCATACGGAGCCAGGAATGGGTGCAGTGGTTCTTATGACCAGAAGCCCTGACAGACGTCAACCTCACGAGAGGAGTTAATGCGAGACCAATGAAACTGGAGTAGCATATGAAAGAAGTGGTCGTGACCATTTGCCAGGATTTGAAAATGGACAACAACGGTAAACCATTTCAAGAATGGCAGACGATGAGATTCAAACTCACTCCACCTCAGAGCCTGTCTCCATGGCCTTGTGACTCAACACGCGTAGCTACAATGGTGAGTTTGAGTTATAATAATAATAATCGTATGGCCTCAGGCGTTTTGGGGAAGATCATTTAAGCTGGAGTCACTGAGACTCCAATTTCAACGTTCTTCAAAACACAGTCGTTTGTTAGTAACAATTACCTCTCTACTAAGAGATCTGAGACCGAGATTTAAATAATTTTTGTGTTGTAAATGCAATTCGAGAAGTCCTTTGAGACATGCCATCGTATGACACGTTTGCGGGGATTAGCACCGCCTTTCACAAATCTGACTTCTTCGGCCGCAAATCAAACCAGCATTCTTGGGGTTATGAGACGTAGTAACGTTTACTGCAGACCCACCAAGAAAGCTAATAATAATAATTATAATAATAACATTAATAAAATAATTATCACAATAATCTGAAAAGGAATTATATATTCTTATCCCTATATTGATTTACGGTTGGACACTGCAAAATCCGAATTGTAATCGTTAAGTTGAAGCACTGAGAAACACATTTTCTCTCCGCGGTGTAGCCGCGCACTTCAGCGACTGGTATGGGGAGCTGCAGCAAGTACGGAGATGGGTGATTCGAATCCCGACAATTGTAGTGGTCATCCTCAGTTTGGCGTTTCCGCACTACCTACAGAAAAATGCCAGGATGTTATCTAATATCAAGTCTCGGAGCACCTCACCCAATCACAGTTACTACTCATGACTGCTTCAGTGTGTGTGTATGTGACGTCTTCATCATCAATTCATCATAATTGTGACGTGCAGTTCACCCACGAGCGTCAACTGAAAAGACCTGCACTCAGCCTCCCAAGAGGCCACACGACATTCATTCACTACTTCAGCCACATGACACAATTACATACAAATGCAACACAGAGTTCACGGGACTGATGGCCAATATGTTCCAAATCCCAAAAAATAATTATCGACAACAACAGACTCATTGTTAGTTGATGATCCTGTGAACGTCATCATTGTCTCACAAGTAGTGCGCTCATGAGGATAGAAACAACAAGTAATTAACATTTGGAGAGTCTCTTCTAGTTTGTAGTGGATATGTGTTCATATTATGAGAGACTAGTTTAAATTGCTCTCTCCACAATAGCCAATGAACATTTGGCATATCAAATCTGTATTTCACTGCATGCAAATTTAATACGAGTCAATTCACTTTTCAATATCCGTGGGCTGGAGTAAATCCTCTTCCAACGAACAAACAACTCGGCAGATTAATGACGATTCATCAACAGGAGCTAAGTTCCACCTCAATCCGATGTAGTCCTGGCACAGCCTACATTACTCTTAACTTAGCATTCAGGGAGGAATACTGTTTATCAGAATATTGCAGCTCAGTAACAAATTGCAGCTCTTATTCATGATAAATTGTTTGGCTAAAGTAAAAATGTCCGCTCATAGCGATACAGATACTGTTTGTCTTTCACGGTAACGAATTACTTACCTTCAGAGCCGTGCGCATTGAGACATTAAGTAAAAGAGAACCAGGGAAAGTAGTTATTTTAATGCATACTACAGAGTTATAGTTAGAAGAGGTGGTTTGTACCAAAATCTTCCAAATCGTCTCAATAGCAAAGGAAAAAATTTGCATTCCTTGAAACGTCAACTGAAATGTACTCCTTTGTTTATATAGTGCGTTTAAACAAATAAACTAAACTTAACTAAACTTAACAAAACATAACTAAACTTAACTAAACTTAACTAATCGTAACTAAACTTAACTGAACTTAACTAAACTTAACTAAACTTGACTAATCTTGACTAAATTTGACTAAACTTAACTAAGGTTTACTAAACTTGACTAAACTTAACTAAACTTGACTAAACATAACTAAACTTAACTACACTTTACTAAACTTAACTTGTTTGTCGTGTCGTGTCGAGCCCGCATAGCAGTAAAACCGTGAGGGTGGTATATACACATGGGCTAAAATATAACCGATCGTAACAAATAAGCATTCAAAAGAAAGATAATTACCCGCAGCAGTGACAAATTCATAAATATCAACATTACAAAAAAGTGTCTTTAAACAAATATACAAGACGATAGCCCCTGGCAGAATGTGTCGCGTTGAGCCCGGGGGAATTCTCGCGCGGGTCTACTAGGTTATTATATTTCCTTTTGTCAGCTCAAAATACATATTTGTTTTGTCACGTTTTACTAAGTTTGAAATTTAGGTCGCCAGAAATAGCAACTTCATTTCAAGTATTTGCGCAGTCACGGATTGGGCTGCTTGCTTCTCACAATTCTAAAAGTCATATCAGTGGCCTTTTTTGCCTAGTTTTCTATCATGCTGCAATGTTTCAGGTGGATGGCTATAGGCCTAATAAGTTACTAGCAAAGAAAATTAAATTTAAGAAATTACGTGGTCACCCAGTGAACTTGTTCGTCACAGCAGAAAATTTCAAAATATCGGGAGAATAACTGCAATAGGTTTATAGAAAAGAAAATGTAAAAAAATATTCCGCCATCGTAATGGTATAATATGTTTTACAATTTCAGAAGCCATGACATTGAAATTGTTTTATAGTTATCTATCATGGTGGAAAACGTCAGGATGATAGCTGTTATAGGTTCCTAGGAAATATATTCTTTTAATGGCGGGCATCCTTTATATCTCCTTAGCCTATTTGCAATTATTTTGAAATTAATTTCAATGAAGTTTTACGACCCACTAACATGGTACAAAACTCCATGCTTATAGCTATAAGAGATTCTGAGCGTCTGGTGGTGATATTTTTCGGGCGGCCGTCATGTTGGATTTGAATGTATTGTGAAAGACACAGTTCAGGTTTCCGGAGAATGAACTAACTCAGTACAAAATATTGATAGAACTAGTCTAGCAAATGCAAAGTGATTTGGGAAGACACAGACCCGGAGAAAAGTCTTTCTCATAAGCTTATATAAGTATTTCATAAATTGAAAATATAAAATGAGCGTGGCATTCAGGAGTAAAACCTACCAGGTATGGTCAAGGAGTGGCCTCAGTGGTATTTCCATGTATTCGGTACTTGATTGATTTTTCCATGGATTGTTGAGTGGTGAATTTCGACTGTCTGTAATCACGGGATAATAATCTGAGTATCCGTTATGTTACAGTATAACTATTGAAACTGAGAAGAAGTAAGAGTGAGTGTGATACCTTGTCATGGTGGCACAACAGATTGTCTGATGAGCTGAATTGAATCCAGAATCAAGTGGCTTGCAGGACCTAAACAGTAGAGAGATACGTCAAGGGAGCGTTTCGTAAAGAATATATAGTAGTAATATTCGGTAGTGGAACAAAGCATTATTTATCCGATTTGATGTGTTAAAACAAGACTAATGTCAGAAATTTACTGGAGTTGCTATATTCAGTCATTTAATTTATTTGTAAGTGGGGGTAATTCCCCGGTGACAAATTGTACACTTACAGAAAATTACCAACAATAATATCAACCACACTTAATATACACAAGTTGCGATTTGGGAACTAAAGTAATTAGGCTACATCGGAGTATTTACACAACATTTCAGTCTTCTCTTAAACACAACAATATGTTTGCGGAAAGGCTCTAAGACTGTGGCAGGTAATGAGTTCCAATATTATCAATACCACGATTTGTGAGGTTTGAAGCCATTTTTCAGTGTTGCCTAAGTAAACAAATGTTTGGTGCTTTTCAGTCGGTCAACACGAATGTATCCAAAAGGAGCTGGGTTATGCCCTAATCCTGAAATAAATTACATGAGATTAATAAATAAATAAATAATAAATAAATCTCATGTAATTTATTTCAGGATTAGGGTATAACCCAGCTCTTTTTGGGTACATTCGTGTTGACCGACTGAAAAGCACCAAACTTTTGAATACCACGATTAATGAAATAATATTTCCAATAATTTGTACACTGCGGTCGGCCATTAATATTTTACGGATGATCTGCCCTGCTCAGGTAGGTGGGATATCCCAAACGTTTGCTTGGTTCTCCCCATGCTGGTCGATTAGTGTAGGTGTTAAACATAGCGTATAGTCTGGATTTAGTCCATCTTCCAGAGTTTACCACCCTAGTTTTTATATCATTCGAGTTACACTACTTCTAGGATTAAAATCGTCGAGCACAAACCTGGCAGCCTTCCTTTGTACCACCCCTAGCTCATTGATAAGTCCTACTTGATATGGGTCGCAAAACACTGAGCCGCATTCCAAGATTGACCTCACCAGGGTCAAATATCCTAATTATTTTGCTGTGGAACTACTGCCTTTTAATACCCTCGTTACAATATGAAGTGGTTTATGCGCTTTGGAGACGACACAACCCTATAGGTACTCCAATTTATATCATTCCTTACATGGATGCCCAAGTATTTGTATGAGTCTTCTTCTACAAGTATTTCTGAGCCGATATTATATTGGAAATGATGATTTCGCCCTCTCCTAATTCTCATGAGACTACATTTACTCGTATTTATCTTCATTTTGTTGTCAACCACCAATTTATGGACCAGGTTGAGGTCAATTTGTAACCGAGCGTTGTCTTGTGAGCTATGAATATTTAGGTATAACATATAACCCATGATAAAAGACTCACGGATGGTCACGTGTGCAGCAGAAGAGAGAGTCATGGTGGACAAATCAGGAAAAGGGACCAATTGAAATTTAAATCATATTAATTCTGATGGCAAACAAATTGATAAATTAAATTAGGAATTCATAAAGGGATGGATTGTTGAGGATGAAGACTGTCCATAAAGAACATATCAAGGCTACTTCATTGGAGAGGGAATACAAAAGATTCGACTGGAATATTTTGATATTTGACGCAATGTAGTCAAAAGCATGTACTGAAATCACAGATGTAGGCTACTCTATACATTGAAGTGAAAGTCGATAGCCCTAAGGATATTGATAGTAGTCACGTAAGCGTGTCTTCGCAGTCTACCGAGAAGCTGACTTAGTGGCTGGCTAGGTTGAGTTGCACTTTTAAAGGCATTGCGGACATTCACGTCATATTTGTTGCGCCTGCCAAGATGGCAGCGAGATTTGTCCGAAGTCGCGCGATTAACCGAGCACAGGCAGGTCGTACTACATTAAATATGCTTCCTCTGGGTGGAATATGCTGATCCACTTATCTCTGGCAGCCCAGCGCCACCAGTCTGTTTTAACTACACGTGTCGCACTCAGGATTAGGTATCATTTGGGAGACAAGAGATGTAAGCACATGAAGGTAAGAACATACTCTCTCAGAATATATACTACACCATGACACTGAAATTGCATCCAACAAAGCGTGGTAGCTCTGCGTGTTAACTCTGGACTCCAAGAGGTGGGTTATCTCATTATTCGAGAGACGAGTGGTTTCAAGCTGCACCGTCGGCACCCCTTAAATTGTTCTCTGTGGTTTCCATTTTTCAATTCCGGGATGGTAGCCTACTTTCTCATAGATCCCGGCCGCTTCAAACCAATTACGTCCTATATTAATCTAGGATTGTGACAGATGACCTCAATGGTTAGTTACTGAAAGCCAGGAGCGTGAAACTTCTCGCAAACGTGAGGGGGGGATGAAATTCATATACTCCGGATGCCTACCTACCAGGGAATGTTTATTTTAATTCTAAGCACGACGATTTAAGGCTTTACGACTTGAAATAACACGCAATGTAGTTAGTTAGTTATTGTTGTTTTAAGGGGCGGAACAGCGAGATCATCTGCCCATCGCGGTAATGTAGGTGTAGCGATCAATTAGAAATAAAAAGAAAGATAATTTTTATTCATTATTTCCAATTGAAATACAAAATTCAATTAGAATATGAATACAAAACATAAAACATTTATCAACGTCTTGAAAAAGACCCGAACACTGACTGCCATCGATCTTTGTTTACAAAACCTAAAATTTACCCATTCAACATCTCTTAAACCAAGCAATTCTTCTATCAGTTCAGATGAGTAAATAATTTGCGTGTCTCTTTAACAAAAATATTAATTTATTTCTCCTCATTATACCATGATAATGCAATCATCTTTTTGTTATTTCAAAGAAAAAATTGTTGTCACCAATCATTATCACGTTTCCTCTCAAATCGTTCAAAATATCCAAATTAATCCAAATTAAACCAGGCGTCGAGCTAGTAACATTTCAAGCATAATTAAGGTAGTGCGATATCAATACACAACAGCAGTGGCGTAAGAAACGATTGAAATTAAAGTGACTTTTGAAAGATTATTATTGACAAATTATTGACGAGTGACGGGAGAAATTCCACAATAGAACCACTTAAAACAGGCTCTTCCAGCCGAGCAACTCGCTCGTGAGCAGTGGAGTACTCACCGCCTTCCGTGAGTAAACCAGCAACATGCAATACAGCTCTGCTGTGGGGGGCTGCCGTCACTGCGGGGTGGATAAATCATGACTGGCATGAAGTGCATGAACTTGTGTTATGACCTTCGCCCAGTGACGCATTGGCTCTCACCCCCAGTCCCTATCCAACCGTGCTCCGAGCATTACTGCTGAGTACTCGCGTTTACGCATACTCAAACTCATGGATTTGGAACAGCCTGACTTAAAACTATAGTGGTGGCGCACTAAACACATTTTCATTGAAATAACAGAGAGATGATTGCGGCAAGATGAAAGACCTTCAATTTTGTCAAATAATATGCCAGTTTTAGGTCCTTATAAAAATCAGACAAAATAACGTAAGAAATGCATGCAGCCTATTAAGCTGAGACGTAACATAAAACCCTCCATAGATAGCATAGTAGTCGTGAAAGGGAACCATTTTCCTTATTCGTTATTTTCTTGTGTCCCCCTTCCCCTCCCCCGTGCCCTGAAAGTATCGTTACATATAAGGTACCACAATTGCAACAGATACTGGGCCTAAAAGCTTAAAATGAAACTTTCGGGCAGTGGTCTAAAGTTAATGTTCAAGAACACTGTCCTATAATGGCGTCACTCTAGTCTTAAATACAATGAGGAGGACAAAGCTGGCAATGAATGACTTAACTGCACAACAAAATACAGTATTAATAGTCTCGTTCATTTATGTAGTGCATTGTGAAATGGAATTGTAATAAGTAGTTGTTAACATGGAATGTTCTTCCCCTGGAATTGAGTTCGTTAGGATTTATGTACGGCGTGTCTCCTTTCATGAGCGGAGGATCGATATGTCAGCCGCTGCAGGGATTAGACAGACAGGTAACACACTAAGGTAATTGCTTCCCGTCCTCTTCCACAGGGTGATTTCTTATCGCGATGGTGGCGCCTATTTTCACGCTCGCGGCACTTTACGACCAACTGTCTGCGAGATGGCAGGACGATTGTAGGTGTCAATTCAGCTGGATTAGCACTGTTAGCGCACGACCTCTTGGATAGGTAATATATAGTATATACAGTAAGTGTATGTCAGAATGAACAGACGTTCGCCACGTTGTAAAATGGCAGGTTACACTTTCGTTCCTCTATTGACTTGGTTTATAGCAAGGTTTCACAAGAAATGAGTCTCAACTAGGAGCTTGGCTCAAAAAGCGAAAATGGAATCATTGGATAAACCAGGTGCTAGTCGTTTGATTCACCTTTGCGTCATTTTAGAGTTATTAAGGTTTAACATACTAACTATATAACCTTGATGCTTAGTTAGACTGGTAGTATAACATGCTGTGGCTTAGTTTTAAACACACAGCACATCTACTGCGTCATGTCAGCCGCAGGCAATGATGCAGAACTAAGAATTGAAGAACAGTATGGTTCACATTTTCTTCAAGGAAAATCTTTGTTTTTATTTTTTTCTGGTTTTGCAGCAAGTAAATGTAGAATATTGAGGAATTGTAACCAGTTATAAAATATATTTGATCTATGCACGGGTACGAATTATATAAAATGAGGCATGTATTGTGGCCGCTGGCCAAAGGTTTCGGGAAGTCATCGGTTTCAAATGACCCTTCCGAAACCCTCTTCCAGCTAACACACAAGTATTGGGAACGACACATTCATAGGCTGGTTTCGCACAAAAGTCTGCACTCGGGGGTATCGGGAATTGGTGAGGTTCGATTCTTCACCAGCTCAGAGGAATGCATCGATATCAAAACTAAGCAAGAAAGAGAGGTCAGTCTTATGTTAAAATCAAGAATAAATTTTATTCAGAATTGATCCCTAGCCTAGCATGAGAGTTGCAAACGGCTAATCCGATACTATTCTGCCCTGAAAGAAAATATTTAAAAAAAGTCCTATGCAAAGTCTAAGTTACTCTCATGATCTTAATACAAAATTTAAATGAAAACAAACAAACTAAGAGTATGGCACGTAAGATCAACCCTAAGCAATAACATCGAAAATGACTACGGGAGGATCAGACATCAAAAGAATTTACTGCAAAGCAAGACATTTACTTGTTTACAAATACTAAGAATATTTACATTTAAGGACCAAGGGGAAAATTGTTCTAAGCGTTGATGGTGCCATCTCCAACATTTATCTTTAAATTTACGTGTTTATCTAGTCCTAACTAACATTAATTAATAAACGAGACGCGTTTATTACAAAGAAAAGATTCTAAATATGTGCACAACGTTGCTGAATAAAACAAAGATTAAACTAATACAACACAAATATGTACAATAATCCAGCTCTCCTATTGTTGTGCAATTGGCACTGCCTGCCTACCCGATTTGTCACTCTTTGTAACAAATGGTCATAGTATTCAGATGTGTAAAGGAAAAATTAGAATAAAGGAAAGCCTGCAAATGCGATAATATTTAAACAATTATATCGACTCACATTGCTGCCAATCTGATGTGTGTGCTTCAGTTTTCACAACATCAATTGGTTGTTGTCTAATTGTGTCAAAGTGTATCAAAAATAAATCAACAATAACTAAAGTCTAATTTTGGTCCTTCCAAATATTTTATTTTTAGCGTTTATTTATTATTTAGGCTCAAAGGGGGAATTATAAGATTTGTTTAGTTTCATAAAAATCCTATCTTTGGTTATTAAAGTAGCTACACAATTATTTATGCCTCACAGTGTATTTGTTCAGTTTTATCGACCTTTAATTGCGTTTAGTGTAGACAGGTATGATCTGTAAATCCATCTAATGTTCAATAATTTCATAACATTCCACTCAGGAATAACTTTAATAACAGACACCTTGTGTCTCCACCATTACTCTTATTATTAGACATCCTGTGTCTTACTTAAACCATGGATTCGTCAATCCTTACTTCATCGGTCTGGTACGACTTCAATAGTTCATTACCGCCGGGATAAATTACCTTAAACATGTACTCTAATAGTACCATAATAACATTAGTTAACAATGAGTGTGGATTCCCGAATTATACACATTTAAAACACAAGTTTATAAAGACAAAGTGTGTAAAAACACAGCTGAGAATGCTCTCCTATAGCATAAAGTATTCTGATACAAAACTAGCGTGTGTGATTGTGTGTTTTACATGTAGCCTCTTCCCTTAAATAACGTCGAACCTGCGATCTCTCGCTGCGAAATACAGTTAATTTACAATGTCATTCTAGATTGTCGTAACAAAATAATGCTTTACTACAGATGCTCATTTGTCAAACACGTGGATAACGGATCCCGTATTCAGATTATATAATGTTAGGAATTTCACTGCCTTCTAAATTATTTTATGCACTGCCTGAGATTCAGATAGCCGTGCTATGAGTAGCTCTCTCACACACATGCGACCTTGGCCTTCTTTTGTCACCTGTTAAGAACTTGTTTATTAAGTCATGAGCTTGACAAGCGAAAGTAGTCTGTTGCTGTTCTTGAAATGATACGAAATGGACATTATAACTTTGCCTTCCTGGCGTTAAAGAAATTGATTACAAAACTAAATCTTTCCACACGTAAGCTTATTTTAAAACTACCTATGTTGTGCACTTAGTGAAACCATTTAATGACTAATCTACTGTTCCAACCCATTAAATACGGCTACTGAAACATATTCTGACTTACAGAGTACAGCGTCAAGACTTCAAGACCCGCCGTGCGATGTTTTAGCGGTCTCCGTAATGGTCTTAAATCATCTTGCCTTTGTTTCAGCGACCTTCCATTGCTAGCTCCCCACGCATAAGGTCTAGTAATCGATCTCCGACTTCAAAGCGTGGTCGTTTTTATACATGTGATGTAGATGGTTGGTTGATTCCATGTTGTGAGTAGGGGTAGGGTATTCACTCATATTATATTTTATGCTGGTGTTATTAAACTCACTGACTCTACTGGTGTGGTATAACAAATTGTCCATTCACTCCGCCACTGAGCTTACCATTTTTTTGCAATACTCACTCGCAATACTTTTGCACGTGGTCGAAAATAATTATTTACAGTTTAACAAAATAAATTTCAGCACTTTGACATAATATGACATAGTTTATGATTAACACAGCTTTTTACAAAATCACAGTTTTTATAGCACACTTGTGCATGTCGGCATGCGGCCTGATAATTTGCTCACCATGCTTTCACAGTTCGCCAAATCTGGTAAAACTATTCCACTGGTTAAATAATATTTCACGATTACGATCACTTCCTCTGCATATTTAACAGGGATGGTTGTTAATGTTCAATATAATCATGGATTTATCCATCTCAATAGCGTCTTTCATCACTCGTAACTGGTATCACGTGTTCGATTCCAATACGTCACTAACACGACTGTCTCTCACGGACGTTCGACAAGAAGTGGTGTCTCTCCAGCGTGGCGTTAGTTCCATGCTTGACTATGCCGCGCAAATTTACGGTTTCGCCTTTCTGCGATGTGGACCGTAATTTAAATATGATGAATGACTTCAAATAAATTCTGGACGATTTACGGGGTATCCAAAATGAATAAATGTTGATGATAATTAAATTTTGCTCAAAATTCTTCCTGCTTCCTGTAGGGTGTGTTCATTGCTCTTCAGTACCACAGCAACTTCTCCAATGATCTTGTGATCGATTACCAACGCGAACATGCGTCATCGGGCGCAATATGAAGGCAGAGATTGAATAATTCAGACACGCCGGATACGTTTTGGACCGTAGCAGACTGTTTTTATTTCAGGTTTGACACCCATAGATATCTTCATTTCACTCAACATGCAACATGCGAGAGCTGTCATATGACGACTTATTGAATTCAGGGCCATGAAAATCGTTTGACGATGCTAGTTTTGAATCTATAATGTCATGTTGGTTAGGGCTTATTTCCCATAAACAAATTCGATTCATTTGGTAATGTACTGAAAACGCACATTTATTAACCTTATTAATTTCTTTATAATATAAAGATAGTAACTGGAATAATAATTATTATAAACTTGACTTTGGTAATATGTAAGCCACACATTTAAGTTATGCAATGTTATTATTATTACTAGTATTATTAACACTTGATCCAGATTTTATTTTACACATATTATTATAATTATTAAGCCTCCGTGGCTTAGGAGGCAGCACGCCGGCCTCTCACCGCTGGGTCCGTGGTTCAAATCCCGGTCACTCCATGTGAGATCTGTGCTGGACAAAACGGAGGCAGACAGGTTTTTCTCCGGGTACTCCGGTTTTCCCTGTCAAAATTTCATTCCAGCAACACTCTCCACTATCATTTCATTTCATCTGTCATTCATTTAATCATTGCCCCAGGGGAGTGCGTCAGGCTTCGGCAGCCGGCACAGTTCATATCCTCGCCACTAGATGGGGGCTTCATTCATTCCACTCTTGACCCGGTCGGAGACTGGAAGCAGGCTGTGGATTTTCATTTTCATTATATTTTTTTTTTTTTTGGATATATCTTTTAATTTTGTTTATTATTATTATTCGTGATATTTTGATAGAGGCTAATTGTGCCATGGTAATGTTCCAATTCCTTCATTTCTCTATAATTATTTAACCAGGAGAATCATAGAGATTAATTATTTCAATACATTATTTCGTTGTCTTGGTGATGTGAAAAGCCTGGAGTTGATCTCTACTTCATATATTTAGACAGATTTCTTCACACTTGGTGACAGGGTTTTATTTTTGGTCAGTGCGTGCAGCGGGATAATTCCCTGTTTTGGCGCAATAACTAGGAACTTATTCAGAGAATTGGGGACTGACGAAGAAGTTGCTAGAATTAAGGTCACAGACGGTCAATTCAGGTGATATTTTGAGTCACCATAGCCTCACGCCAGGCAATTGAAATTCAAGAGGAAAGCAATCCTAGATTTCGAATAAAGTGAGAATAACGTAGTCGGCCAGAACTAATCATTGGGCTAGAAAATGGTGAAGTTGGAAGAGTGGAGATTTGCCATGGAAACCACGTTCTGATTGGTGTATCAAGACGAGTGAACTTAAAAATGGAAAGATTTGTAAGGGAGCCGAAAAGGTTATTTAGGCCTGCAGAAAAAAGTTCTACTGCCCCATTATTATTCATTAACTTGAACATATACTCACTTCGGTGATTCAATTGGCATTCCGGACGATTTGTATCTTGTCAGTCCATGGGACTTAGCAGATATTACAGTCCAGTGGACTTGGGATATACATGAACCTCAGAAATCCACAGTTTTTGAACTTGATTGTATGTTAGGCAAATTCTGTCGAGTCATACGAATGGCAATGGTTGTGTTTGTGGCCAGAGTCATTAAAGTGATTCTTGAAGTTAGAACTTCGTCACTCTCAAGGTAACAGCGGACATATATTTCGTCCCTGTTACTTCATTCAAATCATCGACAACGTATCTTCACGACGACGTTCTGAAGGATGTCTCAGACGTCTTTATCAGACGTGCAGAATAAAGCCTTTTGATAGCCAGAACGTAATAGGCGGATGAAAGTGGAACTTATTATGTGTGTGCTTTGTCTTCGTTGGCAACCCGAATTGCTCGGAATTGATTCCAATAAAATAATGTGAATAGTAATAATGTTCTAGGTTTTACGTCCCTTTTAACTACTCTGGCTTTTAGAGACACCAGCGTGCCGGAATTTTGACCCGAAGGAGAGCATTAACGAGCCATAAATCTACTGACACGGCTCCCTCGCATTTGCACACCCTCAAATGCCGGCTGACTGCGCCGGGACATGAACCTGCAATCTTGGGCCCGGCAAGCGAAAACGTTATTGCTGAGTCACGCAGCCAGTCAAAAAATAATGAGAAGGTGACCTCTTCAGTGACAAAGTGTTCTTACCTGTATACAGTAGGCTATATGTAGTTACTGCACTTATTCGTTCATTGCTGAAGTCATGGTGGGTATTTGCACTCGTTGGGAAATTTTGAATAAGGCCCATGAAGAGATGGGATAGGTTGGTATGACACAAACTACGACACCCAGGAATAGCAAACATAGTTATGGAAGGAAGGGTCGAGGACAAGAACTGTGGGGCTAAAATGCTAATGTTCAAATACATAACTAAACATTTCCCTGTATTGAACCCAGGATGTGACTCCTAATATTACCACGCGCACAAAATGTATAGACTATTGTTCAGTCCCAGGGTCAATACGACCCTAGGACCTGAGACTTCTACACACCCAGAGGGGGATTATGGACATACGCCCCTGGATCTACAGACTGCTGCACAGCCATTCACACATCTTCACCATCAACTCAAGACCACAATACCCACTTATACCCAAATACCAGTACACCATTTCACCCTACAAAAACTACCCCTAAAGGCTAAGTCATGAGCCTCAACGAATACATTTCATTTACACGAGCAGGCGCAGTGGTATTGCTGTCAGCCGCGCTTACGACACATACATAAACATTTACACGCAGAGCACCAACAGTGACGACACGCCGAGTCAGCAGCTCGGGAACCCTTAAAAGGAGGGCCCGACGAAGACCTATCGTCTGTCGCGGCCCATGGCTCTGTGTATCTCGATCCAGCTTCAACGCATCGTCATCGCCAGGTGAGATAGAGTGTGCTCAGATCTCCTTATATATATTTGTATTTATCCCTTCACACCCACACTTGTGCTTTGTAATACATTTGTTTTCCACTGAAGGAGACATCACATTAATCACTACTGATCAAATAAATACTAGATCAGTAACCTACACATGCACATTATTTTACTTTTTCTTTACATCCGTACGCCAACCCGTTCCTTCTTAATTGCCCCTGACCGTGAATACTAGGAAGTGCATCGTCAGGTATTTCATTGTGCTCTCATAGTAGTAAGCTAGCCAGCGGCCGAGTGCCGACGTTGCAAGTAAGCTCGCTCTTACTCACATTTAATTGCTACTATTAACTAATAGCTCCCTCGTAATCGCGCATCCCTTGATAAGTAAGCTCGCCCCTATTGATTTATTCCCCCATCACTTTACATCCCCTTACAGATACTTACACCTGCAGTTTCCCCCAACTACGGGAAGCCTGTACCCTTTCGAAAACCACCCCTAAATTGAACATCTACACACCCCTGTTCATCCCATCCCCTAACACCGGGTTTGAACAGATTGGTGGAGGCCGGGTACCACGCAAATTAAAGGTAGGGACTCATACAACGAGCCCTCGTGGTAGATCGGTAAAAGTATCTAAAGAGCAGCCAAGCGAAATAACATTTTTTTTCTTTTCTCAGAATACGCCCCACATTTTGTCTCTATATATCACAGGGATTTGCATCATTAAACCCACCCACCCTCCCTAGGAAGAACCCTCAGATTTAATACACTAAAAGTCACAAACACTTCTTTACTACACACATAACTCAAGATGGCTCCCCTGTACCGTTTAGCCATGCTAAGGAACATTGGGGACTACCAGGAACTAATCGCCTGGCATAAGGTCTTCGCGACAGGGCAGGATTACCTGCAGAAATATCAACAGCTCCTGCACGCACAGTACATTCGCGTAATTAAGGCATTTATCCGGCCAAGGAGCACGCCTCAGAATGGGAAAATAAGAGCCAAAGTCCCCACCCTTCGCAGACAACTGAATCGCTCCCATTGGAGACTACACTGTTTACACGATGTAATGTTCCAACAGTATGATGCACTCATGGAAGAACACAAATACATAGGGACTTGTGGGACAAAAGTCGCTGAGCAGGCCATACGCCTTAACAGGGAGTATGCCCAAATTTGGGATGACTACCGCGAACTCCAGGCCAATAACGCCATATTCGAGTACGCAGCAGGGCCACCAGTGAAACCCAGAGAGGACATCGACATCGACACCCTGACACAGCAACTCGCACAGATGTCCATCTCTACACCTAGCAAAACACAGGGGAAGGAGTCTGCCGTGGCCACACATCACAAACAGGCCAAATTAGGTTCCAATACACTGAAGGGACACTTACAGACAGACACACGTCCCGCAGCGCCCGTCCAAGAGGCAATTTTGCCCGACCAAAGGGCAAAACTCACATCAACCCCTCCAGAACAAGTACACGAGAGGGCGTTGCCGCCAACCCATCAAGACACACAATATCACACAAAAAGGGACCTAGAGGAACCTATATCATGGGTGGAAGACATAGAGGACTTGCCACAGCAAGTTACGCCCATACCTACACATACACTTGACAAGTCACAGGGGAAGTAGTCCGCCGTGGTCATAGGTCGTAAACCGGCCCGCTTAGGCTCCGAAGCACTGCAGGGGCAATCACACACGTCCACACGACGCCTAGCACCAGTCCAGAAGGCCATTAGGCCAGAACAGAGGCGTCAAACAACATCCACCCCCTTAGTACACAACACAGAGGGGAAGAA
Organism: Meconema thalassinum; assembly: GCA_946902985.2. Taxonomy (NCBI): domain Eukaryota; kingdom Metazoa; phylum Arthropoda; class Insecta; order Orthoptera; family Tettigoniidae; genus Meconema; species Meconema thalassinum. The sequence goes on along the minus strand of OX336389.2, from coordinate 264,571,065 downwards.
AAATGCATGGATCGTAGACAGAAGCATGCCACACCGATCTCCAATACAGCACACTCACAGACAGTTACACGACCCCTACCGCCAGTTCAGAGGGCGATATCGCCAGAATGGAGGCGGACACGGACATGTGCACTCCCAGTGCAAATAAACAGGAGGGTGTTGCTTTCAACTCCTCAGGGTGCAAAACACACGCCTTTCAACACTGCCCAGGCGCGAACACAGAGTACACGGGATATAAGGAAGGTCTTATTGCCCACCCTACAAGGCCATGTAGACTGGAGGGCACAGACTCCCACAAACACTGATAGGGTAGCGCAACGCGAACCCAGCCCCTCAGGCACAAGCGTGCCCAGGCCAATAACGATGTACCATGGTGAACGTAGGCCTAGGCTTACTTTACTCGAAACACCCCAGGAAAATAATAAAGAGGCACCCCAATGGGTACCAGAAGCCTATGCCTTTATTACAGGGCGCAGTAATTCACCTCGTCGGGCAATAGCGCTCGGGCGGGGATAACAACATTCACCATGGAAAATCCACTCTTCCAATAACAAAAAGCGGCCTAGGAAAAAGGCAACTCACATGGCATAATAAAATTGAAGCCATGGCCATAGACACAGTGATAGACAATTACACGGACGACACCTCATAAACAACATAAATTACACACCCACATAAAAAAACCATAGGCTCCCATACACGCACTGTATCCCATATGTCTTAGGATCATGCATGCACAGAAGGGTTATATTATATGTATATGTACTTACAGATCATTATATAGATGTCTTAAATAGACACCAGGGTTTGTATATAGCGGACACTAATGTAACTAACAACACAAACATACACACGAGTAGGTTCATTTTCATCCAGGAAATACATAAATTAACACGGTAACACACAGAGAGAAAGGCAAGCCCTGAAACACAAACTACGAGGGTCCCACCAAATTACAGGGAATAGAGACACCGACATGTAGCTTCGGGACACGATACTAGATGCCACACGGGCAGACATCGGTCACAGATGACATAAACACTACGCAACTTTAACACATGTAGCGTCATCATGTAGACACGGCAAAGGGTTGGACATACAAGATGTACGGGAGACAGTGAAGTCAGGGACACATAGTTGTCAGACATGTGACCAGAGCCCATGAGGTACAAGCACACAAAGGCATGAGGTACACAGACAAGAGACACCATGCTCAAAGGCGCAGACAATTATTAAACACAGTAGGACACACAAAATTTGAGAGCGCGGTAATTGTAAGTAGACGTAGGGTCTTTTCCAAGCTATTCGGGAGATTGGTTGGAGCAAAGTACACAACTCTCACCGTATACGTAGTCTCATCATGTAGATACGACAAGGAATGTTACGTAAACACAAGTACACGGGGCAAAAATGTATCACAATTAGTAGTGGACAAACGGTAGAGCAATTCACGCAAGATCACGACAAGAGTATTTTACATTTGAAGTCGCAACAAATGGGCAGGAAGCAAGCGCAGACAGCAGGCGTTATCGCACAAGCAACACGATACTGCTGCAATGTCAGTGCAAACGCGCACTGTAACAGGCGGCCAGAGCAAGTACAGCTCAAGTATAATAACACTACGGCCGACAAAAACTCATTTATGATAGATTGAACACCGCGCTACGGCCACAAATTAAAATAAAAATAACCAAAATGCTCACAAACACTGTACACAGGGCATATTTTTACATACACATGCTGGTTTTACAATAATCACTTGGATGGCCGAAAGAGGGCATTAGCGAACGCACAGAGATCCGTACCACATATTGGCGGGTCGCGTCAAGGCCACAGGTCTAGGAAAAACACAAGTACACAACACAAACATTGTAGGTAATCTACAATCTCTGATAGAGTAAGCGTACCTAGCAAAAAGTTAGCCAATGACAGCTAGGGGCGAACTGCGCTACCAGAGGCCACACAGTGACAGACAGTAGGTACACTCAATCTAGGGTCCGCATTATAGATAAGAACGGGCGGCCCAATAGATAACAGAAAGAGTGGTTGACCGACCGAAGATAAACCAAGTCAGATATACAGATCACAGGATAGCGAAAAGCACACATTCACACAAACAGCCGACACAAAGATGGATAGGTACAGGGCACATTTTAGGAATATGGGGACTATAAACGAGCCAAACATGCATTGACACAAAAGGTGGGAATACCACATTTCAACATTAAACACTATGAGGAATTAGTGCGGGACAATCAAAAATACACCAGAAATCGGACGAGATAGGCTCCGAAGGAGAAGACGATAGGCAAATAGTTACAGGGCAAACAGATTAGTAAGGACAGATTCCGGAAAACAGCCCAGAGACAGGCATTTTTGGGGTAAAAACACACTTATCACACAAAAGAAAATACACCTGTACAGACGTATTCCACAAACACGGGGAATATTAGGGAGCCGACATACACTAACATAAAGCGTGGTAAAACCACATTTCACAGGCCGAAAATGACGGATATTCAGTAAAATCACCCCGGACACAGGCCGAGTAGGTTATCTAGGAATAGATAATAGATAATTGCACTAAGGCAGAGAAGTTACGGAAGCAGACTCCGAAACAGGCCTAGTAGCAGAAATTCAATAGATTAACACATTGTTTTTTTACACAAACATATGGCGACACACGGACAGTAGGTCGACAGCACGTTCTGTTGCCACTTCCTCACAAGACTGGGGAAACCAGGAACACAAACATTATAAAACAAAACACCGGAAATCGCGCGGGGAACACGCAACACATTCTTCCATGACGACACTGGTGTATGCGGAAGAAATTTGACAACAGCGAACTAGGACGATACAACATAAACATGCTGACAATAGCTGAAACAATAGCAGGAAGCTACACATTTGCAACACTGGATGTTTACACGGGGAGTGAGGACACTACTACATTATGTTGTCCTTAAAATATACACATGTTTGGAAGGCCGAACTTAACTGTTGAGGCTACATTATTTCAGGCCGACAGCTGATAAATCTTAAACATACATACAGCTGCGATAAGAGACACATGACGACGTGTGGCAAGTAGCCCACGCGACATAGATAAGCCGACTCAGATGTCAGGTCACGCTTCACGCAGCGGGCCAGACGGCAAGCGCAAGCGAGACGTGAGGCACGACGCGTGCTATGGCCGCGGCCGTCTCCTGCCGCATGCAACCAGCACTTAGGGGAGCGAGGCAATTTCACACAAACACACAGACTACTTAGGGGCGGATAAACACAGAGTACGTAGAGGAACAATCACACCTCCCCCCTAATAATTCGGGGCTACATGACCGCGTTGTCGCAGCCCCTAAACTTAAGAACCAACCAACCCCAAATAATTTCATTTTCTTCCCTAAATCTACAAAAGGCAATTATGCCATACCTGGCTATATTCGCAAGCCACATGGTTATTATAGCGACATAGGGTCAAATACATATAAAACACACCCCATTTTTTATTTTATTTAGAAGACCTGGCATACACAGCCATTGTAGAACTGCTCAGCCCACGCACAGGGAGACAGGCGAACTCCCGCGATAGGGCAAATACTTTAATTATGAATACAGACATAGAGGGTAGTTTTTTTAGCGTATGGCTTTTAGTGCCGGGAGTGTCCTAGGACATGTTCGGCTCGCCAGTTTTGTAGCTGCTTCAAGACGGACACCCAATTGGTGAGCGACAAGTACCGTTGGGGAGGGAAGGAGGGAAGTTGGAATGTAAGGACGAGGAGTTGGAAGGTAGCGGCTGTGGCCTATAGTTAGGGACCAACCCCGGCATTTGCCTGGAAGGAAGATGGGAAACCAAAGAAGACCATCTTCAAGGTTGCCGGCGGGGGGATTCGAACCTCCTCGCCTCCCGGATGTGAGCAACTGCCATCAGTCATGCCGTAACCACCACGGCTAACTCACCCGGTATAGAGGGTAGTATACAGTAGATACATAAAGGGACGGCTACATTTAAAGCCAGACAGACAGGCCTAAGAGCGTAACTATTCCCACCCACATTATAAATAGGAGAGCAGATAAACCCGTGAACGGTACAGCCGTCACCACACCTAGAGTTGATAGGTACAGCCAGAGGGCGTTACCTAGAAATATAGATATTTTACACGACGTAAGGGATGATAGGCCCACAACAATTACACAGGTTAATATTTTGATAAACACTAGATGCTGTATGGCATCTCAAGGATACATAGACGCTCAGAGAGCGCGAGTTTAAACAACTCAGAGAGGGGAAGAGAACATAGCGCAGCCAAGAGAGAATGGCACATCATGAAAGGAGCAGAGGCGGATAACGCACTCAGGATAGCCACAGCGTAGCCCACGGGCAAACATCCTCACACCCTCCCTTCATACATCCTAATACCTAACACGAACCTGCACAAACACACACATACACATAAAAACATATACACTATATTGAAATTATACATATGGGGTTGATTAGACATTCCGGCTTTTCACAAGTACGGGTCAACTGCACCCTGTGCCATACTGCCCCACCTGAATATTAGAGGTGGTTCGGACACCAATATTTAGCGCCGAATGCACATCTCTATATAGAGATGAGGCCACAGTGATATACTAACCAATATTTCAGTAAATAATCCCGCATGCAGAAGACATAAACTTATTACGCCCTAACACACCCCTTCTCCCCAAATGAGAGCAAACATGCGCTCATATCCATCTCGATGCATGAGATATCCCACCCACACACCAAGGGTTGTATTTTTATCATACCCGCATGACATTTTCAATTTTGGACGCCTGGGAAAAACCCACCCCATCTACTCACAGTAAAAACATCCTAATAACATCACCGACTCTTGGCCACCATAAACATGGGGTCCAAAGATGCTGTAACCCTTCCTTACTACGTTTCAACCCTTACATCATAAGTAACACCCCATCGGACCCCACTAGCAAGAAACCCTAGATTCCATGGTCCTACTAACATGTCAAAAAACATAACAAAGCATCAGCGCTGGAGATCCGATAAGGCAATGGAAGGCCGGAAGCAGGCACTGCGTTTAGAATGATCTACAACCCCAAGACACAGTTTTTTTTATCAAATCACACTAATTGCTACACATACAGAATTACACTTCCCCAAATGATAAAAAGGAATCTGATGTTTCACTAGGCGGTGACAAATATGCACATAAGCAAAAGCTGGAGCTCCACAGAATGCCAGAGCCGGGAAAACAACGGCAACAGATCCTGACCCGGACTAAAGACGGAATTACGAAAGGTCGAAGCGACGATGATTTAGTGAAGGACAACATCGAGATCTCGGGTGTGCCTAGCCTGCCCACGTTTCGGAGAAGGTTATGCCCATTATGCAATACTGTCGTCGGAGCCAGACCTGCAGGGGAGGCCTTTGACGTCTAGTAGGAGAATTAGCCAGCTCAGTATTGGACTCAGGAGACGAACCTAGAGACGACCACATTCAGGACTAGACTCCTAGTTAGTCTGTAACCTAAGTAGAGTTCCTAAGGCGGGGAACTAGTCCTCCATTCGTGTGAAGTGAAGAAGTGAGTCAGGGTTCAGCGGGACCAATCCTTGGCCACGCCAAGTCCTCATTCCGGAAAATGGGGCTAAGATAATTGAATGAATAATATACGTATAATGAATAATAAATGATGGATATGGAATGAATGCGGTCATTCGGATCCGTGCCCACGTAAACGGAGGACAGCGAGTCCCCAGAGCGTAAATGGGAAAGCAGCGAGCGCCCAGAGATGTAAATGAGGAGTGCGGTGAGCCCTCAGAGGGGCCTGGGCAACCCATTAATAAATATGAATGGCGAATAAAGCGGCTATAAGCCATATATGAGTGAACCTGCAGGCGACAATGGATATCCGCGCTGATGTGTTTGCTACTTTAGCAACACAACTACACAGGCCTTCATACACGAACACATTAGTTATTAAGGGAGGAAGTCGACAGTTAGACTTAAGGGAACGGAATCCAAAAGGGCCTTTTTTCCTGGTGGTTTTGGAAACAACCGGTGTTTCCAAAATACACACGGGTGGTGCCCTGAGGGGGGAAACCTACCTCAGGCGATCGTTTCGATCAAAATTCTAGTATTTAAGGCAGTTGCATTTGGAAAGCAACTTAGACTTAAGCAAATGTAATAAGCACTGTTGTAAAACAGTAGCTACAACGCATTTCGGCACTAGACTAAGGACCATTTCGGCATGTAAAAATATTTTTTTGCATTAATTAGTAGTAACCTAGGTTAAGTACACTTATACATATATAATAATAAATCGGGACCATTTAGGGTAAGACCGATAATACATAAGAAAAATAGCCATATGCTATGCGAACGTGACATAGAGCGTTCGGCACCTGGCAACTAGACGTTACCAGGGTAAGACCGATAACACATTAAGGTTAATAGGAAAATGCTATGCGAACGCGACATAGAGCGTTCGGCACCTGGCAACTAGATGGTACCAGGGTAAGACCGATAACACATTCAGGGTAATAGGAATATGCTATGCGAACGCGGCATAGAGCGTTCGGCACCTGGCGACTAGACGTTACCAGGGTAAGACCGACAATACATTAAGGTAAATAGGAATATGCGATGCGAACGCGACATGTATACGAGACGTCCGAAGAGGTCTCAAGGGCAATGGCACCGACGCCAACCCTTAAACAGCGCTGCGCAATATGTGCACACAATGTATTGGCCACATGTGCTTAATTTACATGCCTTTTCTTTCAGAAATAAAGCGCTCCACCACTGCAGCATCGTGGGAGCAAAAATGATCATGGTGAAGGTAAGGTGGACCACCAAAGTCACATACTTCACACAATGAGAACACACTGGGGAGACACACAAATACACATATACACAAAGGGTAGACATTAGTAGCATGATAGTATACGGCCACCTTAGACTAGGTTAGATTTAGTGGCGCCACATATTAAGGTCTATGAACAATACCAGAGATAAAGGGTATTTTGATAAATGTTATGTAATCCACCTTTTCAGATTGACAAAGAGCCAACATGGGTGCGCACGATGGCGCATGAACGGCACTAATACATTTCATTTTTCAGAGAAGGCAGACATATATGCATTCACCCCTTGTAAATATAGCCCCAAGACACACATACCTTACACTAATTATGCCACACACAAATACACTGCTTCTAAATTATTTCAGTCGCGCCCTTAAGGCGACAGCGCCGCAGTCAGCAACGTCAAGTAACCGTGGTGCACCGAGCGATGCTGACGCAACCACACACAAAAGACGCTTAAATAATGAGCGGAAAACTATAGCCAGGGGAGACGCAGCCTTGTGAGCGTCTGTCCTAGCCATCAGTGTGAATTTTTCCTACCCACGGGGAGAAAGTCACGAGCGTATAACGGTTGAGCGGTTTAGCCGCTAAACCGCAGGCACAGGTGAAAGAAATGAAGGTTGAAAGGTACGTACGAATCGGCGGATATTAGGAGGAAGTAGGAGAATGGCCAGATGAGAGCAGCAGAGAAAGGTACCGAGCTCGTAAATGATAAGGTTTATTATTGGAACTATGATTATTGTCACTATTGTTATTCTTATTATTAATATTGTTACCATTACTATGCATCATGATAAAATGTGAATACGAATTTACTATTAACACACATAGACACCGAACACGTTTATACACACATATGCACTTTCTTTCTTTTCTATTCTTGTAACAATAAATTGTGAAGGTGCCCTACTTTACCCCAACAGAATAAACCATTTAATACATATACCTTTAAATTTATAACCGGGGCACTTGTTTTTCTGTCACCTTCAATCTTTCTTACACTTATACTTTATCAACACGTTGTACATACAGGAAACAATTTTTTTCAGCCAACACGAGGACGGCACAACCACCCGCCGAACAGCTGTTTTTCCTTCCTGCATGGTACAACCAATATCTATATATATATATGTATGTACATGCATTTTTATGCAACATTTCAACATTTATAAGAAAAATAAGATCAAACTATGTTCCACACCCTATACCTACCCCTTATGAGCACACTCTACATACGACACCGACATCTACACGACACCAGGGAAGGACAAGGAGAAGAAGACGAAGAAGAAGAAGAAGAAGAAGAAGGAAGACCCGGAAGAATGAAGAAGAAGGACGAGGAGGGTAAACCACCCCTAATTCTCGGTCCAGATCGCGAGGACTCGATCTAAGGCCGACGAGGTCTAGTTCAGCCCCAGGGTCGATACGACCCTAGGACCTGAGACATCTACACACCCAGAGGGGGATTATGGACATACGCCCCTGGATCTACAGACTGCTGCACAGCCATTCACACATCTTCACCATCAACTCAAGACCACGAGACCCACTTCTACCCAAATACCAGTACACCATTTCACCCTACAAAAATTACCCCTAAAGGCTACGTCATGAGCCTCAACGAATACATTTCATTTACACGAGCAGACGAAGTGTAATTGCTGTCAGCCGCGCTTACGACACATACATAAACATTTACACGCAGAGCACCAACAGTGACGACACGCCGAGTCAGCAGCTCGGGAACCCTTAAAAGGAGGGCCCGACGAAGACCTATCATCTGTCGCGGCCCACGGCTCTGTGTATCTCGATCCAGCTCCAACGCATCGTCATCGCCAGGTGAGATAGAGTGTGCTCAGATCTCCTTTCCCTTCACACCCACACTTGTACTTTGTAATACATTTGTTCTCCACTGAAGGATACATCACATTAATCACTACTGATCAAATAAATACTTGATCAGTAACCTACACTTGCACATTATTTTACTTTGTCTTTACATCCGTATGCCAACCCGTTCCTTCCTAATTGCCCCTGACCGTGAATGCTAGGAATTGCATCATCAGGTATTTCATTGTGCTCTCATAGTAGTAAGCTAGCCAGCGGCCGAGTGCCGACGTTGCAAGTAAGCTCGCTCTTACTCACTCACATTTAATTGCTACTATTAACTAATAGCTCCCTCGTAATCGCGCATCCCTTGATAAGTAAGCTCGCCCCTATAGATTTATACCCCCATCACTTTACATCCCCTTACAGACACTTACACCTGCAGTTTTCCCCAACTACGGGAAGCCTGCACCCTTTCGAAACCACCCCTAAATTGAACATCTACACACCCCTATTCATCCCATCCCCTAACACCGGGTTTGAACACTATTTGGAATGTAGGCGAAGTAAATCAGAGACCATTATGGACGTCAAATAAGCAGGTGAAAAGATAAAGGGAATAAAAAGCTTCTGTCACTTAGGAAGCAAAATGAGAAGCTTATTTCCAAAAGATACCAAATCCAAAAAAAACGAAATTGAGATTATGATGGAAATCGTACGTTGGTAGGAAGCTCCAGCATATGAAAGAAAAAGAAATTGCCAAAACGACCTAAATCCATAACAAACAGGGCATTCAAAATCTCGTTTGATGCCAATAAGTTCCAAATCCTGTGGCCTGGATATGCCAATACGTACCGTATCCATGCAGCCAATGAGAGGCCATTTCTTTTAGTACTGGATAATATTATCCATTGTGCAGTTCACAAGTTATTTACCACATTCATGTTCTTTAGACACAAACTACTATCATAATTCCAAAATTTCAGCACTGGTAAGTTACTTTGCATAATTTTAATTGTTTTGTTCAATTTTATTTAACTTTATTTAAATTATCTATGCCTTCACTGTAAATACCTTAAATCTAATTATTGCATAACTAAATACAATCAGTTTTCTCCAAGATTCTGATGACTGCAGTGAAATGTATGCCTTTCGGTTGATAGTATTTAGAGTTTCAGTGCCAAAAAGTACCAAATCCATCATTTTCTTTGAATATTTCCTAAACTGCAAAAGCCTAAACAGAAATACTTGGTATAACTATGCATTTATTCTATCTGAACATAATAAATGTGCTCAAATGGATTTTCAGATGAAATTTTACACTCTGAGCGTTTTTCCTCTCTCCTGTAAAATATTACTTTTTGGATTTGGTACGTTTTGGAAATAAGCTTCTCAAATAACCAGTGATGGACGAAGCAAAGAGGTTATAAAAAGTTCGTTGTTTCAGGCAAGTAAAGCATTTCTGAAGAAAATGAATCTGTTGGTATCGAATATTGATTTAATTATTAAGAAGCCATTTTTGAAAGCCTTTGACTGGAGCGTGGCACTCTATGGAAGTGAAAATTTGACTGTTCGCGCAGCAGAAAAGAGAAGAATAGAAGCATTTGAAACTTGGTGTTACAGGAGAATGATGAAGATCAGATGGGTAGATAGAGTAGCAAATGAAGAGGTATTATGACGAGTGAGAGAGGAGAGTTGTTTATGGCGACTGCTCATGTAGAGAAGGCATAGGTTTGGGAGGACACTTACTAACACACCCAAGAATAGCAAACTTACTTATGGAAGGAAGGGTCGAGGACAAGAACTGTAGGGGTAGACCATGTTAGAATAGGTTAAACAGATCGTCTCGGATGTAAGGTGTAGTAGCTATGCAGAGATGAAACGATTAGCTCAGAACATCTAACCATTCAAAGAACTGAAGACTCAAACACTATAATTAAATAGGACGGAATGAAATAATAAAACAGCAAATATAATCATGAAACAAAAAGAGGCAAAAAAAACTGCTGAGGTGAGATTCGAACGCCCCTAAAATTGACATCTTCAACTGTGAAGCATGCCATCTTTACACGGTATTAAGAAACCTGTATATCGTAACTTCGTACTATGTATAAGCTTCAGTTTCTTTTACCCTCCATGTTGGTGGAACCCACGGACTCAGCGAGGGAACTTACCACTACCGCCTCGACGGCCAGTGTCCTAGAGCGGGGAACATCGAATCGGAGCGGATACAACTGGTGAGGTGGGATTGGCACCTCTCCCAGGCGGCCTCACCTGCAAAGCGAACAGGGACCTCATGAGGGAAGGTAAGGGATGGTTAGGATGGATAGGCAAGGAAGAGGGAAGGAGGCGGCCGTGGCCTTGAAGAAGGTACTGTCCCCGTTTACCCGGATAGTAGGCTGTCAGATATCCGCCCCCTCAATCGGATTGCCAACAATCATTCGCACCAGCTCAGCTACATCAATGAAAATGGCACTGACAGATACTACCGAGGTTTGAACACAGAAGTTACCAAGAAAAATTATTGTGGAATACACCAAAATAGACGGGGTTTCATACTTACTTTTACTTACCTCTTATAAATATCTCGGGGATTGGGTTGACAACAGGATCATTAAAGTATGCTCTCACAATAACCTTCACCATGACATTTAAAAATGAACCAGACCGAAGACGAGAACTTTGAACTGTACAAAAGCTTTATTTTCAAATAAAGAGTATGATTTTCACAACTCAACAAAATAAACGTGGCTATCAGTAGCCTATGTCAATCTGACTACGTCCTCCTAAAGGACTTGCAAATCATCAAACAATATGTTGGCTCCCATGAGCTCAAAATAACGTAACATTTTAAAACACATTTGGATTGGATGAGGAAGTCAGGGTACGACATATATAGAGCATTTGGTTTCTTTTAATAAACATAACACTTTTATAATAGGCACAAGACCGGAGTATCGACCTCACCCGCTTATAACCAGATGTCTGGCCGGCTGGTCTACTCTTTAACCTGGCTCACACCTGTCAAATGGGGCTCCCTACTCACACCACACTGTGTAAGAATTCAGCTCCTTTTAAATCTTTAAATGTCTACAAGACAACTCATACATTTTGACGCAAATCTTTCAAATGCTTAACTCACATCCCACTGGATTATTTTGACTATCCTTAAACTTGTTAAGTTATCAACCAAATGTTTAATCAGCATAGTTTAGAGTATAAAACACACTCTTAAATGTTTATAACAAAATCACATAAATTATTTATAACAATTAGAAATTGTTTATAATATTGTCGAAGATAATTAAAAAATTTTTAAACACGCTTTTAACATTGCTTTCGTTCCACATTATTGTCAAATATATTTACATTTATTATTTACAATATCAACATTTAAATTATTTAAATTATTAATTTAAGAAATACATTGAACCACATGTTTTATCCGGTTGGTAAATTCATAATCGTGTTTAATATAATCGACCAATGAAGGTTAGTTATACATGTACATGTCACAATCTGGTTTAATAAAGGTTGTAATAATTTTAATTATTTGTGACGGTAATCTTCATTCAAAATCTTATCTCAAATTCTTTCACAACTCTTGTTAATTATAACAGTAAATTCACTTGATTAATTTTCAACGAACTATGACAATACACTCTAGCGGAAAATACTTCGCTTACAAAATAATGCACAAACTGCATTCAAAATAGCCCAAAATTCATCATATATTAATCTATATGGCATTAAAATCTTCCACAGCATTTACAAAAAACTCCCCTAATACAATCTTTATCATTATTAATTACTGTGGGAATCTCCTTCATTTATTTAAGGGCATTATACATCAGCGACTTTCAACATGTCCGCTGCACTATCGATTATACATTCATAGTTCCACTTAAAAATTCTTGTATCAATAATTGCTTCAAAACTGTTGTCATTTAAACTTCGTGGATTTCATTCATGAATCGAAATGAAATAAAAATTTGCCAATCACAAACAAATTTAATAGTGAATACGCTTATATACGCCTGTCTGGTCTATCAAAATTTAAGATTAACATCTTCAAAGAATTGTAGTATAAAAATACTATCATCAAACAAAGTGCGACTAACTGCAAAATAGTCGAATAGAATCCAATTAGACTGGGGAATGCAAACATCATTATATAAATCTCTATATGAGAAAAAACCTAACACAAGTTTCACGAATTTAATGCATTCAATAATTCATAATTAATGTTCATCTTTCACAAAATTGCCTGAGATGCAATGGTCGTTCATGACTGACGATAAATGTCTGTGTTGTAATCAATTCAAATACCGACTAGTATTTCCAAGATCGTCGACAACGTACTGGATTTTAACGCTCTAAAATCAATTAAATGTTCTTCCTTCTTGATGATGACAGAAAATTGGTCAAAGTAATTAAACTGGGGTAGAATTACTTTAATAAGGTGACATGCTGTCTGAATTTAAATCTGCCATAAAAATCATTAACTTACAGTCAAATCGTGACTACAAAAATAAGCAAATTACTGAAAAATCTAAATATCAGTCTCAACTGATTCAAAATCATTTAACTATGCCCATGACATAACAATGTCTTAATAAAAACGTCGAAAAAGGCATAACTCATCAAGGTGTACTGAGAATAGGAATCTCAAACAAGAATATTGGGCAAAAATACATGAGGACAAAAATATGGGAAAAATGGTTGCTCAAATATTGCTAAGAAACTCAAATACAATAAACGTTCACGACTACCTTATCTGCCGATTGACGTTCCAGAGGAAAATTCCCCAAAGAAGACTGTTGATGGATCCATTTCACCAAGTTAAAGCTGAGCTCCATCCTCGAAACCAGAAACAGCACCATCGGAGAATCGAACTGCTTCACGAAGACAAACGACATCCTTCCGGCAATAATCTTCTTTGTGAGTCGGGACAACCCTGACCTCTCTTGAAAAATCCCTGAAGTTCCAGTTGAAAATCGCCATGAAGTTTCTGTAAAAATTTCCGAAGAAATATTCATATTCAGAAAGTATGAAATCATTTCTAATGCTGTTTGATAGTATTCAGCCTTTAATCACGAAACATGGGTGTAGATGGTTATTTACCACATGTTCGCTTGTATGGAATAGCAATTAGCGAAGTTCCATGCTGCTATCTTACTCCGTTGAAATATGTCCCAATTGCATTAAGTCCTTTAGTCTTCCATCTTCTCTTCGGTAATAGTATTAGAAGAACAAACTGCCATATTAAATTGCTCCATTATACTGCAGTGTTGTGTCACAAAAGCAATCTGAAGTCTCCCTATTTCACTAGCCCTGTCAGCCGTAGCGTAGAGTCTGGCTATACAAAGTGTTTCTCCTGTGGCGAGAAAATCACTTTTGTCAGTCGTCTAATATTGTCAATAACTTCCAAAATACTTCCTCGAAATTGTTCAGCTTTTCTACAGTCCTTACTGTAGCAATGCACAAGAGAATTAGCTTATAAGCGACCGCTAACTGTTCACAGCTAATCTGGTAGAAGCGTTATAAGTGTCGTTTCAACTTCACCTAGATTTACTTCACAGTAAACCTGCACTGCTTGTAAGTTCGACTCTCGTTTAATGCAGTGGCTTCGCCACGCGTTACAAAGACGACTTTTCCACTCCTAAATTCACTCGACGTTTCACTGAAATGACTATTTGAAATCTGACGATTGAATATCAGACGATTTATAATCTGAGAATGAGGCTCCTCTCTTCTGCGCAAGGCCTTTTATGAACTTCATGAGGGGCGTATCTATCCCTTCCATCGCGTGTTACTGCGTCATCGCTAGAAGTTCCAACTTCGTCAATACATGACGGATTTTCAAAATTCAAAAACTGAAAATAAATTTCACCAAAATTCCAGATCAATGCCTCTACTGCAAATGGATTTCCACAATTCTGCATTCCAAAAAGTAATAAAAATACCATAGTTTCAGCAATCTCCGTCTTCCTTCAGACTATCGTTCATTGGTTTGAGCCTCCCCTCCAATAGCATAATTTCTTCCTCAGCAGAATTCCACGTTTCTTGCGACTGCGTCGTACATCTCGGATCCTTCTCGAATAAATGCTGACGTCACTGAGAATCTCAGCTCAAGTAGCCTGCTGGCATAACGTCTGCGTCATCCGTGCTTACGTCATGACTACCCACGTCATAACTATGACAGCCATAACTTTCGCTATAATTTCCAAAATAGCCACCGTGGTCTCTATATAATTCAATTACGGGGGCATTCTCCTCTCACCACGTTTTAAAAACAGTTGCAAATTGTTTTTAAACTCAGTGTTACAAGTACCTCAACTCTCTTGAACACGAAATTGAATTATTACTGGCTTACTCTAGGATAGTATCTTTTTAAATTTCCAGCATTGAACTTGCCGTAAATGACATTATTCTCATCATCGTAGAGTTCATAGCAGTTGTTTCCATAGGCGTTCGTAATCCTAAACGGCCCCGTGAATACATTTCCAAATTTGGGGTATATTTTCTTGCTCATATCAGCCTTGACAGGTCTGCGTAATAATACAAGATTTCCAACTTGTAAGGGTGCACCAAAGCGTTTTCCAGCTACTCTTTTCAATCGTTTCTCTGCTGCTTTCTGGAGTTGTTCCTTCGCCTTGTCAATCCTCTGCTGCCTTCCTAGGTCGGGATCTCTAGGAATGTGGTTGAAAATATTATCCCACGGCCTTTCTGGGTTTCTTCCAAGATGAAGTCGCATTGGCACTTCTCCTGTGCTCTCCTGCACTGTAGAGTTCAGACATTCCTCTATAAGGGGTACAAATCTCACCCAACCAGAATGATCGTTTGGACAGAAAATTCGACAGAATTTCGAAAATTCAGCCATATATCTTTCTGAGGAATTCGATTCTGGGTAACGCACGCTTGAAAATAAGTGCTTAATGCCAAGCCTTTCCATATCCGCTGCAAATTCCACGGATGTAAACTGCGTTCCATGATCTGACAGTAGATATTCTGGTATACCAGCTTTAGGAAATACAGCATTTTCCAGTCTGCTTACAACGTTCCTTGTGTTAGCTTTCTGCATGGGACTCATTGTAACAAATTTTGAGAAAACATCCACGGTAACCAACAGGTACTGGTTACCCTGATATCCCTTCGGACAGGGGCCAAATATATCCGTCGCCATAAGTTCGTTTGGCTTAGAAGGAATCATAGCCTTCGGTTTTCCTTTTAATAAAGCAGAAGCATACTTTGCTCTTTGACATTTGTCACATGATCTAATGACCTTGGCAATGCTGGAACGCATGTTAGTCCAGATAAATTTTTCTTGAAGAGTATTAAGAGTCTTATCTAAACCGGCATGTCCAGTTGCGTGATGAGCTACCCACACTAAATTGACAACAAGTTTAGGTGGCACGACTATTCGGAGTTTTGTATACGCAGAGTCAGCATACTTGCATACGATGTCTCCACTCAAGACAAAGTGTCGTGAATTTCTCCGTGTAACTGCATAGTCAACATCAGTATTGTCCATGTAACCCTTGAGGAACCTGTACATTTTCCTTATTGGAGCGTGTCTCTTCTGTGACACACCGATTCGGGCTAATCTCCTAACGGTTTCTTGATCTTCTTGCTCCAATTGTACATGGTGTATCTGCACATTTTTAATAGGGTTACGTGATAGAGCATCAGCCAGTAAGTTATCTTTCCCAGGCTGGTGGACGATAGTGGCGTTAAACTGTTGGGTGAACAAAGCCCAACGTGTCAATCTATCACTCGACATGTCAGTTTGCAGCATAAACTGTAGTGCTTTATGGTCAGTAATAATGATGACCTTATGTCCCAGCAGTATTTTCTTCCAGGCTTGCAATGCTGTTACAAAAGCTAACGCTTCAAGCTCCGTCGTGAAGTAATTTTCCTCGTGTTTCTTCAACTTCCGACTCGTGAACGCAATGTAGTGCTTGTTGCCTGCCTCGTCTTTCTGGTATAAGACTGCACTAATGCCCACTCTTGATGCATCAGACTCAATATAGAACACCTTCTCAAAGTCTGGGTACTCCAGTTTTACATTATTTCTGAGCATCTCTTTTGCTTTCTCAAAAGCCTCGTCTGCAGCGGTACTCCATTTCCATCTGTTATTCTTCTTGAGTAAGTCATACAGAGGAGCCATAATTTCCGAGTATCTTGGACAGTGGCTGCTAATAAATTGGCATGCTCCTACAAATTCTCTGACTTGTTTCACCTTAGTTGGCTTTGGAAATCTCGTGATCGCATCTACTTTTTTCATGTTTGGATGATATCCATCTTTATCAATAGTATGCCCCAAGTAATTTATTTCCTGCTTCAAGAATTGACATTTTCCAAAATTCACCTTGATATTGGCCTCCCGTAAATTCTCGAACAACTTTCTCAAGTGCACTAAATGTTCTGCGGCGCTGGGTGAAGATACGATTAAATCGTCGATGTAGCAGATTACATTTTCTTTCACTTCGTCAGTGAGCTTACTATCAAGTGCTCGAATAAGTGCTGGTCCACTGTTAACCATACCAAAAGGCATTCGGACAAAGACCCATGACGTCTGGTCAAATAGGAATCCAGTGTACTGCATACTATCTTCTTCTAGCTGAACTTGATAAAATGAAGACGTCAAGTCAAGAACGCTGAAACATGCTCTCCCTTTGAATTTTCGAAGCAGATCTCTAATCTTGGGTGGTCGGTCATTTTCTGGAAGAATCTTCAAGTTAATGGTCCTGGCATCGAGACAAAGACGTATCTGACCATTACTTTTCTTCACTACTGTGATGGGGTTTATATAAGACGACGCCTGTTTTTTAATAATCCCGTCTACCTCCATTTTTCTGATTAACCCTCGTACTTCTTGATAGTATTTCTCAGGAATGGGGTATATTCTCTTCTGGTAAGGGGTTTCATCTGTCAGCCTTATCTTGTATTTATAATCCTTAATCAATCCAGGCTTTTCATCGAAAATATCTTGGAATTCCTTTATCAGATCCTCAAATTCCCCCTGAATTTCTTCAAATCCTTCAGTTTTTCTACTGGGTATTTCTGCTAAATTTTCCACTTCATTAACTATAGTATTCAAAATTTCTTCCCTAAGGTCTATTTCCAGACTGTTTTTCACGTCCTGTTTTTCTATCTCTTCTGTGATTATGTACCCATCATTAAAGCTAATACTTCTGTTCTTCATGTCAATAATAGCTCCGACCTTCGATATAAAATCGATTCCAAGCACCATATCAAAATTGATCTTGCTCACCACAATGAAGATCTGTTCATAATTCCTTCCATTGATCTCAAAGTTCAATAACACTTGAATCTTGCACTTCACTGCCTAATCTTGGAATATCCCTCTCACTTTGACGGTAGAAACAGGTAGAACTGTCATGTTCTCTCCTCTTAGCAGACTTTGATAACATTCCTCTGAAATGATGGAGATAATTGCACCAGTATCCATCAGGGCTTTATACTGTTGTCCATCTATCCGTACAGAAATAATAGGTAAGGCACATGGTCTTTCCTCTTTAACTATACCCCTCTCTTCTAGCAAATCTTCATCAGTCACTTCATATATCTCATTAATCGTAATCAGGTGTGGTGTGGCAATGTATTTACAGGTTCTTACTGACGTTGAGAAATCGGCGTTTTTTTTTTTTGTGTTACCGACCTCAAAATTCTGTTGGCTCGTAGAAGGCCCAGGATCGATTACAACATCCTGCCTTTTCTTTTGGTTGTCTGCTTCTTTTTCCCGTAATTCTTTCAGGTATTGCTGGCTTTCCTTCTCTCTTTCCTGATACTGATCGGGTGTCATAACCTGACCTTGAGGATTCTGATTTCTGTTTTGGCTCTGGTTATTCCTGTTATAATTTCGGTTATAACCATTATTGTTATAATATCTGCCTCTTCCATTGTAATTTCCTCGGTTATAGTTCCAGCCTCTTCTCTGTTGATACGGTCGGTAACCTTGCGATCTGTTATTTCGAAACTGATTATTCCTGTGAGGACCTACATTGTCAGTTTTCTCCTCATCTGGCTTGTCAGTTTGTTGGACTTGGTCCATATATACAGTATTTATTTCTTTAAAGTCATGCCTTTGACCTTTCTGCACCACGTTAGGCATTGGACTTGTGTAGTCTAACCTCCTCAGTAATTCATCCATGCTGGTTAAATCCCTGATGTTGGACGAAATTATTAGTCTTCTCACCTCAACTGGCAGCATACGAGAAATCGCATCAATAAGTTGCTCCGTGGACAATGGGGGTTGTAAGAATCTCAAGCGGGATAATTGACTCGTAAAGAAATCAGCGTACCGCGTTGGAAGAGTACCGGAGTATTTTCTTGAATACACCTCCGCTCTTGACGAATTCTGCGCTTCTATGGACCAAAATCGTTTGATTAATGCCTCTGCAAACTCGTCAAAGTTACTGAATGTGTATCTAAATGCGCTAAACCATTCGAGGGGTCCTCCAATCAAATATCTCTCCACTATCTTCATCTCTCTTTCTCTGGGAATGTGAGCTTCGATGAAATAATCTTTGAGGTTCCTTACATATTCGATAGGTGTCAAACTATCCGTGTTACTGAATTTTTGCGGTTTATCTTCAAAATTCCTGATGACCGTTACGTTCCTCGGATATGAATCCGGGTAGTTTTTCCCACTATCACGATAGTTCCACTCAGGTTCCATATTCCTCTCGTCATCTTCCTCCCTGAATCTGGATATACGTTCTTCAGGAGTCACGTCTCTCTCTTCTGGATCTAGGTTATATCTTCTGGCATAATTCCTACTGGTTTCGCAAGTCAAGCCTACTGTGTCCTTGTCAGTGATTTCCGTTAAGACTTTCTTGATTAACTCTTCTTTGTAGGTCTCCATTAAATTAGCCTCTCCTAACTTCAAATTCTGTAGTTTACTCGTCGTTTCATTCACATCAGAGACAACTTTATGAATCTGTTCCTCTAATGCAGATTTTAATGTTTGCACATCCCGACCTAATTGTGTCCTATCTTCAACTTGTCTTTCGGATAGCGAATCCATCCTGACGCTTAAATCTTTCCTAATCTGTACTACTTCATTGTTAATATCAATTTGAGTACTGGCAAGTTTCCTTTCAATACGATCCTGAATTTGGGTTACATGTTCCCCACTTGACCTATTCCACTCGTCTTTCCATATTGCTACATTTTCCGTTAACATTTCTGCTATGTCTAATTCAATATCCTCTTTCAATACTTTATTATGGTCTAATACTTGGGTTCTCATGACCTCTACATCAAACTTTAAACCTTCTAAAGACGCTGTCGTTCTAACTGACTCATCAACTAGCCTAGTCGTTAATGCACTTATATTACGTGTACAAAGAGTTTTCGAATTTTCTATCTCTTCCCTGACTTTATTTACATCAGTTTGGACTTTAGCAACATCTACGAAAACTGTGTTGACCTCTACTTGAATTTTATTTATGTCACTTTGCATCTCGTTTACATCCGAATGAATGTTATTAATATCAACCTGAACATTGGACACATCAGTTCTAACATTTTGGATTCCTCTTTGGACTTCCTCAACCTTGTCTTGGACAGTCGCAACATCATTTTTGACAACAACTACCTCAGCCCTAGCACAAGAAATATCACTACGGACATTAGCAACATCTAAATTCAACATTGTAAGATCTTTATGCACATTAGCAACATCTATTTTAACATTGGACATGTCTGAGCGGATGTCAGTTACAGTATTCTCAATTCCTTGGGTATTAATCTGTAAACGCGACATATTCTCCTCTAAGTTAGCAGAACTAGTCTGAATAGCTTTCAAACTTTCATCCATGCTAGCTTTCAAATTGGCAGACAAATTACTAGCATTCTCCTCCATTCTTGCTTTCAAATTAGCAGACAAATTACTAGCATTCTCCTCCATCATCTGTTTTATATTACTATTCATGTTAGCAGACATCTCCGCTAACATCATCTTCAAACTTTCATCTGCCATTACAATATTATTCAAAAATTAGACTGCTGTAGGGACATACATCAAAAGAGCAAAATAACAACATTTGAGCAACACTTTTCACCATATATGAATTTGATCAATTTTCTGTCTTAAATCTAACTTATAACTACCTTATAATTAACTTTCGAAGACACTTCATGTTGAAACAAACTCAAGCACATGTTCAAATTTCCCTGGCTCATTTTAAAATATCCTAACACAAATAATTTTACATTTACAATCCAAATAATTTAATTTTATCTTTAATATGACTAAAATGTCATAAGCCGGTCAAATAAAATAAGATTCCAGATCATAGGCGATTTTCCTAAGTTTCCAGCCTATTTAACCTTTCTCAAGTTGTATACGATCTGATCTTTTCTGAGTGTAATTTTCCTAATACAATGCAACATTTAATTCCTATATAATCACACTCTTAAATTCTACAAATGGCCAAGACATCTAACAAAGAATCAACCTCTTTATTTGAGTCTAATCGATCCACACGTTTTAGGTTTGCCAATCCTACTGGCGTTCAACCTGGTGATCCAGTTATGTTGAATCGAGCCCCAACGTTTTAGGTGCGCCAATCCTTCTGTCCCCGTTTACCCGGATAGTAGGCTGTCAGATATCCGCCCCCTCAATCGGATTGCCAACAATCAATCGCACCAGCTCAGCTACATCAATGAAAATGGCACTGACAGATACTACCGAGGTTTGAACACAGAAGTTACCAAGAAAAATTATTGTGGAACACACCAAAATAGACGGGGTTTCATACTTACTTTTACTTACCTCTTATAAATATCTCGGGGATTGGGTTGACAACAGGATCATTAAAGTATGCTCTCACAATAACCTTCACCATGACATTTAAAAATGAACCAGACCGAAGACGAGAACTTTGAACTGTACAAAAGCTTTATTTTCAAATAAAGAGTATGATTTTCACAACTCAACAAAATAAACGTGGCTATCAGTAGCCTATGTCAATCTGACTACGTCCTCCTAAAGGACTTGCAAATCATCAAACAATATGTTGGCTCCCATGAGCTCAAAATAACGTAACATTTTAAAACACATTTGGATTGGATGAGGAAGTCAGGGTACGACATATATAGAGCATTTGGTTTCTTTTAATAAACATAACACTTTTATAATAGGCACAAGACCGGAGTATCGACCTCACCCGCTTATAACCAGATGTCTGGCCGGCTGGTCTACTCTTTAACCTGGCTCACACCTGTCAAATGGGGCTCCCTACTCACACCACACTGTGTAAGAATTCAGCTCCTTTTAAATCTTTAAATGTCTACAAGACAACTCATACATATTGACGCAAATCTTTCAAATGCTTAACTCACATCCCACTGGATTATTTTGACTATCCTTAAACTTGTTAAGTTATCAACCAAATGTTTAATCAGCATAGTTTAGAGTATAAAACACACTCTTAAATGTTTATAACAAAATCACATAAATTATTTATAACAATTAGAAATTGTTTATAATATTGTCGAAGATAATTACAAAATTTTTAAACACGCTTTTAACATTGCTTTCGTTCCACATTATTGTCAAATATATTTACATTTATTATTTACAATATCAACATTTAAATTATTTAAATTATTAATTTAAGAAATACATTGAACCACATGTTTTATCCGGTTGGTAAATTCATAATCGTGTTTAATATAATCGACCAATGAAGGTTAGTTATACATGTACATGTCACAATCTGGTTTAATAAAGGTTGTAATAATTTTAATTATTTGTGACGGTAATCTTCATTCAAAATCTTATCTCAAATTCTTTCACAACTCTTGTTAATTATAACAGTAAATTCACTTGATTAATTTTCAACGAACTATGACAATACACTCTAGCGGAAAATACTTCGCTTACAAAATAATGCACAAACTGCATTCAAAATAGCCCAAAATTCATCATATATTAATCTATATGGCATTAAAATCTTCCACAGCATTTACAAAAAACTCCCCTAATACAATCTTAATCATTATTAATTACTGTGGGAATCTCCTTCATTTATTTAAGGGCATTATACATCAGCGACTTTCAACATGTCCGCTGCACTATCGATTATACATTCATAGTTCCACTTAAAAATTCTTGTATCAATAATTGCTTCAAAACTGTTGTCATTTAAACTTCGTGGATTTCATTCATGAATCGAAATGAAATAAAAATTTGCCAATCACAAACAAATTTAATAGTGAATACGCTTATATACGCCTGTCTGGTCTATCAAAATTTAAGATTAACATCTTCAAAGAATTGTAGTATAAAAATACTATCATCAAACAAAGTGCGACTAACTGCAAAATAGTCGAATATAATCCAATTAGACTGGGGAATGCAAACATCATTATATAAATCTCTATATGAGAAAAAACCTAACACAAGTTTCACGAATTTAATGCATTCAATAATTCATAATTAATGTTCATCTTTCACAAAATTGCCTGAGATGCAATGGTCGTTCATGACTGACGATAAATGTCTGTGTTGTAATCAATTCAAATACCGACTAGTATTTCCAAGATCGTCGACAACGTACTGGATTTTAACGCTCTAAAATCAATTAAATGTTCTTCCTTCTTGATGATGACAGAAAATTGGTCAAAGTAATTAAACTGGGGTAGAATTACTTTAATAAGGTGACACGCTGTCTGAATTTAAATCTGCCATAAAAATCATTAACTTACAGTCAAATCGTGACTACAAAAATAAGCAAATTACTGAAAAATCTAAATATCAGTCTCAACTGATTCAAAATCATTTAACTATGCCCATGACATAACAATGTCTTAATAAAAACGTCGAAAAAGGCATAACTCATCAAGGTGTACTGAGAATAGGAATCTCAAACAAGAATATTGGGCAAAAATACATGAGGACAAAAATATGGGAAAAATGGTTGCTCAAATATTGCTAAGAAACTCAAATACAATAAACGTTCACGACTACCTTATCTGCCGATTGACGTTCCAGAGGAAAATTCCCCAAAGAAAACTGTTGATGGATCCATTTCACCAAGTTAAAGCTGAGCTCCATCCTCGAAACCAGAAACAGCACCATCGGAGAATCGAACTGCTTCACGAAGACGAACGACATCCTTCCGGCAATAATCTTCTTTGTGAGTCGGGACAACCCTGACCTCTCTTGAAAAATCCCTGAAGTTCCAGTTGAAAATCGCCATGAAGTTTTTGTAAAAATTTCCGAAGAAATATTCATATTCAGAAAGTATGAAATCATTTCTATTGCTGTTTGATAGTATTCAGCCTTTAATCACGAAACATGGGTGTAGATGGTTATTTACCACATGTTCGCTTGTATGGAATAGCAATTAGCGAAGTTCCATGCTGCTATCTTACTCCGTTGAAATATGTCCCAATTGCATTAAGTCCTTTAGTCTTCCATCTTCTCTTCGGTAATAGTATTAGAAGAACAAACTGCCATATTAAATTGCTCCATTATACTGCAGTGTTGTGTCACAAAAGCAATCTGAAGTCTCCCTATTTCACTAGCCCTGTCAGCCGTAGCGTAGAGTCTGGCTATACAAAGTGTTTCTCCTGTGGCGAGAAAATCACTTTTGTCAGTCGTCTAATATTGTCAATAACTTCCAAAATACTTCCTCGAAATTGTTCAGCTTTTCTACAGTCCTTACTGTAGCAATGCACAAGAGAATTAGCTTATAAGCGACCGCTAACTGTTCACAGCTAATCTGGTAGAAGCGTTATAAGTGTCGTTTCAACTTCACCTAGATTTACTTCACAGTAAACCTGCACTGCTTGTAAGTTCGACTCTCGTTTAATGCAGTGGCTTCGCCACGCGTTACAAAGACGACTTTTCCACTCCTAAATTCACTCGACGTTTCACTGAAATGACTATTTGAAATCTGACGATTGAATATCAGACGATTTATAATCTGAGAATGAGGCTCCTCTCTTCTGCGCAAGGCCTTTTATGAACTTCATGAGGGGCGTATCTATCCCTTCCATCGCGTGTTACTGCGTCATCGCTAGAAGTTCCAACTTCGTCAATACATGACGGATTTTCAAAATTCAAAAACTGAAAATAAATTTCACCAAAATTCCAGATCAATGCCTCTACTGCAAATGGATTTCCACAATTCTGCATTCCAAAAAGTAATAAAAATACCATAGTTTCAGCCATCTCCGTCTTCCTTCAGACTATCGTTCATTGGTTTGAGCCTCCCCTCCAATAGCATAATTTCTTCCTCAGCAGAATTCCACGTTTCTTGCGACTGCGTCGTACATCTCGGATCCTTCTCGAATAAATGCTGACGTCACTGAGAATCTCAGCTCAAGTAGCCTGCTGGCATAACGTCTGCGTCATCCGTGCTTACGTCATGACTACCCACGTCATAACTATGACAGCCATAACTTTCGCTATAATTTCCAAAATAGCCACCGTGGTCTCTATATAATTCAATTACGGGGGCAGTACCATCCCGGCATTTGCCCGAAGACGAAGTGGGAAACCACGGAAAACCACTTCAAGGATGGCTGAGGGGGAATCGAACCCCCTCTACTCATTTGGGCCACCCGAGGCAGAGTAGACCCCGTTCCAGTCCTCGTACTACTTTTCACATTTCGTGGCAGATCCGGGAATCGAACCCAGGACCTCCGGGGCGGCAGCTAACCATGCTGACCGCTACGCTACGGAGGCGACGATATGCTTCAGATATGACACAAAATGTCACCGTGCTTTTGCATTTGATAATTTGGTACATAATCTGTCTGTGATAGCTGTGCTGCCATTGGCATTATACGTACATTATTAGGTTTATTTATGAGTAGTTTGCTGGAATAAGGACATAGCCAGTCATTGCAAGACTGCAGCGCTGGGTTTTGTCTGGTGGATGAAAGTGGAACGTCACTAACTTTCATAACTAATGTCAGTTTGATTAATACTTAGTGTCATTAAATGTTGAAGAATTATTAGTGCTCTGTGTCCTGACGCTTCTAATGAATGAACATTTATGTCATTCCGTTATGAATTTTCCTTAATATGTGCTGAAATTTGTGCTATGGAGTACTATTGAAATTAGCATGGTACGCAGCAAAACTGTGTAAGAGTTGAATTAATTCATACAATGAGGTAAATTGTTAGATGTTTTAATGATTTGTCGTCATGCCAATGACATGTGTTGGATACGTGATATTCTGAGGCACGACTAGGAGTAAACTACTTGAGGTGGAGGTCTGGTGCATTAATTGTAGTTTATGCATTCTTCTTCTTCTTCTTCTTCTTCTTCTTCTTCATCTCCTCCTCCTTCTCGTTTTATATGGGGGCGCAGTGGTCAAGCTCTTTGCCTCTCACCAAGGCGGACTGGGTTCGATTCCCAGTCAAGGCATGTGATTGATTTTCGAAGTGAAATAGCATGTCCTGTGGTTCGGATTCCACGTAAAAAAGAGGTCCCGTGGCTCATGACCGCGAGATAAACGGTCACGTTAATCTAAAAGCTTCATTCCGCTTCCTTAGTTTTTACGGTAGTGGTTCAGTGGAGATGAGCTCATGCATGGCTATTTTTTGTAAGGTCAGTTGCCCTTCCTGACACCAAACTCATTAAAGGATTTAACGGTAGATGGAATCAATGAACATGAATAACACATGGCAAAGAGTTAGAAAGAAGCGACCGTGGCCAAATCGAAATTACCATCCTGGCATTTGCCTTGAATAGCAAATTGAAAGTCATGGTAAATCATTCCAAAGTCGGCTGAAGGTTGTTTTTGAACTCATTTGTGACCTGAATCCAGGGATAATCTGTCCCCACGGCCTTGTGCGTATATGTGTGCAGGTTAATCAGGTTGGTTAGCGTGGTTATATAGGCATATGAACCCGATTGATTGATCTTGTAAATTTCTATCACGTCGAAAGTAATGTTATCTTGAAGTCATTGAGATATGTAGGAGAGATGTGGGCCACAATTTTGTCACATCCGTGGTGGGGAGGACATTCTATATTCATCTGTAATATGGCTTTGTAATAGTCGGAGTGAAAGTGACGCATTAGGTTCAGTATATACCACGGGAGGGAGATAACAAAGGGCTCAGCATCTGTCGGAATATACTTAGTGTGGAAAAGGCTGCACCGATGTCCATGAAATATTCAAACTGACTCTCCGTCCGTTAGGATCACAGATATTACATATTTTATTAATAAAGATTATTCCCCAAAGCATTTGAGGTTAGAGAGGATTGGCTGTCTGTCAGATCACAGTTGACATGTGCTAGGTCTATATCAATTTCATTTTGGGGGTGTCCTCATAATAATATGTTGCCAATTATCAATTTTGTGTCATTTTCATAATCGTTGACAGGTAAATAGTTATAAAAGTCAAATATCACCCACCAGTGGCCATAGGGGATAGGACCTCCTGCCTTTCTACCACATGCCACCTCCTGGTGTAGCGGCTAGCGTTCATGACTGTTGAACCGGAGATCCCGGTTCGATCCCCGGCTCTGCCAAGACTGTTAATTATGGTCTGAGGGCTGGAATGGGGTCTCATGAAGCAAAACTGAGAAAAGGTGGGCTAGATTCTCATCTCAGCCATCTCAGTCATTCCCATATCTACTCCAGGCAAATGCCGAGATGGTTCCTAAGGGCCACCTCCTTCCCAAATCCTCGCCGGAATTTGAAATAGACACACAACAGACACCACAATTACACACCTCTCGGCTGGTTCAGCGAGAGCAGTGCCAGGAATCGGCATGGACTAAATTCAGCACTACTCTATCAGAAAAGTGAACCTTAGTCTGGAACATGACGTAATATCAGACACTTCTACAACAACATAGAATATCAACATATTTTTTTTAAATTGTATCACAAACTTGTTATCGGTTAAAGAGCGGTAGCTACGCCCCCCCCCCCCCCTCCAAATAGAAAACAGAATAAAAGAACATAGGATTGGCACACTTGCGGCGTGACTGCACTGTACTGAAGCCCATGGTTCCATAGGTCACATGCTCCACTGTAGAGAGTCGAATGCCCCTACACTTGTATCTGATTCACTTCATGAATCTCACCTGCACATTGCTGAGAAGTAGGCCATACCTTGCAGCAGTATTCAAGTGACGAGATTATATATGACAAAAATATAATTTAATACTGAGCCTTTGGTGACAAATTCCTTGCAGATTCCCTGCAGAAAATCAAATACTGTAATTAAAACCCTTTCCCTTCACTGTATACACATGTTTTTAAATCGAAATTCCATAATTGTTGGTAATTTTCACTCCTAGAGCTTTCACCTCATTCAAACGTATTAGGCTTACCTATGTGATATACTGTATACTGTACTTAGCTAACTGGTGTCAATTTTCGTCACACTGCATTTTGACATATTTGGGTTAAGTAGTCACTCCAATTAGCCAGTAGATGAAGGTTAGACTGAAGCAAAATACTGTCTGACTCGCAATCTACCAATCGGAAAAGTTTTAAATCATCAGCATATTGTACCCGTTCATAGAGAGTGTAGTTGGCGATGTCACGCACGATTAACGCTCTGGCTCGAATACCGGCGGATGGGAGTGCTGACGACAAGAACACTCAGAAATTCAAGTAACGCGCGTGTAATGTTCTAGATGTGAAGCTGGAGAGTGATCGTTAGTGGCTGGTCAAGGGTCACAGGAAGCTTGGGAAGGTCACGTGAGAGGAAGAGAATCACATTGCCTCACATCCTAGGGTAGTGCGGCTGGATTCAGCTCGACAATTGAGGTCAAAGTGGGGCTAGGCCGGGGCAGTGGAAATAAGCCGTGTGCATCTTTTCGAACTAAAGAGATCGACATCCGTGTTCGTGTTGCTTCTAAAACTGGTCAAAAGTATTTTTCTCGCGAGATTGTAAAGAACAGCTATTCGTGGTCGGAATTCACAAGTTGGCCGGAGAGAAAATCAGTTTCTAATGGTCTAATGGTTACCGCGAGTACGTGTATAGTGATACCCAGCATTATGATACTTCGCAATTGGAATCAAAACTAGCAAATTTTGTTACAGTAAATTACGTCTTTGACTGTGTAATTTAGTAAGTTGTGGCATCTACGGAAGTAGGCCTACGTGTGATAATAAAAATGACGAAAGAAACAACAACTTCGTAGCACTACAGCCCATGAAAAGTCTAGGCCTACCAAGTAACCGCTGCAGCAGCCATATGGCCTGCAGATTATGGGGTGACGCATTGTCAGCGCGTTGGGTCCCTTCGACCGTTAATCTTGGTCTCCGTGACCGTGACGCTGCCCCGCTGTCAGACAGCTACTTAATTGTCCTCATGAGACTGACAATGAGTGCACCTAATTCCAGCACTCACGTCAGATTCTAAATTCTCTGACGGGGCCACCAGGTGCGAGTCAATTGCGCTACGCCAACACCACGGGGCCGGCCAATCAACATGGAGAACACTAGGACATTGGACATGGATAAATTGGACGTGGTTGCAGTATTGGGGGAACCAAGCCGCAATGGAGGACGATTTATGGGCTCACCGATAACAGAATTCGCTGAGATGTGGGACCCTGGAGGGACCATGGAAGGGAGACACTTTCAGCCACGTACTCTATGTTGTAACCAGTGAAGACCAAGGGGCATAATAGATATGATGTATAAATACAGCAAGTGTCCACGTTATTATAATCGCCTATACGTTTGCGATGATGTATTTCTAAGTATACCGTATTTCTCTACCAGCTGATAGGCTATCATAAAAAATCCCATTTAGCAATATTTATTTTACCTATCCCACTGCCCCTGCTCATTGAAACCAGCCAAACCACTCCAAGCACATACAGTCAAATGCTAACAAACGTGGAAGAGAGTTAATAATATCGAGTATACCCATTAAGCGCCTTATTTCTCTATGTAAAGGATCACTATTTGCAAGTTGCACGGAAACAGAGGCTCTTTTCCAAGCTGAATTATTTCTTATTTTCCCCATAATAATGGAGATTATGTCGAATAAAGAAGTAACTGATAACAGAATGATGGTTTGTTTTGCCAAGAACAACTACAAATTCACTATTGTCTAAAGTACACCGGTAAATAGAAACCTACAAAAACAAAAATAATATTTCCTCATTAAAACGCAAAGCCACCTTAAGAATTGCTCATTGAAACCAGCCAAGCCACTCCAAGCACAATACTAGAATGCTAACAAACGTGGAAGACAATTAATGAACTACCTTCAACTGAAATTTCATATAAAGAGCGAAGAAAGACAATAGCTGATATAATTACAGAAGTTATCTAGAATTGATTATAGAAGCCTCCGTGGCTTAGGCGGCAGCACGCCGGCCTCTCACCGCTGGGTCCGTGGTTCAAATCCCGGTCACTCCATGTGAGATCTGTGCTGGACAAAACGGAGGCAGACAGGTTTTTCTCCGGGTACTCCGGTTTTCCCTGTCACAATTTCATTCCAGCAACACTCTCCACTATCATTTCATTTCATCTGTCATTCATTTAATCATTGCCCCAGAGGAGTGCGTCAGGCCTCGGCAGCCGGCACAGTTCATATCCTCGCCGCTAGATGGGGGCTTCATTCATTCCATTCCTGACCCGGTCGGAGACTGGAAGCAGGCTGTGGATTTTCATCTAGAATTGATTATAATAATCTGACCAGGTACTGTTTGTTATAGTAGAACTTGACAACAGCTACTCCTTGGGAGAAATCTTAAAATACTGAAATGAGCCAAAATACCTGAGGTAATACGAGGGCAGGTCAAGAAATAAGTTGCACTTCCCAGTTATGGCCAGTTATTACACCACCTATACAACAGAAACACGCCTATAACAACATACAATGTAACGTCACTTTTCCACATAGTTTCCAAGAGACTCCAAATATTTCTGCGAACGCACAATCAACTTATCGATGCCGGATGCATAGAAAGTTACTCCAGCGTTCTGCAACCACATGGAGACAGCGGCCTTCACCTCCTCATCGGTCTGTAAACGTCGATAACCGAGCTCCGTTTTGAGCTTACCGAACAGATGAAAGTCGAGACGGTAGGGTGGAAGTTGCCAGACCTCCCACTTGAAACGCTGCAGCAGTTCGCTCGTTTGGCGGGCCTTGTGAGGTGTTGCGTTATCGTGCAACAAAATCACACCGGCGCTCAATTTCCCATACACAGCACTAATTTCACGATGAATGTCCGTGCAATTCTTCCTTTTGGCCCATAGGAATCGGGTTGTAGCACGCATCTCATATTTGGTGTGAACTTCCAGTCGACGCGCCATTGCATTTGGCCGCTATTCACACCATACAAAACGAGACACCACAGCGACCTGCCTAACAGACGTGTGGGCAGTGTCTGTCCCTATCTCCGTTGTGCCCACGTTTGCGACACACAGCGCGCTGCTGCAGCGCGTTAGTGCAACTAATCTTTTGATCCACCTTCGTATTAGGGAAAAACTCTGGAGATGATGTAGTAATAGATGTTTACTCTTCCGCTGTCTATAAACCACCCGCGGTCCGAAAATTGATCACTACTTATATAGATGAAATTCCAGCTGACTCCGCCATTTTGCGCGTGACTTAGTAACTTGTACAGTATTGCCAACCTCACGCATTCGGTGCTATTTCACATTCGGTATCATAAAATAAAAGAGCGCCATCAAGTTAATGTGACAGTGCGCCATGTTTCAGTCTTAAGTTAGATAGTTGCGATTTAACAATTTCAAATTTCAATCAAGAAAATATCAGCGCAAATCCAAACCAATGGCTTTTGCCTAGCCTAATATTTTAATACAGACCAATGTTTTATTCCTAGACCAATAATTGACCATTCATTCATTCATTCATTCATTCGTTTATTTGAAATTAGGGGTGTGTCCCCCGGTGACAAATTAGATATACATAACAAATAAATAATTGTACATAACAATTCACTAACAATTAAACTGGAGTATTTACACACCTATATGTTTGGGAAAAGGCTCTAAGACTGCGGCAGGTAGAGAGTTCAAATTATCAATGGCACGGTTTACGAATGAATATTTACCATAATTTGTTCGCTGTGGTCGGCCCTAATCTTTGAAAGGATGATAGCTCCTACCCTTGTAAGTAGGCTTTTCCATACCTTTGCTAAGCTCATCCCATGCTGGTTGATTTGTATACGTGTTGTACATAGCGCAGAGTCTAGATTTCTTCCTCCTAGCCTCAAGTGATTCCCACCCATGTTTCTTTAACATACGGTTCACACGGCTCCTGGGATTAAAGTCACTGAGCACACACATCTAGCGGCCTTTCTTTGTACCATTTCAAACTCATTTATGAGCACTACTTGATATGGAACCCAAACCGCCGAGGCGTATTCCGGAATAGGTCTTACAAGTGACAAATATCCTAATTCTTCAGCAGAGGTACTACTTCCTTTTAATACCCTCATTACAAAGTGCAGGGATTTGTAAGCTTTAGAAACTACACACCCTATATGACTACTCCATTTCCTATCATTTCTTACGTGAACGCCCAAATATTTGCAAGAATCTTCTTCTACAAGTATTTCCGAGCCAATGTTATATTGAAAATCTTGCCTTCGCACTTTCCCTATTTTTATTAGACTGCATTTTCTTGTGTTTATTTTCCTTTTATATTCAATCGCCCAGGTCAGGTCATCTTGAAGTACTGCATTGTCTTGTGAGTCATGTATCTTTCGATATATTACACAATCATCCGCAAACCATCGACAGTCACTGCGAGTCCCATTTGGTAAGTCATTTATAAACGCCAAAAATAACAAAGTTCCGATTACGCTGCCCTGAGGGATACCCGACGTTACGGTAATTTCATCCGAGAATCGGCCTTCAACTTTTACTTTCTGGGAACGACCCGTCAAAAATTCTTGGATCCATAAAATTACTCTTCTATCAATCTTCGTCGAAGCTAATTTATGGAGTAGCATGTCATGTGGCACGACATCAAATGCCTTCGCAAAATCTATAACTACGGCGTCGACTGAAACTCCATCGTCTAACGATTCGCTAATATCTTGAAAATGTGATAGCATCTGACTGTCGCATGAGTAACCTTTCCGAAATCCATGTTGCCTATCATTAAACCGTGATAATGTTTCCCACTGTTCCCTCAAGTAGTCGCAAATGAGATGCTCCATCTGTTTACAAACGATGGACGTAAGACTAACCGGCCTGTAGTTGCCCAATTCAAGTCTACTCCCTCCCTTAAATATTGGGACTAGCGTAGCTCTTTTCCAGTCATCCGGGATTTGCGCATTGTTTATGGACACATTAAACATCACCTCTGAGTATCGTGCCACGGCACTACCTCCTAGTTTAAGTACTTCACTAACAATATTATCAGGACCCTTCGATATATTGTAACGTAATTTTTGTGTTAGCTTTACAATTGCTGACTGGTTTATTTGGAAAAGGGGGGCCCCTGATTCACCGTTAAGGTCCAACACACAGCTATTGGATTTATTGAACACACTACCGTAAAATACATTTAATTCATTAGCAATGGCCTGTTTCTCAGTAATTAATTTACCGTCTCCGGACATTATCGTCGACAAATTATTTGAATTTCCCTTTCTTCTCCTAACATAACTGTAATTTTTTTTCCACCCATCGCCTCCCGAACCAAGTAAACCTTGCATATAATTGTCATGAGCAGCCCCCTTTTTTTTAAGACGAGCTCTCTTGTTAAGGACTTAAATTTCAACATCATGTCATTTATTGTATAATTTCCTAATTTTCCGTTTAAGACTCCTGATTTCCCGTGTGCAATACTCAGTATCTGGGTTTTGTTTCAGTAATTTAAATGGAACATATTTATCAATAGCGCTATTTAAAATTTTCAAAAGTTAGTCCACAGGATATTTATGTGATTTCCTTCCGATGCCCATCCTACAAATAGCTCATTCAAATACCCCTGAAATTTGCCCTGATCCACCCTGCGATACTCGAATATGATCTTATTTGCTACATCTGAGTCTAATTTTGTAATGTCACCGTATCTAATATTTAATTCAACCCCAGAATGGTCACTAATTCCTGGTACTTTCAGACAGTTAATATACAGCTCTACAGGCCTTACGAGATAAACATCTAAGGTATTATTGCCTCTAGTTGGGAAGTCAACTACTTGGGAAAATCCCCCCTCCCTTAAGAATTTATTTGCAGCGCTCTGAGCTTGACCACAGCTAGTTGACTCACCAGACCAGTCTACTTTGGGGAGGTTTAAATCTCCGGCAATTATTATGCTCTTTTTCATAGCATTACCCGTACAAGTTTTATCATACAGTGTGTCGAGAAGCGAAAAGTTATCTTTCGGTGCTATACGCCCCTATCACCTGAAGAGGGAATTTATTCCCTTTATCCGAAATTTATACACATAACATTTCATGATCCGTATCAGCCCACTTTAAGAAACTAGCTATATTTTTGCTCACACAAATAAATAGCCCACCACCTCGCTTCCCCCGATCTCTTCTGTACATTTCGTAGGTCCCTTGAACTATTTCATTACTATTTATATCCTCATATAACCAAGATTCAGTAGCAATGACAATGCCCGGAGAATATGTCTCTACAAGATTCCAAAATTCAATTAATTTATTTCCTAAACTCAGACAATTAACCTGCAGTAATCTCAGAGTCTTACCTCCGCAGCAAATATCCAGTCGGCTGGCAACCCCTGGATCTGCTCCTCCTCACAATGGCCGGCCCGAACCGATGAGCCTGTCATGTAGGCTCCCTAGGTTGAAAGCGCCCCGTCGATTTAAATGCAGCCCGTCTCGGGAGAAGTCACGGCCACCAATCCAGCAGTCAGCACCTACGTACACTAATCCCAGTTGTGCACAAACCCAGTCCATGCGGTCATTTACAGTCTTAACTCGCCTTAACGGAACATCTCCCCGCCGAACAATGCCACTCATTATAATTTTTGCATTTCTAAACTTGCTTTTAGCTTTACTGCCTAGTTCGTAGAGCTCCCCCATGATGTAAACAGCTGTAGCCCTCTTCTTCAAATCGTTCGTTCCAACATGGAGCAACAACACTTTAACTTTGTCACAGTCCTCTACATTTGCTTCTTCCACTTGTTGGGCAAGCTGGTCAATTTTAATCCGCAGACAACACCGCACTTTCGTACATGATTTCCTCGAGATATTGTATGGTACCTGAGAGGGTAGCCTGTACAAAGAATTAACCTAAGGGATGAAATAAGTGTGTTTAGGGGGAAAGCTTGGCAATTACTTGTAAGAGGTATTGATTATCTAGTGGTTTGCGATCGTCAGTACGATCTGCAAGGAGAACTCCCCAATGTACTGCTTGGCGGGGTAGTTCCGGGTGTGGGTGTGTAAGGAAGGGTAATTTAATTATTACTCTCTGCGCGATATCGGTACCCAGCGGTCTAAGGTAAGTCGTAAGCAGGCGAGCTAATAGTGAGCCTGCTTGTGTCAGCGCTGTGCTGTGACGCTCTGCTGACGTCAAGAAGCAATTAAATAGTAGAGTTAATGCTAGATCCTACCTATTGGGGACGCTAAGAGGGTAGGATCTTATCAGCTAATTAAATAAAAGAAAAGACCAGTGACTTCTATTATGTTTGAATTTAATGAGTACTTCGATTTTGAAATACTCTGGCAAATAGCAGTTCAGTTAATAAAAATAGATAATTATTACAATGCAAGGACAGGGGGATGGGAGTGTAGTATGACTGTGTGTGTGGTGATCGCTTGAGACACCCTTCGGCTTCTGTCAGCGATCCGGCACGTAGGTAGCACTGAGACAGACTCATCCAGGGGCATGACCTCCCGGAGTTCTTATAGAAGTGTCGCGCTGTGTCTGCGGAATCCGCACATTTCTTCCATGTCATAGCCCTCTCTGGGGTCGTTGGCTGGGACACGAGGCTACCTGAGTTCATAGAGGTGATAATTTACTGGGTTTATAATTCTGTAAATGTATTTGTAGATTTCTGAAGTAAGTGTTTGGCATTTGGATTTGTTGGGGGTATTAGTATTAGGGGATGATAGTGGCGTACTCTAGGGGTACAACAACCCCCCTTGTTGGGTTAATTATCGTCCTCGATAACTGGACGAAGACGTGGGGGTGGTTTTTGAAAAATAGGGCATCTTCTTCGTTCTTGTAATTCTTCTTTCTTCTTTTCTTCTCTTCTTTGAATTTTGTCCGGAAATGTGTTGGTGGCGTCGTCGGGGTCTGTGGGTAGCCTCGTGGTAGATAGGGGGTGAGTAATGGGGTAGATATAGATTTTGTATTATGGGAGTGATCGTCGAAGGTCGAAGGCTGTGTAGAAGTGCCTTGTGTAGTATGTGCCTCCGGGTAGTGCTCAGCGATCATGTGTAAGTGTATAAGGTGAGGGGAACAATATTTCTTTACAATGTGGCGTCGAAAAAATGCAACATTAGGGTGTGAAGCTTAACATGTATACGTTGCCAATAGCCATCCTGATGATCATATGATTGTACTCTTGGGATATAACATGTATCCCTATTGTAACGTAGAAAAATATAAAATACATACATAAATAATCAAAACATCAAAAACATTATAAACATTAAACATTGTCAATTCATTTGAAGGGGTGCAGGACCACAACGAGAGGAAAAAAACATCCTAGGGGTGGGGGGAGTATATACAATCAACGTACCTCCGATGCGGATGAAAAACTGCCCTCGCGTGCCCTGGACGTGTGTAAAAGAGTTAGGGTGGAGAGAAAGAAACAAAGAAATGTCGCAGGGTGTAGTTTAAGGGAATATATTTATAAATGTTTTATTGTGGGGAAGAAATGCGACATTTGTACAACTGGGAGTTTAAAAGAATAGAAAGGAAAAACAATGTGTATACCTTCAATCATAATAATTTCATACTCTCGCAACAATAACCTTATCATAACAATACCATATTTAGTCATGTAGAACACTATCAAACTCTATTAACTATAACAATATCCTAATAATACCCAATTTGCCAACTATAATACTATTATATACTCGCATCTACAAAAATACCGTACTCTGTCAACTATAATACTACCTTGAGTGCACTCTTATTTAATATCTATGTTTAAAGTACTATTTAAGACCTGCAGGCTATTTAACTACATGTCTATGGTATGACTCGCTCCCTGTGGGAAAGCGAAGTCATCTTGGCAGCACAACTCGTTCTTCACAAAAATAGGCGCGAGTTGTGTGGCCGTAGTGCACCCCTCATTGCAGGTGTCAAATTGTTATCGTTGATCCGACCTCCAGTGGGGTGATATCCCACAGGTATATCTCCACCGTGGTTCGGATGTACACCTGGAAACATATATCATGTGTGGGGGGGGATCGTGTATTGGCCGTGTGAGTGTGAAATGAGGGGGAGGGAAATTTGTGTTTCAAAAAATACATATATTATTGGATATATTATGTCGCCATCTGTTGGGACAAAAAGGCACATAAAATCACAATAGAGGGTGTCCACCCTCGGCATCTGCGGGGTGAACCTGTGGATGTATACAGAAAAACTTGTCATCCTGAAAATATATCATGTGAATGCACTGTAATTGGGTATCTCGGCGAGTACCCAAAATGGAGCTACTCCCGATGCATATG
The DNA here is from genome assembly GCA_946902985.2 of Meconema thalassinum. Lineage (NCBI taxonomy): Eukaryota > Metazoa > Arthropoda > Insecta > Orthoptera > Tettigoniidae > Meconema > Meconema thalassinum. Next base: position 264,533,739 of record OX336389.2, on the reverse strand, counting down.
CGCAAAGTATGTACCATTATGTGCGCTGTGTCTGGATTTGGCGCCTCAGGTTTTCAACCTGCGCTGAAAAATTAAGACATAAATATAAGCATAAAATATAGACTTAAAATTAATATTGGTCATTCGTTATTTTATGATTTCATATACCTTCATGTTTGTTTATTCACTAATCCTTATATCCTATACCTTCGCATTTCCTTATTCTGATTCATCATTTTCCTATATCGTTGTGCTACTTCATTCTTAATTCAATATTGCATATATCTTTGTATTTCTTAATGCTTCACTCATTATTTCCTATACCTTTGTGTTACTCTATACTTATTCATCATGTTTCTATATCTTTGTGCTACTTCCTTCTTTATTCATTATTGTCTATACCTTTGTATTTCTTTATTCCTTACTCATTATTTCCTATACCTGCGCGTTACTTTATTCCTATTCATCATGTTCCTATATCTTTGTGCTATTTCACCCTTTATTCATTATTGCCTATACCTTTGTATTCCTTTATGCTGTCGGACCTTCCATTGAAGGACATTCACTTGAACGGTATGGACCGTTCCAATCGGGCTTACGCATCTGCGTAAGACCGCATTCGGCACTTATATATATTGCCATCCTGGCAATATCAATATATCGTTATTTATCGCAGCCTGCGAGACTGTGTGTTCTGCCGGTCTGTTACTTGTGTTGAGCAAACGCGGGGTTGCGGTCTGATCACTGAACCTGACACGCTTTGCTGAGTCCCGTGAAACTGGGAGTCGCACTTCAGCTGTGTCATGCCCGTTTGCCATGTGTAGTGTCCTAAGCTTTCTCTTGAGCTGTCGGTAAGTGGATATATATTTTGAATGATGTTTGCTGTCCCGGGATGTGAATCCTGGCTTTGGGAGCGGTGTTCTAAAGGGCCGGTGTGTGTGATTGGTTGTGGGTTTACAGCCGGCTTTCTGTGGAGGTAACTTATTCGCGCCAGTAGCGATACAAGTCACCGGCTTCGCCGCGCCTGGTTTAGTGGTCGGGCCGCTTGGGTCCGCGGGTGGAATCAATGTGGGTGGGCGTATCACGGGTATTCTAACTACGCTGGTTGTGGAAACGTCCTTAGGAGTTGTAATCTTATTGCCGGTCGTTAATGTGCCTTTAATGTCCTCTTTTCCAACCTGAGGGGCGGAGGGTGGAGGTGTGTGAGGCGATTTGATAGTAAGAGGGCTGTAATGACCCGCATTCGGATTGCCCGTGAACAAAAGGTACAGATGTTGGTCATAGCCTACTGTAGAAAAAGTGGGTTCCATCTTGTCCAGTGTATAGACATGGATATTAGTCTTAAGGACATGGCCTAGAGCGGTAACCTCCGTCGCTCCAGCGTATGTGCCATTTCGATGCATGTAATCCCCATATGCATATTTATTGGGGAATAAGGCATCATTACCGTCAGCGAGGAAATATTTATACTCGTCCCAGTGTGCCATAACATACATTAGTATTAGGGGATGATGGTGGCGTACCCTAGGGGTACAACAATATTCGCACTCCATCGTATCATAGAATCACCCATTATGATAACGTCATCCTCAGTTTGATCCTCCACGCCCTCTTCCACACTGATCCCAGTAGAAAGCCGTTCAGTCACATCCTTCACCGTTTCCTCTGATTCACGAAGCTTTGTTCTAAGTTCCTGTATTATTTGATCCCTTGCTTTGATTTGCACCCTCAAACAATCCGGCGTATCACATACTTTACAAAACCAATTCCCGACATCACAATCCTCCTTCTTGACCTTAATACAGCCGAAGTGAAACCATTTCTCACATAGTCCACACTGAACACCGTTCTTCAATGTTTTACTGCACGTCGAACACTTTAATGCTGCCACTGGATCATTTGGCTCATTCACATTTGGAGTAACAGGGCCTGGATTCACTTCCACTCAACCAATAACTAACAACGCAGCTATCACTAGGGCTATAAACCACAAGTTACTAGTCCCCGTACGCATACACAAACACCGGAAATCCCGACTACCCTTCGCATACCACAGCCCGATCCTCGCGTGATAACACTCCAGAGAACATCCCATTTCAGCACACCTGAGAGCTCGGGAAAAACACGGCCTTTCTTTGACTGACAACTGCCAACTGCCAACCAGTAGCCAATATAATCACCCCTGTTTTTTGACACGCACATTGGGGGTAGTGAGGAATCAATAATGTATATCCAGGCCAATGGGTTTGCCAATTATTTCTTTTTTCACACAATTACAACGTTACGTGTGTCGTGTGGTGTATTTTATATCGGATATGTTGACAACAGTGATATAACGTGATATGACGTCAATGTGTGTGGGGGGCGTGGTGGCACAGCGGTCAATCTGTCGGCCTCTCACCACGGCGGACCGGGTTCGATTCCTGGTCAATGCATCTGAGATTTTCCAAGTGAAATGCCATGCCCTGTGGTTCAGATTCCACGTTAAAAGGAGGTCCCGTGGTTCTTTATCGCGAGATTAACAGTCAAGTTAAACTCCAAGCTTCCTTTTTTTTAATGTGTGCACCTCCAACATGGCTGTCGTCGTTGAATGTGCAAGAAATAAGAACATTTATTTACGTAATATAACGAGTATTTCCGGTGCAGCAGGGATAATTGAGAGCAATTTCAATTCCAAATGACTCCCAGAAAGCTATGTGAATCATGAATCATATTTCTTGAATAATCTGCCAGGTAGAGGTGTAAAAGCCAGGAGTAGGTGTTGTCAAGTTTATTATGTTAGTTGGTGATATTTGGTTTTATAGCAGCAATTTATAGGTGAATGGAGTACCTTATGTTAGGATTTGTAAAGCAAATTGGCTATGGTTAATTTTGGGACGGGATTTCCATGTCCTTAATAATATAGTCAGGAAAACGAATGGCTGATGCTTTTCAGTCGGTCAACACGAATGAACCCAAATGAGATGGGTAATTCTCTACTCCTGAAAAATTTACATGAGATTAATAAAAACGCGTCTTACGTCTGTGAACGGGTCAATATGTAGCAGAATCGTAAATTAATATGTTAGTATCTGTTCTTTCTGTGTTTATGTCAAAGCTTGTGATATAATGATGAATAGCTCCAATACAAACACCCAATAATGTTGCGTTACATCAGTTAGTAAACTATGTGTACGGTGACCTAATTGGAAACTTATTGTGCAGTTATGAAATACGGAAAAGTTATGAGAAGGGACAAATGAATTGGTTGGAGAGATAACGACTAACTTGTATCAGAAACTGTCTGGTCAGCTTAGGCCAGGTCATGATTTCAGAACATGCGGACTGCAGGAATTAAGGGGTGTTTTTGATTTAATGCTGTTTGTTTACATAAGAGAGACAGGATTAATTTGTTGGATGAGAGATGGAACCACGAAGGCTTGGTGGTTATACATTGTAGAGGCAGTTGGATATTGTACACATGTGATGAATGCAATTTAAGGATCAGTTATTGCAGGCTGTACCAGCCGAGCAGCTCACCAGTGAGCGGCCGAGTACTCGCCGGCTTGTGTGACTAAACCTGCAACATGCAATACAGCTCTACCGTGGGGGCTGCCGTCACTGCGCGGTGAATACATCAAGACTGGCAGGAATCGCATGGACTTTTGTTATGACCTTCGCCCAGTGACGTATTGGCTATCACCCCCAGTCCCTCTCCAACCGTGCTCCGAGCATCATTGCTGAGTACTTGCGTGTACGCATACTCAAACTCGTGGATTTGGAACAGCCTGAGTTATTGTATAGATAAAATGGGTATCAGTCATATAATACTATAGATTTATATGGGGTAAACTGTGCCTACTGATGATGTTGGTGTGACTCACGAGAGTAATGCCATAAGGTTTATGAAAGTTGAGAATGTATTCATGGCAGGAGGAGTATGGGTTCACGATGAATCTGGACATCCTGTATTTACACGTTGGTCCAGTGATGATAATCTATTTACGACGATGATAACAACTACATAAAACGAATTGAGGGGTAAAATAAATTATACAGTTGACGTTAAATAAAATCATTATTAGGTGGGAGATCTGAATTAATTACATAACAAATCATGTGAAACAAACCGTCATACACAATAATAACTGGATATAATGGTCAATCAAATTATGTTTCTTTCTTTGCCATTTAAATTAATCCCAGTAGGTCTAGATGGAATCATGAGATGCGAGTTCGTGTTTACTATGGTGTGATATTGCGCAGATTTTCTGGAAATGCTGTAAGACTGAGTACCGGTATGATGAGATCATACAGGACTTAGGATCATAGGAGGTATGACCCTTCTACAAGGTTTGTGATATTATATTGTGTTTGTAGTGTAGATAGGGATTGAATTATACAGTAGTGGTAGGATTAGGATAGTTTAGCTAGTCTTAACATTAACCTGAAATGCGGGGGTGGCGAAATCTTTTCTGTTATTTCAATTAGTGGTATCCACGTCGGATCCTCTATTTGATTTACAGCAACGATAGGTAGATGTGCCGGCTCCATTAGGGATTTTCAAGCTCCAGGGCTAATTGGTTAGCGTGCTAAGCTTTGGCCCGAAGGGTCCCGGGTTCGAATACCGGCCAGGCCCATGGGGATCTTAATCTCCTGGGGTTAATTCCCGTGGCCCGGGGACTGGGTATATGTGACGTTTTCATCATCACTTCATCCTCATTACGACGCGCAGGTCGTCCACGGGCGTCAACTAGAAAAACCTGCACTCGGCCTCTCAGGAAGCCACACGAAAAAAATAATAAAAATAAGGGATTTTAGAAACTGAAGTGAGGGTTGGAATGGGGTGCACTCAGCCTCGTGAGGACAATTGAGTAGCTGTCTGACAGTGAGGTAGCGCTCCGATCACGAAACCAAGATTAACGGCCGAGGGGACCCAATGCGCGGACCACGCGTCACCCCATTATCCGCAGGTCAAATGGCTGGGCAGCGGTCGCTTGGTAGGCCTAGACCCTTCAAGGGCTGCAGTGCCATGGGTTATTTAAAGGTAGATGCGGTGTCACGATCTTTATTATATTACTAGCAGTAGTGCGCAGAGCCTCCGTGGCTTAGGCGGCAGCACGCCGGCCTCTCACCACTGGGTCCGTGGTTCAAATCCCGGTCACTCCATGTGAGATCTGTGCTGGACAAAACGGAGGCAGACAGGTTTTTCTCCGGGTACTCCGGTTTTCCCTGTCAACATTTCATTCCAGCAACACTCTCCACTATCATTTCATTTCATCTGTCATTCATTTAATCATTGCCCCAGAGGAGTGCGTCAGGCCTCGGCAGCCGGCACAGTTCATATCCTCGCCGCTAGATGGGGGCTTCATTCATTCCATTCCTGACCCGGTCGGAGACTGGAAGCAGGCTGTGGATTTTCAGTCATTCACTAGCAGTAGTGCCCGGCTTCGCCCGGTGGATTTATTTGTTTTATGGATGATAATGAATTCTACTACAGAACAGGCACATGATACTTAAACTAACAGAAAACAGTATTTTAAAAAATTATCATTTTGTGGTGGTGGTGGTGGTGGTGGTGGTGGTGGTGGTGGTTGTAGTGGGGGTGATAAGTAGTACAGTATAATGGACCTAACATTCAGGTCATTTTCCCGTAATGATAATTATTGAATAGGGAAACAGCTATGTACTACCTACAGCACTGACACATGTAATTTACAAACAAATTTACAAAAAAAAAAGAAAGAGGAGTAAGTGAAATAAAAGATACTGCCTAGGGCCTATATCTCATTGGCTGTTAGAAATGTAGAGACGAGTACTGTCGTCTTTTTTCGCATAGCACCGTAGGAAAATAATCAGAACTCTTTGGAAAACTTCGGCTGTCCCGAGCTACTGAGGTAGCAATAGTATCATTTATCGCCGCAAAGCGCTTAACGATAAAGTTCGGAATAAATGAAGGTAAATTTGAAAGCACCATCGCTTATTGCAGTTGATAACCTCAATGTACTGCGCCAACACCATTGCACTTATACAGAGGCATAATATTTTCATGATTATTGTTTAAAGGGGCCTAATAAATCTTTTTGCACTAAGTAATCACAGTGACTGCAATTTATAAACAGCGCAAGATGCAACTATTTTCGCAATTCTGCACCAGAACACTGGTAGAGGTGACGTGATGCAGCCCGAACTGCCGGTCAACAATAGACTTATTAAAATACTCTTACAGTTACACTACTGCACACATGAATGGTTCTAGGGCCTTAATGCGTGGTTTTCAAGTTCATTTTGTCTGTTATTCTAAATGTAGGAAATGGAGAACGTTGTCCAAAATATCAAGTGGACAGTGTTACCAGCAGGGTTTCATCAAAGTGTATGTAAAATTTGGTGCAATTAGGAGAAACGGAGTAGATTTGTGATGAAAGGCCTAAATGCAGGGAATGGAGTGGTCTGTCCAAAATTTAAAGTGGACAGTGTCACCCGCAGGGTTCCAAAGGGTAAGTATACAAAATGTGGTTCAGATCGGTGAAAAGGTGTAGATTTGTGCCAAAGGACCCAAATGCAGGGAATGGAGTGTTCTGTCCAAAATTTCATGCAGACAGTGTTACTCGAAGGGTTCCAAAGGGTAAGTATACACATTGCCGTTCAGATCGGTGAAACGGTGTAGATTTGTGTCAAAGGGCCTAAATGCAGGGAATGGAGTGGTTTGTCCGAAATTTCATGTAACTGTGTTACTCGCAGGGTTCCAAGGGGTAAGTATACAACTTTTGGTTCGGATTGGTGAAAGGGTGTAGATTTGTGCCAAAGGGCCTAAATGCAGGGAATGGACTGGTCTGTCATAAATTTCATGTAGGCAGTGTTACTCGCAGGGATCCCAAGGGTAAGTATACAAATTTAGGTTCAGATCGGTGAAACGGTGTAGATTTGTGCCAAAGGGTCTAAATGCAGGGAATGGAGGGGTCTGTCCGAAAGGTCATGCAGACTGTGCTACTCGCAGGGTTCCAAAGGGTAAGTATATACATTTTGGTTCAGATTGGGGAGAAGGTGTAGATTTGTGCCCAAGGGCCTATATGCAGGGAATGGAGGGGTCTGTCCGAAATTTCATGCAGACTGTGTTACTCGCAGGGTTCCAAAGGGTAAGTATATACATTTTGGTTCAGATTGGGGAAAAGGTGTAGATTTGAACCAATGGGCCTAAATGCAGGGAATGGTATGGTCTGTCAAAAATTTCACGCAGACAGTGTTACCATCAGGATTCCAACGGGTAAGTATACAAATTTAGGTTCAGATAGGTGAAACGGTGTACGTATCACTAACCATAACGCCAGCGCATGCGATAGAGCTGTTCGGGAGCGCTTGTTCTACCGACTAAGAAAATAATTTTTCGAATCGGACTGGTAGTACCAGAGATTAGCGCGTTTAAACACATAAACACACAAACACACATACTCTTCAGCTTTATTATATTAAGTATAGATTGTCAAGTTATACTGCAATTATTATGAGAGTTTTTTTTTCTTTTTTCGAGCGCCACTTGCCTAGTGTTTCTCTTAATTTTTATAGGATTATTATGAGGGTATTGATAGGTCCGGTACGTAGGGTGTTTTTCTCCAGGAGTGTTTTCTATCTAGGATTAGAGCTTCACGGGACTTCCCAACTTGATTGTATGTTGGGGACGTGTAATGTAGATGTGCATTTCTAGACATAATAAACCCTGGATCATTTAAATTCTTTTTTGGATATTCTTGCATATTTTGCGTTTTGATACCGGTATGCGATTAGGCTGGTTCATAATATCCCATTTCCATCTGATATGACCCTGGGAAAAACAGTCTGTGCTCTGGACCATATCGTCTCTCCTTGTGTGTCACGCTTGTGGAGGGATCCCGTGGGTTGGCTCCGGCCGTCAACCACATGTCATCCTGACGCAAACGGGTGCAATATAGAAGAGAGTTGCTAAAAGCGAAAATGAAACAAATACAATTAAAAGAGGGTGTTAGTGAAAACTCTGAGGGACTACCTATCAAATCGTACCTTACTGACTACACTGTAGCACCAAGCAGACATTAAGGAGCACACGTTCACTAGGATAACTCTCAATTAGTTTATATATTTATAATGACATATTCTCAGCAAGTAAATCTTTCACAGGCATTCCGTGACTACATTTCCCCACAAGATTGTCGTTCTGGAGACGTTCGAACGTATTTAAGAAACAAAAGGAAGCTTGTAGTTTTACGTGACCGTTAATCTTGAGATGATGAGCCACGGGACCTCCTTTTTACGTGGAATCCGAACCACAGGACATGGCATTTCACTTCGAAAATCTCACATGCATTGACCGGGAATCGAACCCGGTCCAACTTGGTGAGAGGCTAATAGCTTGACCGCTGCGCCACCACGACCCCTATTTAAGAAACACCCTATGTTTTAAAATAGAAGACTTTAGAGAATAGTTGAATAGAAGACTCTGGCTTGGGTCCAGACTGCGGTCTAATTTTAAAGTCTTGCTCTAAAAATTCTTAAAAAGAGATAATATTGTATGTAAAGATTTCGTTCCTGTAATTGAAAGACAAATATTAATTCTTACCATGACCTGATTCTGGCTTTTACACTTGTACCTGGTAGATTATTGAAAATATATGATTCACATACCTTTCTGGGAGTCGTTTGGAATTGAAATTACTGTCAATTATCATTGCTGCACCGGAAATACTTGTTATATTACGTAAATAAATGTTTTTATTTCTTGCTCATTCAACGACGGCAGCCATGTTTCAGGCACACACATTGACGTCATATAACGTCCTATCACTGTTACCAACATGTCCGATACAAAATACACCACACGACAAACGTCACGTAGTAAAAATGAGGAAAAAGAAATAATTGGCAAATCCATTGTCCTGGATTGATGCGTGACTACCCCACTGTGCGTGATAAAACCAGGGGTGTTTATATTACCTAACAATTATTGGTCTACGCAAAAACCATTAGTCTGGATGAATATATTGGGCTAGGCAAAAACCATTTGGATGAAAATTATTGTGCGTTATGATATTCTTGATTGAAATTGGAGATCATTAACTCACAAATCGTACAATCCTTGTCTAACTTAAGACTGAAACTTGGCGCACTTTCACATTAACTTGACGAAGATTTTAGCCTATTTTTGTTTTATGAAAAAAATAGGCTTATGAGATCACCTTTTGTCCGTGTGTGTATGTGTCTGTCTGTATGTGGATCTGTGTGCGTGTCCTCCACTAATAACGTATAAACGGCTGGGGGGATTTCAATGAAACAAGGTAAGGTCATAGCACCGTTTTGGCCGACCCCGAGCGTGGTCTTCAAATTTTATTACAACTCACCAATCCAACATGGCGGCTGTTCGAAATATTTTACCAGCATTCTATATCTCCGAAACTATTTCTGATATCACCCTGAAATTTAGTACGGTGATACAGGGCACTACTACAAATTTATATTTGTAAGTTTCAAAAACCTGTAGACTACAAAACGAACATGGCGGCCAAGCGAAGTTGAAACATTTGAATAGACTTTTCGCGCGATTTAACCATCTGAGCGGAGTGAAATATGCTACATTGAATGTTTATACATATTGTAATGCAGTGGTCTCTAATTTAGTTCAATTGCTTGCATAACCTCAAGATGGCGGCTTTGCGAAATTTTAAAATTAAAGTTTTATTTCTTGTGTCGCAATCATGCGATGGAAGAGAAAGTTTGAATAATGAACCTACGCGATAATTTTCCTTTAATGGTACAAAACTCTATGGCCTATACATTTAACAATCCGAAATATTTAGACGGTTGTCAATATCTACGAATATTTTGCAGCAATCAAAGTGAAATTCTTTATGTTCATAGAGGCTACGAACATAAGTTCTCCTATAGGACTTTTAATAACCTGGTGAGCACTAATCCAACATGGCGGCGACGCGAAGTATAAATATTTAAATGGACGTTTCTCGTGATTTAACCATCCGAGTAGAGTGAAACACGGTACGGTAAATGCTTAGGTTATACAAATGTTACTCCACTGGCATATAATTTATTTCCATTGTTTTCATAACCAGAAGATGGCAGCTGTGCGAAATTTAAAAATCTCGTTTTTACTTCTTGTGTGCTAATCATTCTATTGAAGTTTGAATACTACATCTACACAATAATCTTCATTTAACAGTACATAACTCTAAGACCTACATATATAAAATCCAACATGGCGACCATCCGAAATATTAGACGGTTCTCAAAATCTACCAATCTATTACAATCAAGCTGAAATTTTGCATGTTTATAGCGGCAATTAACATAAGTAGGATATATGAAAATAGGCTTCAGTTCTTCACGGAACTACTTGTTTGTTTTACGATACCGGATATGAAATAGTAAAAAATGCGTGGGGTTGGCAATACTGTACTTGTTGCTAAGTCAGACGTGTAATGGCAGACCCAGCTGGAATTTCATCTATATAAGTAGTGATCAAATTTTAGGTTTTAGATCACGGCCCTCATAGCTGTGTCCGCCATTATGTGCGTGAATTATCGTCAAAGACGTTATTGCCAACCCAGCGCTCACGGTACTACTGTGTATATAAGCGGTAATGTAAAACAAAGTAGCAGCTGGTTCATTTGATAGTGCACCGAATTCTACTAAATGTCAATGGTTACAGCCTAACTCGTCCGATCCAATGTTTCTTTTGACAATGGTTGCAGCTTAATCTGTTGTTAACAGCGCCCCTCTACCTTCCCGCGGCCAAGGGCCCACCTCAACCCGACCATTCTAACCTTTGTTTTGTCCATTCCAATGGCTTTTGACATTGGCTTAGCCTGCGGGTCGCGTTAACTACTGTATAAGTTATATACACTCATGGTTCTTGTCACGAACAGTGGGGTTTTCACGCACCAATAATCTTTAATTAGATTGCTGTATTTATTATTCAGCATGTTGCCAACAATGTGTGCACCTCTATGAGTGCCGATATGGGTGCACCTTGTTGGCAATTGAACGAGAATCATGCGCTGTCGGAACATGGTTGCCGTTGTTAAAAGAGCAATAAATAAAAATACATACTTACGTAATTAAGCACATATTTCAGGTGCAGTTGTGACTAGGGTTACTGATTTGAATTGGTAATGTCCTCCAAAAGATGAAACGAGGAAACAAGGTATGTGAAAGCCACGATAACGTCTGATGCAAGTGTAAAAGCCAGATTCTGGTCTCATTCAGAAGTAATAAAATATTTCACAATTTCAAATAATTTAAAGATAAAATGTCATCATGATAGAAAATAATCAACAGTATTATATCATTAGTATTACCACGTCTAACATTATTTACAAGTAATTTTGAAAAAATCGTGCGTATTTGCTTTAGTAGTAAATTAAGGAATCAGTTTTCGTCACCATCAGCTGCTTCTATCGGCTACGTATTATTATTGTCGTTATTAGTAATGTATTCCTGTTTTAGTTTTGGATTTAATATTGCTGTTTGGAGGAAGTTTTTGCCCTAAACATTCCCATATGGGAGATCGCATCAAGCATAAGCTTGGTCAAAATAGCCTAGTTACTGTGCGAAGAACAATTAGACTGAAGGAGGTGCGGGATATTGGGCATCGAAATTTATCACCATAAAATCAAAAGTTAAATTAACAATATTTATCGCTAAATAGCAGCAATCACAACAATATTTATGAATTGATATTGCAGCAAACAACAAAATGCACAGAAGTGTGCAAAACAGAAATGACTAGATTTTTAAATGCAACAGGTTTTACGGGTCTGATTATAGAAACCCTATAAAAATTGAGTCCATTAAAATACTTGCTTATAGCCAACGAGTAGTTCAGATCACCTATGAAAAGATCGGAGAAAGTTGTTTTTGAGGAGCCAGCTCCATAAACGTTCCGGCTGGATAAGTAGCGTAGAAGATCTTGATTGTTCCTTTGGAAGGGGGCGTCCATGGCCTCAGAACTAGCGTGCCGTGGGAAGAGAATACAAATCTTCATTTCTTCTTTCTGGAAGACATGACACCTGTAGTGTCTATAGATGAAGTTTCCAGTTTGCTTGCACTCTGGGGGACTGCTGTGGCCTCGAAGTATGCAGAAGAAGACACCAACTCGGGTGCGGTTGCTAAATATAACAGCCGGTGATCACTTTTGACTTACGAAGAGATTAGACAAAGTAATACACACATGGCGTTGGCGAGTTAGCGCAGTGGCTCATGATAAAGGACAGAGCAGCGTTGCGACAGTAGTGCCATGACGAAGTAGCGTGCAGAAACTGATCTGCGTGAACGTGTGTAGCTAAATGAAGAGAAGAGAATGGCAAGAATGAGCTGAAGCTAGCACCTTCTTATATATATTTTTTTTTATTTAGTCAATTTACCCTCTAGGTTGGTGGTTCCCACGGACTCAGCGAGGGAACTCACCACTACCGCCTCTATGGGCAGTGTCCTGGAGCTTGGAACATCTGGTTGGGATGGATACAACTGGGGAGGTGTGATCAGCACTTCGCCCAGGCGGCCTCACCTGCAAAGCGAACAGGGGCCACATGAGGGATGAGAAGGGATGGAAGATTGGGATGGATAGGCGAGGAAGAGGGAAGGAGGCGGCCGTGGCCTTACAGTAGGTACCATCCCGGCATTTGCCCGAAGACGAAGTGGGAAACCACGGAAAACCACTTCGAGGATGGCTGAGGTGGGAATTGAACCCCCTCTACTCATTTGTACCACCCGAGGCTGAGTAGACCCCGTTCCAGTCCTCATACAACTTTTCAAATTTCGTGGCAGAGCCGGGAATCGAACCCAGGACCTCCGGGGCGGCAGCTAACCATGCTGACCGCTACGTATCGGAGGCGACTAGCCGACTACCTTCTTATATACTGGACAAAAATATTCCAGAAGACCATGACCTCGTGACAAGAATATAGGCTTGCCATAGGTCACTCGACGAGCCAGAGTGACGTAACTTGACACCGGCAGACTGCAGTGACTAGATGCACGCCAGTTTGAAATATGTGCTGGAAGGAGTGAAACTGCATCACTCGATGGTAAGGTCGTAAAATGCAATACATTTGATAGGCTTACATAATTTTGTTTGATTACAATGAATAATAAACTAATTAACACTTGATTGGAGGTTTTACGGGAGCGAAATGAAACGACAGTACAAATGGGCCGTCCAGAGGAATACTTGAAAGAACTCGTTAACAGTCTCGAAAGTGACCACTGTTTATTAGTTTGAGGCATCTATTATTATCGTCATCCCCCATGTACAGCGTGTTCCGATTCAACACGGAACTGTAAAATGGGTTGCCTACCCACCCGCAATTGGCTTGAAATCTGTTCGCAGCGCGCTAGCGACGGGGCTGAGTTCGATTTCACTGATTGCTGCCTTCTTATGCAGCATTGCAAAGTATTTTGCTCTTTCAAAATATATTTACACAGGCTTCACAATAAGTTTGAACGATTTCTGTTTCAGAACTTGTTATTTTACGCTTCTTTTAATGGCTTTTGCAGAGCATTTCTATAAAATAAAATTTTATTTTACAACATAGTTCATTAAACACGATGCATTCTTGTGTTGTATTTTATTTACAACACAATCTATTGCTTTAATCCCAATACCACAAAACGAGATACAATTTGGAAACGATTTGTTACAAAAGTTTTCAGTCTTCGATGCGACTAAAAAGTTAATTTATCACAGACGTTACATCTACTGCAAATGGACATTTACATAAGGTGTTCGAAGTGGCGTTCATCATTTTCCAAGCAGAGGGCCACTCGTCACATGAAGTTATCTCTTGCGTTCGACAACATCTGAGGAGTAATTTCCGCAAAGGCTTCGGTAATGACGAGCTCCCTTTCTTCGGGTGTTTGTGGTGATCTTAAAAATACTCTCGACCTGACGTAGCCCCAAATGAAGAAATCCAGGACGGTTAGATCAGGTGAACGTGGTGGGATTTCTATAAAACCGCCAATTCCTATCCACCGGCCAGGAATCAAACGGTTTAAAACTTCTCTCGCCAGTCTGTAGGAGTGCGATGGATGACCATCTTGTTGAAAAAGCATGTTGTTCAACTCCGCCAATGTAAAATCATCCAAGATGTCCTTGAGTAAGAAGTTAGACTGAACTGCCTTTGTTCGTCGTTTTATCATTTTATATAGTTGTAGGTAAATAGTTCTGAAATAGAAATCGTTGAAACATATTCTTAATTAAACTCAATTTTATAACAAATCATTTCGAAATTGTATCTCGTTTTGTGGTATTGGGTTAAAACGCAATAAATTGTGTTGTAAATAAAATACAACACAAAAATACATTGTGTTGTAATAATAATAATAATGATACTATCGTATGGCTTTGGGTGCCGGGTGAAAGCTTTGTTATTTGACATTCAGAGGGCAGCTTGCATGTCGAATTTTGTTGTCCCTTGAAGCACTATGAATGTCAAGGAGGTTAGATATCTAAGCTCATTGACACTATAGTGCTTTCTAGTAGAGAAATGAGGAACTTTGTGTTGGCGGAAACTCCGAGATTAATTTTGCCACTTTGAACACGACCTACTGAATTCAAATGGGTTATTTGACATGCCAACTTCGTATGATATGCGTGTCGTAATTTTTACCGCCTTTCAAAAATCACTTACCACGGCCAAGAGCAAACCTGCAAGCTTGGGGTTAGTAGTCCGACACGATAACCACTCACCCACCGTGGCAAGCTATTGTGTTGCAATAAACTAGGTTGTAAAATAAAATTTTATTTCATGGAAATACTCTGCAAAGACCATTAACAGAAGCGTAAATTAACAAGTTCCGAAACAGAAATCATTCAAACTTATTGTGAAGGCTGTGTAAATATATTTTGAAAGAAGCAAAATATTTTGCAATGCTGCATAAGAAGGCGACAATCAGTGAAATCGTACTCAGCCCCGTCGCAAGCGCGCTGCGACCAGATTTCAAGCCGATTGTGGGTGGGTAGGCAAACCATTTCACAGTTCCGTGTTGAATCGGAACAGGCTGTACTTGGGTATGAGTTCAAATTGTCTGTCAAATTGTGTTTCTGTGGTGACTGTATTAGTGTGTGTAACTTTAGTTATTAGGATCGATAATGGGGTAGATGGCGCGGGACTTAAAATGAGGTACTATACAAAAATTTACCTGTAGGGAGTGTGGAAAAACTCGCTGGAAAATCACACTGAAGTTGGGGGGCTGTCAGCACTGGAATTCGAACCTCCGATCTACAGCGTTCGTGGTGAACGATTTAAGGCGCACGGGTACGCCACGAGGTATTGCAGAATCAATTAATTGTTGTTTACTCGTATAAGACTCGTAGTAGAATACTATACTTCCATTTTTACTTGTATTGTTTACACTATAGTCATTGTATAATCTGGTTAAATAGAACAGAAGGCCCAATAGTCGTAATCCTGCCAGACAAAATAGTTCTCATCTAACCTAATCCTATCACAGCTATCGGGTGAAAAGTGGTAGGCGGTAGGTCATTACATGGACACTTAATTTGATGGGGACATACCAGTACAATATATGAAGATAGGCTGTTCAGTCCTTCATGGAAGTACTTATGTTCTTTCACTGACTACCGTCCCTGCAACACAGGGAGAGTATCGGAATCAAATGCAAAATTAAAGGAAGGAATCCAGAAAGTATACATTATTAGATGGAGTACAAATTAAGCTCACTTTTAGATACAGTTGTTTTAAAGTATGCATCATTAATCCAAATCGGCGAGTTTCCATTATGTGGTAATACTGTAAAACCTCAGAGCGGCCTGGTTAGCCTGAAAAACCTGTTGCTAGGCCTATAGTGAACTGCGCGGGGATTGAACTGGGCCACCGCCCCATCAATTAGCCAGCCACAGCACCACAGACTCATCCATTAACACAACACTCGCATCCAAATTGAAATTTCAACATATTCCACTTGTCACAAATGCCGGGATATTTATTGCTTTGTTTAAAAATAACAAAAAGGAACGTTAACACCCACCAAAAATGTTTCAACTAATATTTTGAACCATAATTTATTGCACACATTTGCACATAGAATAATTTTTCAGCATTATGTTAACCATCCTCGTCATTTCTCATCAGCGAAGTGAATTCACATTATCTCCAACGAGGTATTATTGGCGAATTTGAAACAGGTAATAACGTCATCAATTATGCGGGAGAGTGTAAGGGTTTGGAATATCGAAAGTGTAAACACTGATGTTTCTATTACGTAAGTTAGTAACACTGTGTTCCAGTTTCTTTAGTGTTCAATCAAATATTTATAATGTATTAGTTGGAATACTCCTGATGACTTACAGAAACAGCAAAATTGCATTGCAGTAGGACATATCTTCTCTACACTGTTTCTTTTTACGTTCACAGGCAGCATGGAGTATGTCAACTTGTCATGAACAATATTTACAGCCCACCATTTGCAAGAGAGTGAAAGTCCTGTTTTGACAATTTTACTCAAAGATTCATACTGGTGAGTGGATTTGCACAAACAGAACTGGGATTTTGAAATAATGGAAGGAATGTTATTATCTATTTTAGAAAGCTTTCGAGTTGTACAACACAAATTGTGCCCAATTACATTAGGCGGGAAAACAAGAGTTTAAGCACCCTAACCTGAAAGAAATATTACAGAAATAACTGAACTAAGGAATTAAAGAAATGTTACACATCACAAAATAACACTCTTTTATGTACAAGGGGGGTACGTTATGTACATAAAATCGTGTTATTTTGTGATAAATATCTGATACAGGTTAGGAGCCATCCCGACATTTAATTGTGTTAGATGTGAGAAACCACGATTAAACTACTTCTAGGATAACTGAAATTGGAATCAAAGCCAGCTACAATCCATTTATTCTCATGAGGTTGAGAAGGCCCTGTATTGAGCCCTCAAATCGCAATTAATTTCCTGAGCACAGACGTGAATCTTATCCGGGATTTAAAGGATGGCGGTCAACAACGCTATCCGTTACACTATGAGGCGGTCGAATGTTCTATACATTACTCTTCAGATTTTTATTTAGCATTTGGCAACGTACACATACTCGTATTGATTAGAAATAAAACACACAAAAACCTTACAAAATCGAAGGAAGAAAGTGCATTATGTAACTGATAGACTACAATCAGCTAGACACCATGGGAGTTCATAAAACCAAGTCAACATTGTTCAGCCAGTTTCAATTCGTCCAACGTCCACACAAAGTCCTCTAAAGGCTCAGACAATGCCCTATGGTACTTCTAGTTACAACATAGAAGGGTATCTGATTGATGTCACCAGAGTCACAAATAGAGAATACTGCATGCCCCACTTATGAAGCAGTGAGCTGCATCGACCATGGTTAGCTCAACAACTACTCTATGATCTGATTCGGAGGCACATTTGTGTCATTTGGTTACTTTGTTTGATTAGTTGGTTGGTTATAGGTGTGTGGTTTTTTTTTGGTTTACAGGTAATCGATGCTGACTTTCAAATGAAAGTGTGTGTTTTTTTATTGGTTTACAGGTAATCGATGCTGACTTTCAAATGAAAGTAATTTAAAGACACTAAACGAGAAAAGTCCATAAGTCCAACTCCGTACAGGCTGTGGAAGCCCTTGGAGCAGTGGAAGGTAGAGGCTTCCATCCTTCGTGAAATCAGCACTCGATGGGATGGAGTAGTCAGCTCCATGCCAAGCCATCTTTGCTCCCAGTAATTTCCCTGGTACTCATTTCTGTTATAGGCTGGTGGAACCCAGGGTCATTTGCGTTTCTGAAACTGGTAGTTTTCTTTGTAAAATCCACCACCTGGGTGGGAATCGAACCCACTCCCCTTCACTTAGAAGCTCAGCGCCTCTACCGACTTGGCTCGCAGCCCCTTAAACAAGAGTTCAGTGTATATAAAATGTGACAGTCATTCTGAAAGACTAGACTTTGTATCATTTTAAATGCTCCAAATGCTGAAAAATGCTAGAAAGGCTGGAGGCTTCTCGCTTTGCTCGAAGCCAAAGACTCTTGACATGTTAGAAAATTATCTGCATAATACTTATCTTGCTTATCTTGTTTCAAATTACTCGCGAACGGCAAGTGCAAACCAAGGGCAAAGCAAGGTCAAGCGCACGGGATGCCATCACGCTCACCAGAGCGCGCGGGGACGTGCCCCTTCCATCCAGTCTAAAAACACTTATAGTGGGAGATGTATTGAAGATAGAGATATGCTCTCGCGGACTTTTTTTGTAGAACTTTTCATGCTGACCAATTCTTACGCTCATAGTATACTGATATGTTTAACGGTTTGCCCAGCGTAAGCTTAAGAAGCGCACGGACGCAAAGTTTATTTTCGACTTTTTTACTGAAATCGTTACTGCTTGGCTTCCTTTGATCATACATAAATTATTTTCTACAGTATCTTTCCTCGAGATATCCTTTACAGAATGGTGAAAACCGCATCAAATCCATCCAGTGGGTCTCGAGATTACCCGTGAAATCGAAGAATCGGGGATTTTGTCTTATACCTGGGTACTAACGAAGTAGAGATTGTCTGCGAACACATGCACCAAGCGGTACTATGACGTCACACACCTCAGTGTATCTGGGTACATTTCGTCCCGTCACCGTAACGTAACGCCAGACCCCAGCGTAACGACGAAGTCGACAAGATCATTTAAAATGATAACAAAACAAATATCATGATTATGGTTATTTCATCTCGTCGAACAACATGGTTATAATGCACTGACCCATATCTCCCTCCAACTCCATACTCAACTGTCCATTTTATTGCAGTTTTTTTACAACTACGAGTAAAACATTGCAATCTTAATCCATTTCCCGTACATAACATCCAGCACTGTAAGCGTTTTGATGGTGGAGCAGCACTCGATGTAAACCACTAGTTTTTCATGCAGTGGGCATGATCCTTCTAAATCCAAGCATCGTCTGCTTGTCTCTTTGCTAGAAACATCAAGCGTTCTCACATGGAAAAGGCACCGTCTTAAGTGATTTTGCAATAAAATACAGTAATAATATTACAACTATCTATCAGTCTAAATTATTGCTTTTAATTTTTTTAAATCGTTTAAGCTCCTAACTTGGCTTCACACACGGACTCTGCAAGGGAACATTCCTCTGCCGTTACAAGGGAGCTGAAGAAATGTTCTGCTTTCACAGCTACAAGGTGAAAGACTTATACCCGATCACTGTCCAAAGGAATGTGCTACGGAGGTTGTCCTAATGAAGGCGTTCTTCTAGATACGTACATACTCTATATCCTAACCTACTGTGCGTTTAAATGAAGATGATATTCAATAGCATCTCCACTAATGTATTAATATCTAGATATTTTCGCAAGGGTACGTGCCTATGTACCTCTAAATTCTGTACCCTTCTGGAACTATGATATGACAAGGACATATTGTAAATCAAAGAAAAGAGAAGAAACTCACAAAGGAAGTATCAGGTAAGACAGGTCAAAACTTGAAACTGTGTGGGCGCAATCGTTGTACTATAATAGTACAACGTGCGGGAAATCAGCCTCTAGATTTAACTGGAAGGCTCCGAAATCGTCCCTGACATCCTGGTACGCTGACATGACGGCTCGCGGAGTAGGACATCTTTGCGGCATTCGGAGTTGTCGCGTGGCAGGGCGTATATGCAGGCTCCTTCCCACCGGCCGTGAGTGCCTAGGCCGTCAGGACTGTCCATTCCAACATGTACGGTACTCGCTACTTCCCATTGATTTATATGAGAGATTCACCGCATGATTTCGGAGCCTTGCAGCTCAATCTGGTGGCTGATTTTCCGCACGTTGTGCTCTTATAGTACAAAGATTGCATCCGCAAAGTTTCAAGATAGGTTTCCCCCCAGGGGCTCACATCTAGTGGGACGTGGGTTGGCGACCACTGGACCCCAGCTGATTCCAGCATTGATTCCACTTACTTGTGCCGGGCTCCTCACCGTCTTCTGTCCTGTCGACCTCTCTTGGTCCACTCTTGTTCTTTTCCGACCCCGACCGTATTAGAGTTTCTGAGGCCTAGGGAGTATCTTCCTTTCCCACCTTAATTGGCTCTTCTTTCGTCTTTCCAGATCCCTCATTCTTCTAGGAATCAGCCTTCTTTTTCTTTTCATTATATTTCCTTTTGTCTTTAAGATTCGCGCACTGTTTTTGTGAATTGGCTCCCCGTGTATCTCAATTCCATTTTGAGAATATTTTGAATCTACACTACATTTTGTAGGTATTATCAGTCTAAGTTGCATTTGGTAAGTATTTTCAATCTAAATTGCATTTTGCGAGTTTTTTCAACCTCAATTGCATTTTGTAAGGATTGACAATCTAAATTGCTTCTTAGTAAGTCTTTGAATGTAGGAGCGGCATTTTTGTGAGTATTTTGAATTTAAATTGCATTTTGTAAGCATTTTCAACCTAAACCGCATTTTGCAAGTATTTGCAATCTAAATGGCATTTTGTAGGATAGGCATTTTGTAAGTAGGCTATTTTGATTCTTAATTTCCTATGTGTGGGTATTTTGAATCTAAATTACATTTGTAAGTATTTTCAATCTAAATTGCATTTTGCAAATATTGTCAATCCAAATTGCATTTTGCAAGTATTTTGAATCTTAATTGCATTTTGTGAGTATTTTGAATCTAAATTGCTATTTGTAATTTTTATTTTGACTCTAACCTGCATTTTGGGTGCGTATTTTCATTCTAAATTACTTTTGTGATTATTTTCCATCTAAATACCATTTTGTCAGTTTTTCCACTCTAAATTACATTTTGTGTGTATTTTCAATCTTTTGTCAGTATTTTCAGTCTCCGTTAGTTTCCGTTATGGTTTCCATGTCATTGTCATTTTCGCTATCACCCAGACCATTAGGGTCGATAACCTAGATGTTAGGCTCCTTAAAACAACAATTTTCATCATCATCATCATCATCATTAAGATAGGTTTCGAATTGTCTTACCTGATACTTCCCTTGTCAGCACCAAGAGGATTACGCAAGAACCTTGTCTGGAAATTAACGGAGTGGTTGATCAAAACTACACTTTATTAGTCCCATAGAATACAATAACTAAATATACAATATTGTATACGCATGATTAAAGAGATGACCAGTAAATTCAATATAGAATATTTTGGCGTATGTTGCTGAGCTTGTGTGCATGTGTATAGCAGTGCTATATGCTGTGGTAAACCGTGCGTTGCTCACAGAATTTCTGGTGTATTTAAACACGGAGTTTTTTTGTTTACTCTGTGGCATTTGTAAATGTGGTCTGAGTGTGTAATCAAATGAAAGTAATAATACCTAATACACGTGCGTGTATGCAGCAAACACCGAGTTGTGATTGAGTGACAGTTTGTTACCCAAAGGTAAAGTCAATTTAGCAGTTTCAGGATTTTTATATCCAATATAGCCTATAAATAGTAAATCATTATTTACGACAATATTGTACATTGTACTGTGGTAGGTGCGGTTTCTTCATTACGGTTATTGATTGATTGATTGATTGATTTTATTTCCACGGCTACGCTTAGAGCTTAAGAGACAGAGGATGAAAATTAGGATGTGCAGTATAGTTTGTGTAGAGAATTGCATCTGAATTAAGGAAATGTAGAGACCCGGCAACTTGTATGCGAGGGTAGCCCTAGAACAGAAGTCGACGTTTGATGACATTTATGACGTCTTGCAGAGCGTTTGAAAGCGAGCATTGACGTCAAGAGACTTATAACAATGAGCAAGCTAGTTCAGTGACTGCTTGTGCACTGTGTTTGATAGGTGGTGTATATTTGCCTGTACTTATTTATGTCAAGAATAT
Organism: Meconema thalassinum; assembly: GCA_946902985.2. NCBI lineage: Eukaryota > Metazoa > Arthropoda > Insecta > Orthoptera > Tettigoniidae > Meconema > Meconema thalassinum. The sequence goes on along the minus strand of OX336389.2, from coordinate 264,511,933 downwards.
TTTTCGTACATATATTCTGCAAACATCAATACGGGAACCAAATATTAAATGTGATTCAGAGAAAATATCCTTCGCCTGAGCATTAGTGTAACATTGACCCCAAATATTACAAAACAACAAGTGGAGAAAAGTAATCTATGAAAAACTAGAATAAATGCTGGGTGGCCAAATTGTAAGATTACTTAAAACATGCTATACACATAGGCTAATTGAGGACTGAGAGCCCAAAACTTTTCCAATCAAAAGACAATATATAATAATATTATCATTTTTATTATTATTATGTTTTGCATGTCCAGGTTATTAAACCAAAAGTCTGTATTGTAATGTATATATTGACTAAACCTTCGTAGAGCCTACCTTTAGTGAATGATATGTCTGTATTAAGTTTCCGACAAAAATTAATTTGGTTCAGATGCTGGGATTTTATAATTTTCAAAGGAGTGAAAAAATGTATCCACACCTATTTCTAAATTTCAATGATTATACATGGTAGAATTAATGACAGGAATAAGCCAATTATCAACCACCTTAGCGGCCCGATAGAATGCATGGAATACGGATCTCTCCCGTAAATATGCTTTCCGCTAGCTCAATGTTCTCCAAGTCAAACCACGGTGAAAAATTCAACACTGCTCCAGCGAAACCTGCTGATCACAACCGGATGACCTCCCGACAAAAGTCATCACGAAACACTCGCATAACCCAGAGAATGAAACGGGAGCCAATATGCTGCGTTTGTATGTTAGTTTATCCACCCGGATAATGGTTGGATACCCAAGAAGCAACACCGCAGGTGATACTGTATGGGTAGAAACCAGTGTATGTCTACCCCTTATTATTCCCCTTTTCCAACGGGGTTGGGGATGAGATGCGATGAAGTCTTTGTGGCGATGGTTTTTACGGCCGGATGCCCTTCCTGACGCCAACCTCATGAGAGGAGTTAATGAAAGATGAAATGAATGATGTTGAATGAAACTGGGCAAGGATGTGGAAGGAAGCGGCCGTGGCCTGTCAGAAGGTACCGTCCCAGCATTTGCCTGGTGTTGAAATTGGTAAACCACGGAAAACCATTTCAAGGACAGCCGACGGTGGGGCTCGAACCCACGCGTCTACCGAGTCAGCAGAGAGCTGACCTAATGCTGCGCTTTAGCCAGCGTAGCCACTGCAGTCGGTATGGGTAGAAACCAGTAATACACAATATAAGCAGTGAAGCAGTTTGATCTTACTTTCCTCACTGAGCCAGCACAATAACACTGACCCTAGGAGCAGCACTTGTCACATCATCCACGAGCATATACCTCAGTAGCTTGCATATCATCTTAGCCATAAATATGATTGAGACATCGGTGAAATGCCACATTTTGCTCTAATGTGTGCCAAAACTCTGCATTCACCAGAAGATGGCAACGGGCAGAACCCTGTATCACATGCCAGTTCGTTCTAATGGTGCAAGGTTCACATTAAGGAACCAGCGCCGTAAGAGTGTAATGTCGTAACTTATGAGTAGGGCTCGGATTCGAGCATATTTGAATATTTTTTCCTGAATAGTACACATTGAAAGAAGCCTTTCGGTGGTATTTTCACCTCTCTGGGACCAACAGAATTGAAATTTATTTATTTATTTATTTATTTATTTATGTTGTGAACGTTACAGGAAGCCCCAATTACATTGCTCACTACTAGAATCATATAATATACAACAATATATAAATAGAAAAACAAAAGATACATAAAGAGAAGATATAGATAGAGAAACACGTTATAAATAATAATAATAAGAAGAAGAAGAAGAAGAAGAAAAGGAAGGTTAGGTATGACAAGGAAATGGGCTGAATACAGTACAATATATTACAAGACATCTTGCAGTTTATCACAGGACGCTGCAAACTGGTTTTCTGACATACTGAAAATATCTAAGTCAAGATGATGAACTTTATTATAGTGGGATAAAATTCTGTTAATCGGCGAGTTTTTATGGTTGTCTGTGTGAACTCTCGGAATAAAGAAAATGTTTCGGAATCTACTAGGTTTCACAGCTGGTACATATAACGTAATTCTCTCTCGAATTTTAGCGTCGTCAATTTTATTGTTTACTATTTTATAGAGAAAAAGCAGGCCCTGACAATTTCGCCTGTGAGATAGTTTTCTGACATTGAAGGACTGTAATATAAATGTGTACGATTCGTAAGAGGGATAATAGCCAAATCTTTTGTAATATACATATTTTAAGAATTTCTTTTGGATGTTCTCTATAAGCTTATTATGTTTCAATGTGTAGGGATTCCATATAACTGAAGCATATTCTAGTTGTGATCTGATGAAGGCATTAAAGAGCAATATTAAAATCCCATAGGAGAAATTAAATGAATTTCTTATTACAAATCCCATGCATTTATGTGCTTTAGAGACAATTTTCTCTATATGTCTTTGAAAATTCAGATCATTGGTAAATACAATTCCCAGATCCTGAACTTCATGAATTTTTAGTAAGCCTTCCCCGTCAATGTCATAGTGAAACTTATGTAATTTTTTCGCCTAGTAAAATTAATTTGCTTGCATTTACTGATGTTAAATGGCAATTTATTTTCTTTCGTCCATAGGTTTAGTTCATTTAAATCATTTTGAAGTTTGATACAATCGTAAGGGTCACGTATTGATTTATATAATTTTATATCGTCTGCGAATAATAAAATTTCGGAGTGTTGAACTTTAACAGAGATGTCGTTTAAAAATAATAAGAATAGCAATGGTCCTAAGTTAGATCCCTGAGGAACTCCTGAGTTGGTGGGAAATGCTTTGGATAGTTGCGTTTTATATTTCACAACTTGTGATCTGTTCTTCAGGTATGAAATCAGCAGACGAAACAGTGGTTCAGAAAAATTATACGTTGATAGTTTAGTGATGAGTACGTCATGATCCACTTCGTCAAATGCCTTTTGAAAGTCAGTATATATTACATCTACTTGGCCTTTGTGATCTAGCTCCGTGGATACAAATTGCGTAAAATTAATAAGGTTAGTCACGGTTGACCTGTTTGGTATAAATCCATGCTGATTTGGGGAAATGATCACTTTAACATGTTGAAAAATATGACTATACAAAATACTCTCAAATATCTTAGCCGGAGATGACGATACAGCTACAGGTCTGTAATTCTTAATCTGAACAGAGTTTCCGGATTTTAGAATTGGTGTTACTTTTGTATGTTTCCATTTATCTGGAAATGTGTATGAGATTGTATATTATAGTCAGTGGTTTAGTAATATATTCCTTACAGCCTTTAAGGAGGTATGGTGGTAACCCATCAGGCCCCGCTGACTTTTTTGGTTTTAGTTTCTTAATGGCGAATTCAACCATATCCTCGGTGACTTCAGATATAACCAAATAATTTTGAAAATAATTTTGCTTTACGTTATTGCTGTTTGTGTTCAAATTATAGTTGGGAATAGTTTGCGAATATACTGATTTGAAATAGTCAGCGAAACAATTGGCAATTTCCAGTGATTTACAATATTCTTTTCCTTCATATTCCATCGCCAATCCTGATCCTATACGCTCCTTTCTAGTTTTTATAAAGTTCCAGAAGCTGTAGCTATCTTTTTCCATGTTCCGCTCAGTAAGAGCTACATAGTCATCATATGCTTTTTTTTATGTCTATTTTAGTTTTAGATCTAAGTTGAGTATAATTATTTAAGTAATATTCGGATAAATTTTTCTTTTTTCTATATTTTTCCTTTAGCTTTAAATTTGATATTATAGACTTAGTGAACCAAACAGGATAAGTGCGCTTGTAATGTTTAGTCTTTGGAACGCACTGGTCAATTATAGAGTATATTTTGTCATAAAAGATATCAACAGCTTCGTTTACATTTCTACAATTATTCATGTTATCCCAATTGCATTTTTTCACTAATTCATACAATTTTAAGAAGTCTGCCCTGAGGAAGTTATATTCATAGGTTGAACTTTCATGTGATCTGGTTATTTTCCCCTGTTTGTATATAATTTGCAATGCTGGATGATTTTCATCTAATCGGACTAAGGGGTCGGTTTCTTCCTGGATATGCAACTGGTCAATGTTACTGATTATTAAATCAAGAGTTCTCCCATTAACATTCTTAATATCGTTAAACAGCCTGGCATTCAGCAGGTGCAAACAATTCTGTAACTCTTTGGATTTGTTTGAACCCTTCAATAGATTGTAAGATTTATCAGTTACTTCCGGTAAATTAAAGTCACCAATGATACAAATATCGTAATCTTTAAATAACTGCATATTTTCTTCTATTTTCTCATAAAATGATTAGTATGCTTCTGTATTGGAATTCGGCGGAAAGTATGGAACACATATATAACATTCCCTATTGTTGAATGAAACTTTAATCCATAATGATTCGGTATCCGATTCTAACATTGGCATTCTCTTCGAATGTATTGTACTTTTAACACTTATTAAAATTCCACCACCATCTTTCTTGGAACTTAAAGAAAAATCTCGGTCTTTCCTATACACAATATATCTGTCATCAAAGAGCTCAGAACTGCTTACACCCTCAAGAAGCCATGTTTCTGAAAGACAAATAATATCATAGTTATTTGACAGTGTATTTAAAAATAAAGTATTGGATTTGGTTCGTAGTCCTCTTACGTTCTGATAGTAAATGATGGTTTCTTTTTTCTTATGAGACATCTTCAATCTTCAGGTTAAAGTTTTTCAAGGTCCTCTTCAGTGTTGATGGAGATTACCTGAGAGTGGTCGTGTTTCCTCATGAGTATTCTGCCATTCTTTGTCCATAAGTGCTTTAGGTCCTTCGCTCGTTTCACTTCCCTTGCCTTTGCTAGAAGTTTTTTCCGCTCCCCGCAAAGGCTTTCATTTATATACACCGGGTTGTTGTAGGTGTATCCAAGGTCAAGGGTACTCAGATTACGTTTAATTCTCCGTTGTCTGAGGATTTCTTCTTTGTAGTGACGTCTTGTAAATTTCACGATTATAGGCGCAATCTGGGAATTGTTACGAGGGGGAAGTCTGTGGCAAGCGTCAATATGTTCCTCTTTCAGTTCCACGTGGAGTGTTCGCGCGACTTCTTGAACCAACCTGCTTGTGTCCTCTGCAGGGTTTGACGGTATACCATGTATTTCTATCATATTTATCCTTGAATATTGCTCAGAATCAGTAAGTCTTGATTTTAGTTCCAAGTTTTCTTTCTTTAATTTTAGGTTCTCCTGATGCATCTCTTCAATTGCTTGCCTGCAATCTTTAATAGTTTCTGCTTGTTTCCGCAGGGTTTCCTTATTTTCGTCCAATTTCTCGTGCACCAGATCTAACGACCTCCCCAAATCAGTTTCCCTCTGTTTACACAATTCCTTTAACTCAGAAATTTCTTTGTTTAAATTAGTCAATAAGTTAAAAACTTCGTCGTTGTTAGGTAGGGCTAACTGATTCTTTCCCTCTTCATGTAGGCTAAGCTTCTTCTTGGGACACTTATTACATTTCCATTGTTTGTGCGAAGAAATTATGGACTTGAGATCATCTTCTTTTAAATTTACACAATAATTATGATACCAGTTTTTACATACAGCACATTGAATTTTTGCATCGATGTCTTGCCTGGACACCGCCTTGTTGCACTCGAAACAGACACCCATTATTGCTCTGGCTCCTAATAATGCTACTAGTATTGTAAAGGCACTGCTTTAGATGTGAAAGGTGTATTATTAATTCTTTGGCAGTACGTAACTCGCCACTTCACTGTTTAATATTTGTGCGAGAGCTCACTAGCGCTGATGCGGACAAGGATGTAGCGTAGCGTTCAAGTCGGAAATTTGTTTGGGAGTGGTTGGCACGAACAGTTGACTGTCGGGGTGCACTTGAGTCACAGATTATTGTTTCGCTGGGTGGTAGCACTGGCGTTCAAACGAACAATCGAGCATATAAATGCATGAAACCGTTGTTTTCAGAATAGAAGCATATTCTTGTGGTTTTCGTCTAAATAGTTTATTTTTCTTCGAATTCTCCCCCGAATTCGGGCCCTGACAATCCTTTGGGTTCGAAATCAGAAATAATTATTGAAAAGCCTATCTGGTGCGAATAATAGAACCGCAGGCTTTTAACCTTTTGTGAGGTCGTTCTCGTCATTGAAACCTTTATTGACTGATTTAAGAAAATCATTCAAAACTGAAAACATAGAAAATTTCTTGTTGTACAGACCAACAGATCTACTTTATAGACTCGCCTAATTTTGAACATTTTGTAAATGAACTTTTAAACTGTTTTTTTTATAAGAGCACTCCTCTTATGTATACTTCAAACTTGAATGCGAGTATATCGCAGTGTATCATACATACAATTAGAAAATAAAGCTCGTATTTAAAGGTATGTTATTGGTTTTTTCGTTTCACTTTCCTTTCTATAGTTTTTAACGGTGTTTTTCGAGCATATTCTGCATATTTAACCGCATATAATGGGGGTTTCGAGCATATCTATCGAGCATATGGGTTTATAATGGTTTTTTCGAGCGTATAATGGGGTTTTAGAGCATATCTATCGAGCATAAAACACATGGTTTTCGAGCATATCTGGAGATTTTATCGAGCATATCGATACGAGCCCTACTTATGAGATAATAGAACTCAGTTAAACTCTGGATACAATGTTGTCTTTTTATTAATCGTATTTATTTGTTATTAATTTATAATTACCATTTTGTATGTTTTTTCATCTTATTACCATTGACCTAAAGAGAAACCTTCGAAAAAGAATACAGCTTACTTTATAATGAGTCTGGCTGCGTGGCTCAGCGGCAACGTTGTAGCCTGCTGTTGCCAAGGTTGCAGGATCGAATCCTGGCGCAGTCAGCTGGTATTTGAGGGTGCACAAAAGCGAGGGAGCCGTGTCAGTAGATTTACTGGCACGTTAAAGATCCCCTTGGTGGCAGAATTCAGGCACCCCGGCGTCTTTAAAGCCACAGTAGTTAAAACGGACGTAAAACAAATAACATTATTATTATTACTTTGTAATGACACGCATGAAGAGAATGTACTGTACGTCAAGAATAAGGAGACATATACAGTATTTCTGTTTTCATCTGTATAGAAATAGAATCAATTCGCTTAAATTATGGCAGATGTAGTTGAAGCTGACAATCGCACTACTTGCAAAAGTACGTGGTCGAGGTCACTCACTGGTTAGAAGCAATATTACTTTTGTAACCTTATTTTGAAGGGTACGATTACGCCACTGACGTTATGTCAAAATTTAAACATTCGTTATTTATATCATGTGTTATTTCGGCAGTTAATTAGCCACAAGTTATTAAGTGTAGGGTTAGTCCATATAATGTATTATCATGATTAGGTTTTGTTACGGTATTAAGTTGACAGAAGTCAGAGGCTGTTTTTGTAATTAGCTAGCGCTTGTGCACTAAGGGTCATTTCTTGAGCTTACGTCTTCTCCCAGAACAGCACGATGTGAAGAAATAACTTACCTGCGTACCTACTCAACAACAATAGCCGCGTGCCGAGCCCACGGTAATGAGTAAGGGTGCGGCCAAGGACGAGGGTAGATGAGTGGAAAGAGGTGAGCTGAACAATACAGACGGTCGTGGTACGACTTGGGACGAGACTCCTTTATGTGAAAGGACAACTCAACGAGACTTGGTGGAAGACAGTCGCAGGTAGAACAGTATTGCAGGAGTGGTATTCAAGACTTAGGCCAGTCCGATACATTATGGTGTTGGCAGTGTCATTCGCCAACATAATAAGAGTGGTTTAGGGACTTACAATCCACCACCATTATTCATTCTGAGTAGCCTACATACCTCAGAATTAATAGTAGCCAGTTATTTAAGATAAATTCCTCGTATGAAGATGGACGTCTACCACCTACAACAGCAGCTTTCTCTTGGGGAGAGACTCTTCAATAAAGCCGATTCATCGTTTGGTAAGCTCATTGACTTTATGCACAAGCTCTCTTTCTTCACTCTTGAATAAATCAACCTAAAGTATTAAATTCAGATCTAGATTAAATTAAATTCATAACGCCTCCGTTTTCTTGCAACTTTTGCCTGTCTTAAATTCTTTTGTTTACTTTCTACGTTAAGTCATTAATTAATGCATTTTCCTAACTTGTTTGTTTTTGATGCCATTAAATTTTTATTTAAAGTAAATGCAGTCTGTCTCCTTTCTAGATGATAGAAATAGATATAAGCCATCCTCTTTTCCCGAAGCAAATGTTATTCAGGTTAATGACTAAGTCATACCACGACTTGAGTCGATGGAGTCTGGTGAATGTTCTACCTGAGCTAGGACGTAAAGTTATTTATGATTTATTGGGTTATCGCTCTCAGATCGAACCCTTGGCGCCCAACACTCTTACATATAACTTCAGATCCGGTGACCACTGATGGGTCATATCAAATGGTAAGTCAGGTAAAAAAAAATGGATACAGAAATTAATAATCTGGCAGGTTTTGATCTTATATATTGTTCCAAATTAACATACACAACCAACAGTACCGTTACATTGTCGCCATAAACGTGGGACGAAAACCTGATAACATTTGTGGAGGGAAAAGTGACATATTTCTGTACCTGCATTTTGGGGGATTTTGTATATCAACGTGAGTCAGAATGAGTGATTCAGAAGACGATATGTTACTACGTAGTCAAAAACAGCTAGGGAGTAAGATGACGAAGGAGAAAGAGGATGAAGCACGTAGTAAGTTAGTAGAGGAAGGTGAAAGCAGCACAGGGATGATGTCGGAGGTAAATCCCAGTAATGATGGTGAGAAAGAAAGTCCGGGAGATATGAAGAGCATGTTTACGAGTCTTATACAGGTATTAAATACGAAATTTGATCAAAACAGTAAAGAAATTAGTAGTAAACTAAACGATAATAGTAAATTGGATCAAAACAGTAAGGAGATGGATAAGAGATTTGAGCAAATTAAGGGTGAAATCAGGGGTGTGATGGAAGAGAAGACGAAAGAAATCCTAGCTGACATGGAGAGTAGATTGAGGAGGGTGCAAGATGAACTTGAGAATAAAATAAGTAAGCGAGCAGAGGAATCTAAAGAGTTAATACAGTTAGAGACGAAGCAAATTAAGAAACAATTGGGAGGAGAAATTGAAAAAGTTCAGAGTACAACTATGGAGGTTAAAGAACAGCTGGGGGGAGAAATTAAAAAGATTCAGGGAGTAACAACGGAAATTAAAGAACAGCTGGGCGGCAAAATCGACAAGGTTCAAGCAGAAATTAGTAAAGAAGTTGAAAATTTGAAGAAACAGAGTAAGGAAAGTATAAGTAAAATTCAAGAAACACAGAATAGGCTGAATGATAAAGTTGAAGCAACAGATGGGAGCATATACGCAAAAGTTAGTAGTATAGAGAAACGAGCAGAGGAGAAAATTGCCGAGCTTGAAAATAAATTAAAGTCTAGAATAAGACAAGAAGCAGGTCAGAGTCGAACGACATATATGAATAGCACGCATAAAGAAATAGAGTTAGGGAAATTTAGCAATCGGCAAGGATGCCCCATGGAGTTTCTAAATACTATTGAAGTGAGGTTTAAAGAAAGATTGGAGGACGGAAACATCGAATGGTGTAATGTTGTTGAAATATTAGAACAGGCCTTCGTAGGGGAAACCAAAAACTGGTTTGCAGTTTATAGGGACGGTTTTGAAGATATCACAGACTTCAGACATAAATTTTGTGATACGTTTTGGAGTGAGAGCATACAATCACGGTATCGTGAGGGAATCGTGTGTGGAAAATACAACGCAAGGGGTAATTGTGACGTATTTTACGCCACTGAGCTGACATGAAAATATACCTAACCTAAGATATTCCTTCCTGCCAAATTTCACCCGTCCCTGTGTCTCCTGTTGAGGCGAACGCCTCATAAATTCCTTCACTTACCCATAAATCTGAAGTAAATTATGGCCTGGGCTGACTGTCGCAATTTCGACCTGTGAAGACCTTGTGAAATGAATCTTCATGTCTGCAACATCACTCTCGCAGTCCAAACACGCGAGGTACACTCTCGACCTGATGTGCACTAGTTCTGGAATTAATGTGTTCCCTAACCTCAAAATAAACATTGGATTTGCATATTTAAAATATGTCAACATTGCCTGTATCGATTGTTCCCAACTCTAAACATTCACCCGATGTATCGACAGCCGTAGATGACAAGTGACGTGCGTATGGCGATCGTCCAGGGATGCCAACTCTCACGGAAGCGAACACGGAAGTGTCTTATGAACTACGTTCAAGAAAGTCAGGGAAATCGTGTGTGCGTGTGTGGCGACAACAACTTGCTTTGTCACAAATCCTGGTGTATGATATATGTACTGAGTTTTGCGTGGGTAAGCTCTCTCTTACCTGTTGACCATCAAGGAGGACAGTCACTTCGGGGGGTATCGCCCCCCGAGGTCCAAAAAGACACGTACCAGTCACCAAGTCCGGTGGCTTTAGTCATAGTTCAATTTATTAGTTGAATAATGCAGTTGTATTTTGAGTGTATTCTGGGAAGCGTGATATTTTCGTTTTAACTGGTCAGTGGCAATATTTTGATTTGTGTTTCGGTTTTCCTCGTGTGTAAATTTTCGTGTTGTTATTGGCCTCGTGGTATTTGCACGACGCTCTGGTTGATGTTCGGCCGATCTATGGGTTGATGTTCCCTACTGTAAGTGCTGAATTGTTTATTCAATTTTCTTTCTTCGGAAGTTGTTCGCAGTGTGGGGAATTTTCATGTTTTTCGGGCAAGTTTTCCTGTGTTGTGTAACCGTGCGCGTCCCTAATTTGGATTCCTAATTTATTCATTCTGTTTCCCTAATGATCACGCTTCCTGGAATTTTCTCATTCCAGTCATGTAGAGTTATTATTATTTAAGTTTTGTGGGGGCCCTGTTCCTGGTAGTTGCATCACCTTATGTCCACGTGCAAGTTGTAGGTTAGGTGACGCTTTGCTTTTCAATGTGACAATATAATGACCCCCTACTCCCTACCTCTACTCGCTCAGCTCGACAGGCTACTAGAGGGCCTGCCAACCTGAAAGAAACTTACCAACGGCGGCCTCGAGACATCCTTTGCGGGACTTGATGGCCTTGCCTCGGTGGCCGGAGTTGACGACACACTCGGGGGACCCCCTCAGATGTACAAGAGAGGCAGCATGTCGCTTTTATCCACTAGGTGAAAAGTGGAAGACTTACCTGGTGAGGTTTCATTCCACCGCAGCTGTCTTGTGGGTGGGGATTGAACATTAAAGGGAAAATGAAGCCGAAATCAATATATTAAAGGGGTCTGTATTGTAAAAAATATAAAAATAGGAACAATTTGAGGTTACAGACTAGTATTACATGAAAATTTGTCACTTGAGAGGATGGTCAATGTCTTTGACGGCACATGGCACGACACACCACGTCACATGGTTATGACTAACAACTTGAGTAATGAACAGGTACACAGCAAGGTAATATCTTACAATTACGAACCACGGCAAATGGTTGTGCAATACCGACACAATCTTTCACAAGTTACACCCGGAATGGAAATAAGTTACCAACATACATACCAACACGTCCGGAATTACGTAAGAGGAAAATAAATCCAAATCAAAAGAAAACTACATTACAAATGACTAACTCCCGAAAAACGGAGCGGACAGTCTCACATTACCATCACGGGACCTGACGCGAACTCGACTGCACAATGGCAGACCCCATAACGGGACGCCAAGGCGGGTTGCACCATATGGGCGCTATTCCCAAAATCTGGGATTTGAACCAATCCCATAGGTAAAGCAGAAATATAGTTATTAGAAATTCAAAAGTGAAACGCACAAGGGCGTAAGGGAGGAAAACCAAAGCAAAGCGTCACTTAACCTACAACTTGCACGTGGACATAAGGTGATGCAACTACCAGGAACAGGGCCCCCACAAAACTTAAATAATAATAACTCTACATGACTGGAATGAGAAAATTCCAGGAAGCGTGATCATTAGGGAAACAGAATGAATAAATTAGGAATCCAAATTAGGGACGCGCACGGTTACACAACACAGGAAAACTTGCCCGAAAAACATGAAAATTCCCCACACTGCGAACAACTTCCGAAGAAAGAAAATTGAATAAACAATTCAGCACTTACAGTAGGGAACATCAACCCATAGATCGGCCGAACATCAACCAGAGCGTCGTGCAAATACCACGAGGCCAATAACAACACGAAAATTTACACACGAGGAAAACCGAAACACAAATCAAAATATTGCCACTGACCAGTTAAAACGAAAATATCACGCTTCCCAGAATACACTCAAAATACAACTGCATTATTCAACTAATAAATTGAACTATGACTAAAGCCACCGGACTTGGTGACTGGTACCTGTCTTTTTGGACCTCGGGGGGCGATACCCCCCGAAGTGACTGTCCTCCTTGATGGTCAACAGGTAAGAGAGAGCTTACCCACGCAAAACTCAGTACATATATCATACACCAGGATTTGTGACAAAGCAAGTTGTTGTCGCCACACACGCACACACGATTTCCCTGACTTTCTTGAACGTAGTTCATAAGACACTTCCGTGTTCGCTTCCGTGAGAGTTGGCATCCCTGGACGATCGCCATACGCACGTCACTTGTCATCTACGGCTGTCGATACATCGGGTGAATGTTTAGAGTTGGGAACAATCGATACAGGCAATGTTGACATATTTTAAATATGCAAATCCAATGTTTATTTTGAGGTTAGGGAACACATTAATTCCAGAACTAGTGCACATCAGGTCGAGAGTGTACCTCGCGTGTTTGGACTGCGAGAGTGATGTTGCAGACATGAAGATTCATTTCACAAGGTCTTCACAGGTCGAAATTGCGACAGTCAGCCCAGGCCATAATTTACTTCAGATTTATGGGTAAGTGAAGGAATTTATGAGGCGTTCGCCTCAACAGGAGACACAGGGACGGGTGAAATTTGGCAGGAAGGAATATCTTAGGTTAGGTATATTTTCATGTCAGCTCAGTGGCGTAAAATACGTCACATCCTCGCCCCCCCAAAGCAAACTGCGGGGTAGACAGCATTTGCGTAATGTTGACGTGACAGATTAGGAGAGGATCACCTCTTATGTACGGCTGCAGATCTACATATGCCCCATCATGTTTGAAGGAATTTTGGGCATAACTTCATTGAATGGCAGGCAGAATGTTCAAGGTTTGATTTTCACACAGCGACAAGCTGAGTGGATGGCACTGTCTCGGTGATAGTTCCGCTCCTCATGTTAGCTGGAAGGGTCTAGGTAGAAATGTCCTGATGACCCAGTTACAGATGGAGAACGGGCGTTGACGAGCCCAGGTCCCCGCCAGCAGTTTCCCAGTTACGCCACCATCCCCATGTCCACCAGGGTATCTTGGACGCCCCGAACTGCACAGGATCCCGCGGAGAAACAGCACAGTCCGATACATCCTCAGGGAGCTCCACTTCCAACGGGCCAAGCACTGAAATGCTAAGCACACGAGTAGCAGGACATACCGAGAGAGACAGATAGTTCATGGAGCGACAACTAGTTGACAGAAGCCCAGTTAAGTTCATTTTACGTTTTATTCCAAAGTTTTACCAGGTACCAGTCGCAATACATCACAAATTTGATTTAGAAAAAACGAAACATACAATTTTATTGCCTTTAAAGGCGGGGCCCCCGTTCCTAAATAAATCACCTTATGTCTCCAAACGGGAAGTTACTATATCCAACGGCATCCTAAATCCTGGACCTAACATATTTTGCCTCGACAAAGCAGGCATAACTACATACCACCTCCACATCGAGGTCACCTTAGCTTCAAATATCTAACACAGAGTTCTACTATTAACTAAGTCTTACCAATCTTGGGAAAAGCCTGTCACACATCATAAAGACCGATAAACGATCTGAGGTTCATACAATGAGGTGCAACACGCTTCCCACAACATCTTGGGTAAGCAACGCCTCCAGAGACGCAAGTTCTCAGTAGATTTTGGGGGGAAAACTTTACATTACCAAAGATTACATACCAGTTATGAAAGGAAAGGGGCATAAAATAAAACAAAGATACCACCAGTTTATTGTCGACTAGCCCGAGACTCGCTTGGACGTCTCGTGTGCGGGCTTGCACTGTGAGAGGTGAGTCCTGAAGATTCTCTTCCTTTCAGTAATCTCAATATGACGGAGTATTTCCTGGGGCAAGTGTTGGTTTGTAAATACTTGGATGGACTGAGAGAGGAAAAAGATGTGGTAAGGCTCCTGTTAAGGCATTTCCCTTACCGAATCAAAGAGGCGGCATGCATACAAAATGTAAAAACTGTCACGCAAGTAGAGAGCCTACTAGGTACCTTTGATGCGCTAGGGAAAGGTTCAAGTGAAGAAACAGTCACTAGAAACCAGGGCAATTATAACAATCAGTCTCAGGATGCAAGAAATCAAGGAACGCAGGGAAACAGTGGCGAAGGAGGCAATTATCAAAATAGGGGTCAGAGTGGAAACAATTACCAAAACCGGGGTAATAATTTTGTGACGCCCTATCAAAACAGGAATAATTACTCGCAAGGCAGGAATTATGATTCGCGAGGAAATCAAGGTAGGGGTAATGATGGACGCAACGGACACGGGCAGGGTAACTACGGTAATAACCCTAATGTTAATCAGAACCGAGGATATGGGAGAGGTAATCCCGTAGGTAATAATGAAAATAGTAACCAACAGAATGTGAATAGTAATAGCCAGACCAGCGTTGCGACCACTTGTGAAGCTAGAGACAATAATAGTAATTTAAACGCGAGCCAGACTGCATCATAAGGTCAGGATCTCAGTCTGCAACGTGCCCTGTTTTAACCCTGATACAGGAACACTATGACCTAAACGTAAGGAATGATTTGTTAAGTGAACTATGTGACGAAGCAATATTACCAGTGGCGGGTAATATAAGTCCGATCATTAAGTTACACGTGTCCGGGACGTGTACGAATGTGTTAATAGACAGTGGCTGTGTAAGAAGTTGCATAAGCAATGCTTATTATGATAAATTAAAGGGAACTGGGGTTAACTTCGAAGAATTGCAAATTAAGAGTACTTTTGTAATCACAGCCGTGGGTAGGAAGTCTAAAATTATATCAAAACAGGTGTTAATAGAAATAAATATAAACAGTTACGTAGAGAAGCAAGTGTGCCTTGTAATTCCAAATCTAGTGTACGACGTTATTTTGGGTTCTGATTGGCTGACTAGGGTGTCAGGAAACATATGTTATGAAGAGTGCTGTATTACATTTAAATTTGGTGGTGCGGAAGTGGTGATACCGTTCAATGAACAATATAGGAGTAGCGTAGTAGGAGTGATGTGTACGTTAAATGAGATGTCTCAAGCTATAGAGCAAGAGTCAGTAACTTTTGTAGGCAGTGTGGTTACGAACGACAGTCTCGATGACTCGTTACGTGAAGCTGCGTTTCTTGGAGATGTAGAGGAAGATAAGTGTATGCTTCTCTACGATGTTTTGTCAAATAATAGTAGGATATTTGAAGATCGAATTGGTAGAGCCAATTGTTATGTCCACTCTTTGAACGTTGTTGACAATTCGGTATTTACCGGTCACCGCTATCCTGTGCCTTTTGTCTATCAGAAAGCCGTAGAAAGTCAGATCAATCAGATGCTTCAGGACGGTATAATTGAGTATTCTAACAGTCCCTATGTAAATTCACTTATTACAGTACCTAAGGCAGATGGAAAAGTCAGGATATGTTTAGACGCGCGTTTAGTTAATGCACACATTTCATCAGACCAATTAAAATCTATGTCTATAGAGGAGCTAATGCAAACTTTTGAGGGAAAACAATTTTTTACGTGTGTTGATTTAAGTTCTAGTTTCTGGCAAGTTCCTCTTCAAGTTGAAGATAGAGCCTTTACCGCTTTTAGTCATCAGTACAATCTGTACCAATTTTGCAGGGTACCCTATGGATTAAAGAGTAGTTCAGCAGCGCTGATAAGAGCACTGAACATAGCTTTAGGTGATAACACGGGAGATTATGTAACTATATATATTGATGATCTTGTAATTAGTTCGCGTACTTTTGAAGAGCATTTGGTTCACTTGGACACGGTTTTTAAGAGACTAGATAAAGCAGGGTTCACCCTGAAATTGTCAAAATCTACGTTTTGTAAGTCACAAGTAACTTTCCTGGGTCATAGTGTGTCACGTTCAGGGGTAACTCCAGAAGAAAGTCGGATTAACAAAATCCTCGATGTAAGTGTGCCACAAAATGTTAAACAGCTGAAGACGTATTTAGGAATCTGTAATTTTTTTAGACGTTTTGTGTTAAAATATTCTAAGTTAGTAGAACCATTCAGGGACCTCTTAAAGCAAGGAAGCAGATGGAGATGGGATGTGACTCATGACGAGGCATTTCAAGCTCTGAAACGAGGTTTTGAACAAGCAGTTGTTTTAAAATATCCAATAAGAGTACCGAAGCAGTCGAATAAATTAGAGAAAGTGATGAGCAAGTTCTTTTTTTATATGAAGGCCCTTACACGGTTACCAAACGTATAGGCAATACTGCCTATGTACTAGAAGACGATACGTCAACTCGATTATACGGCACGTACAACATAAATAGCCTTCGGAAGTATATATCTTAAGTGACCCAGAAACAAGCAATATTGCAAACATTATGCTGTTGAGCAGGTAAATCAAAATGGTAAATACCTAGGTATTAATAAGGTATCAGATGTGGTCAGTATCATTGATCTGTGTGAGATGAACTGTTAAAGAGGAGAGGGAATCGAGATGAAGGGAGAACTGGTATGGAGTTTGGTACTTAAAGGGAGTTATATCTAAAGGGACAAACAGGACAGAAATATGATGGATTGTATGTATTTCTAGTGTTGTTCTTTTTTTCAGTGATATACACGTAATGACATATGAGAGAGAGAGTTTGGGTGATAGAGTCATATAGCACAACCAAATTACTAGTGATTGTGTGTGTGATTGACCTTACTCAAAGCACTCAAAATGGGAATTCCAAAATCAACGAACTTGCAATACAAGGTGGTTTGGGAAATCAAACTGCAGATCACAAAGTGAACTCGTGTGATTTGAAATAAGAAAATGTGACAAAGGGGAAATAAGAGAACACATATATGTCTTTTTTTACACATAGAGGTAAAATAAACAATGAGCGGTAATGACCGCAAGACAATAAAAAGAAAACAATAAGCTATATGCGATTGAGACATAAAAGCCTAAGCAAAAAACATTGGTGTTAAACCAAAAGAAGAAATGTTGATTGTATATATAAATGTCTATGAGGGTAATTTATTATGTGTATTATGTTATATTAGGGTTCTATGTTAATTTACACGTGTCTTAGGAAGATCACGCGGAATATAGTAAACAATAGTCTGCGTGATTTTCCGGGACGAATGTAACCTTATTTTGAAGGGTACGATTACGCCACTGACGTTATGTCAAAATTTTGACATTCGTTATTTATATCATGTGTTATTTCGGCAGTTAATTAGCCACAAGTTATTAAGTGTAGGGTTAGTCCATATAATGTATTATCATGATTAGGTTTTGTTACGGTATTAAGTTGACAGAAGTCAGAGGCTGTTTTTGTAATTAGCTAGCGCTTGTGCACTAAGGGTCATTTCTTGAGTTTACGTCTTCTCCCAGAACAGCACGATGTGAAGAAATAACTTACCTGCGTACCTACTCAACAACAATAGCCGCGTGCCGAGCTCACGGTAATGAGTAAGGGTGCGGCCAAGGACGAGGGTAGATGAGTGGAAAGAGGTGAGCTGAACAATACAGACGGTCGTGGTACGACTTGGGACGAGACTCCTTTATGTGAAAGGACAACTCAACGAGACTTGGTGGAAGACAGTCGCAGGTAGAACAGTATTGCAGGAGTGGTATTCAAGACTTAGGCCAGTCCGATACATTATGGTGTTGGCAGTGTCATTCGCCAACATAATAAGAGTGGTTTAGGGACTTACAATCCACCACCATTATTCATTCTGAGTAGCCTACATACCTCAGAATTAATAGTAGCCAGTTATTTAAGATAAATTCCTCGTATGAAGATGGACTTCTACCACCTACAACAGCAGCTTTCTCTTGGGGAGAGACTCTTCAATAAAGCCGATTCATCGTTTGGTAAGCTCATTGACTTTATGCACAAGCTCTCTTTCTTCACTCTTGAATAAATCAACCTATATTAAATTCAGATCTAGATTAAATTAAATTCATAACGCCTCCGTTTTCTTGCAACTTTTGCCTGTCTTAAATTCTTTTGTTTACTTTCTACGTTAAGTCATTAATTAATGCATTTTCCTAACTTGTTTGTTTTTGATGCCATTAAATTTTTATTTAAAGTAAATGCAGTCTGTCTCCTTTCTAGATGATAGAAATAGATATAAGCCATCCTCTTTTCCCGAAGCAAATGTTATTCAGGTTAATGACTAAGTCATACCACGACTTGAGTCGATGGAGTCTGGTGAATGTTCTACCAGAGCTAGGACGTAAAGTTATTTATGATTTATTGGGTTATCGCTCTCAGATCGAACCCTTGGCGCCCAACACTCTTACATATAACTTCAGATCCGGTGACCACTGATGGGTCATATCAAATGGTAAGTCAGGTAAAAAAAATGGATACAGAAATTAATAATCTGGCAGGTTTTGATCTTATATATTGTTCCAAATTAACATACACAACCAACAGTACCGTTACATTGTCGCCATAAACGTGGGACGAAAACCTGATAACATTTGTGGAGGGAAAAGTGACATATTTCTGTACCTGCATTTTGGGGGATTTTGTATATCAACGTGAGTCAGAATGAGTGATTCAGAAGACGATATGTTACTACGTAGTCAAAAACAGCTAGGGAGTAAGATGACGAAGGAGAAAGAGGATGAAGCACGTAGTAAGTTAGTAGAGGAAGGTGAAAGCAGCACAGGGATGATGTCGGAGGTAAATCCCAGTAATGATGGTGAGAAAGAAAGTCCGGGAGATATGAAGAGCATGTTTACGAGTCTTATACAGGTATTAAATACGAAATTTGATCAAAACAGTAAAGAAATTAGTAGTAAACTAAACGATAATAGTAAATTGGATCAAAACAGTAAGGAGATGGATAAGAGATTTGAGCAAATTAAGGGTGAAATCAGGGGTGTGATGGAAGAGAAGACGAAAGAAATCCTAGCTGACATGGAGAGTAGATTGAGGAGGGTGCAAGATGAACTTGAGAATAAAATAAGTAAGCGAGCAGAGGAATCTAAAGAGTTAATACAGTTAGAGACGAAGCAAATTAAGAAACAATTGGGAGGAGAAATTGAAAAAGTTCAGAGTACAACTATGGAGGTTAAAGAACAGCTGGGGGGAGAAATTAAAAAGATTCAGGGAGTAACAACGGAAATTAAAGAACAGCTGGGCGGCAAAATCGACAAGGTTCAAGCAGAAATTAGTAAAGAAGTTGAAAATTTGAAGAAACAGAGTAAGGAAAGTATAAGTAAAATTCAAGAAACACAGAATAGGCTGAATGATAAAGTTGAAGCAACAGATGGGAGCATATACGCAAAAGTTAGTAGTATAGAGAAACGAGCAGAGGAGAAAATTGCCGAGCTTGAAAATAAATTAAAGTCTAGAATAAGACAAGAAGCAGGTCAGAGTCGAACGACATATATGAATAGCACGCATAAAGAAATAGAGTTAGGGAAATTTAGCAATCGGCAAGGATGCCCCATGGAGTTTCTAAATACTATTGAAGTGAGGTTTAAAGAAAGATTGGAGGACGGAAACATCGAATGGTGTAATGTTGTTGAAATATTAGAACAGGCCTTCGTAGGGGAAACCAAAAACTGGTTTGCAGTTTATAGGGACGGTTTTGAAGATATCACAGACTTCAGACATAAATTTTGTGATAAGTTTTGGAGTGAGAGCATACAATCACGGTATCGTGAGGGAATCGTGTGTGGAAAATACAACGCAAGGGGTAATCTCAATATGACGGAGTATTTCCTGGGGCAAGTGTTGGTTTGTAAATACTTGGATGGACTGAGAGAGGAAAAAGATGTGGTAAGGCTCCTGTTAAGGCATTTCCCTTACCGAATCAAAGAGGCGGCATGCATACAAAATGTAAAAACTGTCACGCAAGTAGAGAGCCTACTAGGTACCTTTGATGCGCTAGGGAAAGGTTCAAGTGAAGAAACAGTCACTAGAAACCAGGGCAATTATAACAATCAGTCTCAGGATGCAAGAAATCAAGGAACGCAGGGAAACAGTGGCGAAGGAGGCAATTATCAAAATAGGGGTCAGAGTGGAAACAATTACCAAAACCGGGGTAATAATTTTGTGACGCCCTATCAAAACAGGAATAATTACTCGCAAGGCAGGAATTATGATTCGCGAGGAAATCAAGGTAGGGGTAATGATGGACGCAACGGACACGGGCAGGGTAACTACGGTAATAACCCTAATGTTAATCAGAACCGAGGATATGGGAGAGGTAATCCCGTAGGTAATAATGAAAATAGTAACCAACAGAATGTGAATAGTAATAGCCAGACCAGCGTTGCGACCACTTGTGAAGCTAGAGACAATAATAGTAATTTAAACGCGAGCCAGACTGCATCATAAGGTCAGGATCTCAGTCTGCAACGTGCCCTGTTTTAACCCTGATACAGGAACACTATGACCTAAACGTAAGGAATGATTTGTTAAGTGAACTATGTGACGAAGCAATATTACCAGTGGCGGGTAATATAAGTCCGATCATTAAGTTACACGTGTCCGGGACGTGTACGAATGTGTTAATAGACAGTGGCTGTGTAAGAAGTTGCATAAGCAATGCTTATTATGATAAATTAAAGGGAACTGGGGTTAACTTCGAAGAATTGCAAATTAAGAGTACTTTTGTAATCACAGCCGTGGGTAGGAAGTCTAAAATTATATCAAAACAGGTGTTAATAGAAATAAATATAAACAGTTACG
The DNA here is from genome assembly GCA_946902985.2 of Meconema thalassinum. Lineage (NCBI taxonomy): Eukaryota > Metazoa > Arthropoda > Insecta > Orthoptera > Tettigoniidae > Meconema > Meconema thalassinum. Next base: position 264,490,910 of record OX336389.2, on the reverse strand, counting down.
TAGAGAAGCAAGTGTGCCTTGTAATTCCAAATCTAGTGTACGACGTTATTTTGGGTTCTGATTGGCTGACTAGGGTGTCAGGAAACATATGTTATGAAGAGTGCTGTATTACATTTAAATTTGGTGGTGCGGAAGTGGTGATACCGTTCAATGAACAATATAGGAGTAGCATAGTAGGAGTGATGTGTACGTTAAATGAGATGTCTCAAGCTATAGAGCAAGAGTCAGTAACTTTTGTAGGCAGTGTGGTTACGAACGACAGTCTCGATGACTCGTCACGTGAAGCTGCGTTTCTTGGAGATGTAGAGGAAGATAAGTGTATGCTTCTCTACGATGTTTTGTCAAATAATAGTAGGATATTTGAAGATCGAATTGGTAGAGCCAATTGTTATGTCCACTCTTTGAACGTTGTTGACAATTCGGTATTTACCGGTCACCGCTATCCTGTGCCTTTTGTCTATCAGAAAGCCGTAGAAAGTCAGATCAATCAGATGCTTCAGGACGGTATAATTGAGTATTCTAACAGTCCCTATGTAAATTCACTTATTACAGTACCTAAGGCAGATGGAAAAGTCAGGATATGTTTAGATGCGCGTTTAGTTAATGCACACATTTCATCAGACCAATTAAAATCTATGTCTATAGAGGAGCTAATGCAAACTTTTGAGGGAAAACAATTTTTTACGTGTGTTGATTTAAGTTCTAGTTTCTAGCAAGTTCCTCTTAAAGTTGAAGATAGAGCCTTTACCGCTTTTAGTCATCAGTACAATCTGTACCAATTTTTCAGGGTACCCTATGGATTAAAGAGTAGTTCAGCAGCGCTGATAAGAGCACTGAACATAGCATTAGGTGATAACACGGGAGATTATGTAACTATATATATTGATGATCTTGTAATTAGTTCGCGTACTTTTGAAGAGCATTTGGTTCACTTGGACACGGTTTTTAAGAGACTAGATAAAGCAGGGTTCACCCTGAAATTGTCAAAATCTACGTTTTGTAAGTCACAAGTAACTTTCCTGGGTCATAGTGTGTCACGTTCAGGGGTAACTCCAGAAGAAAGTCGGATTAACAAAATCCTCGATGTAAGTGTGCCACAAAATGTTAAACAGCTGAAGACGTATTTAGGAATCTGTAATTTTTTTAGACGTTTTGTGTTAAAATATTCTAAGTTAGTAGAACCATTCAGGGACCTCTTAAAGCAAGGAAGCAGATGGAGATGGGATGTGACTCATGACGAGGCATTTCAAGCTCTGAAACGAGGTTTTGAACAAGCAGTTGTTTTAAAATATCCAATAAGAGTACCGAAGCAGTCGAATAAATTAGAGAAAGTGATGAGCAAGTTCTTTTTTTTTATATGAAGGCCCTTACACGGTTACCAAACGTATAGGCAATACTGCCTATGTACTAGAAGACGATACGTCAACTCGATTATACGGCACGTACAACATAAATAGCCTTCGGAAGTATATATCTTAAGTGACCCAGAAACAAGCAATATTGCAAACATTATGCTGTTGAGCAGGTAAATCAAAATGGTAAATACCTAGGTATTAATAAGGTATCAGATGTGGTCAGTATCATTGATCTGTGTGAGATGAACTGTTAAAGAGGAGAGGGAATCGAGATGAAGGGAGAACTGGTATGGAGTTTGGTACTTAAAGGGAGTTATATCTAAAGGGACAAACAGGACAGAAATATGATGGATTGTATGTATTTCTAGTGTTGTTCTTTTTTTCAGTGATATACACGTAATGACATATGAGAGAGAGAGTTTGGGTGATAGAGTCATATAGCACAACCAAATTACTAGTGATTGTGTGTGTGATTGACCTTACTCAAAGCACTCAAAATGGGAATTCCAAAATCAACGAACTTGCAATACAAGGTGGTTTGGGAAATCAAACTGCAGATCACAAAGTGAACTCGTGTGATTTGAAATAAGAAAATGTGACAAAGGGGAAATAAGAGAACACATATATGTCTTTTTTTACACATAGAGGTAAAATAAACAATGAGCGGTAATGACCGCAAGACAATAAAAAGAAAACAATAAGCTATATGCGATTGAGACATAAAAGCCTAAGCAAAAAACATTGGTGTTAAACCAAAAGAAGAAATGTTGATTGTATATATAAATGTCTATGAGGGTAATTTATTATGTGTATTATGTTATATTAGGGTTCTATGTTAATTTACACGTGTCTTAGGAAGATCACGCGGAATATAGTAAACAATAGTCTGCGTGATTTTCCGGGACGAATGTAACCTTATTTTGAAGGGTACGATTACGCCACTGACGTTATGTCAAAATTTTGACATTCGTTATTTATATCATGTGTTATTTCGGCAGTTAATTAGCCACAAGTTATTAAGTGTAGGGTTAGTCCATATAATGTATTATCATGATTAGGTTTTGTTACGGTATTAAGTTGACAGAAGTCAGAGGCTGTTTTTGTAATTAGCTAGCGCTTGTGCACTAAGGGTCATTTCTTGAGTTTACGTCTTCTCCCAGAACAGCACGATGTGAAGAAATAACTTACCTGCGTACCTACTCAACAACAATAGCCGCGTGCCGAGCTCACGGTAATGAGTAAGGGTGCGGCCAAGGACGAGGGTAGATGAGTGGAAAGAGGTGAGCTGAACAATACAGACGGTCGTGGTACGACTTGGGACGAGACTCCTTTATGTGAAAGGACAACTCAACGAGACTTGGTGGAAGACAGTCGCAGGTAGAACAGTATTGCAGGAGTGGTATTCAAGACTTAGGCCAGTCCGATACATTATGGTGTTGGCAGTGTCATTCGCCAACATAATAAGAGTGGTTTAGGGACTTACAATCCACCACCATTATTCATTCTGAGTAGCCTACATACCTCAGAATTAATAGTAGCCAGTTATTTAAGATAAATTCCTCGTATGAAGATGGACTTCTACCACCTACAACAGCAGCTTTCTCTTGGGGAGAGACTCTTCAATAAAGCCGATTCATCGTTTGGTAAGCTCATTGACTTTATGCACAAGCTCTCTTTCTTCACTCTTGAATAAATCAACCTAAAGTATTAAATTCAGATCTAGATTAAATTAAATTCATAACGCCTCCGTTTTCTTGCAACTTTTGCCTGTCTTAAATTCTTTTGTTTACTTTCTACGTTAAGTCATTAATTAATGCATTTTCCTAACTTGTTTGTTTTTGATGCCATTAAATTTTTATTTAAAGTAAATGCAGTCTGTCTCCTTTCTAGATGATAGAAATAGATATAAGCCATCCTCTTTTCCCCGAAGCAAATGTTATTCAGGTTAATGACTAAGTCATACCACGACTTGAGTCGATGGAGTCTGGTGAATGTTCTACCTGAGCTAGGACGTAAAGTTATTTATGATTTATTGGGTTATCGCTCTCAGATCGAACCCTTGGCGCCCAACACTCTTACATATAACTTCAGATCCGGTGACCACTGATGGGTCATATCAAATGGTAAGTCAGGTAAAAAAAAATGGATACAGAAATTAATAACCTGGCAGGTTTTGATCTTATATATTGTTCCAAATTAACATACACAACCAACAGTACCGTTACACCTTTAACCCTTAATTGCTAAGCTGGTTTTTTTTTTTTTTTTTTTTTTTTAGCGTATGGCTTTTAGTGCCGGGAGTGTCCGAGGACATGTTCGGCTCGCCAGGTTTGTAGCTGCTTCGAGACGGACACCCAATGGGTGAGCTACAAGTACCGTTGGGGAGGAAATTTGGAAGGTGAGGACGAGGAGTTGGAAGGTAGCGGCTGTGGCCTATAGGTAGGGACCAACCCCGGCATTTGCCTGGAAGGAAGATGGGAAACCACAGAAGACCATCTTCAAGGTTGCCGGCGGGGGGATTCGAACCTCCTCGCCTCCCGGATGTGAGCGACTGCCAGCAGTCATGCCGTAACCACCACGGCTAACTCACCCGGTTGCTAAGCTGTGTCTGACTGGCATTCGTTCAAGACATTACGATCATTGCTAGTTTAAAAATTAATTTTTATGCAATCTAGATTATACATATTATGACCACATACTACTGTAATACTGCATCTCTTTCAAAGATTTTCATCCAATTTTTACACCTCCAAGCGTTATCACATTCCTGGGAAACAATTACCCGATGCTCTTCACATATGGACCGCGAACAGTAACGAAAAAAGAACCGAGTCATGCGACACCTCTTTGAGGGTCAAAAGGCAGAAACATTCCTGTAGTTTTCTGGCACTGTGTCCATAATTTGTGTTGGTGGTTTTACAGTCAACATACTGCATAATTCACAATGTTGCCAACATGCGTAGCCTCTCAGGCGAATGTTTGGTAATTAAGGGTTAATGATTTACCAATTAAAAGCCAGTGTCGGAAAATGAGTCAAAATACGTATCGGTTATTAGCCTATTTTCATCATTATGAAACAATAGGCTTATGAGATCAACTTTTGTCCGTGTGTGTATTTCCCCCTAATACAATCTAAACGGCTGGAACGATTTCAATCAAACTCGGTACGGGCATACCAATATTTTGTTTACCCCCCCCCCCCCCTTATGTCTCCTTCAAATTTTAATACGTTTCATCAATCCAACTAGGTCAACCGAACAAAATATTTCACCGGCATTCTATATCTCAGACACTAATACTGATATCACCCTTACATTTGGTATGGTGATAGACAATACTGTGGTAAGTTCAGTTATGTGGCGTTTAAAGCATGTACAAACCCAACATGGCGGTCAAGTGTAATTAAACTACTTAAATGTAATTATCTGGAGATTTAATCAACCGAGCGCAGTAAAACATAACACCCTACAATTTTATAAAAGATGTAATCAACCGGTATCTAATTAAATTCATTTGTTCTCATAGAAGCAAGATGGCAGCTGTGCAAAATTATAAATTTATGTTTTTTATTTTTGTAAACTATTCAACCGATCGAAGTGATCGTTTGATTAATTAACCTAAGCAATAATATTAATCTCATGGTACATAACCCTATGGTCTACATATAGAACAATCCAACATGGCGATCATTCGAAATATTTAGGCGGTTCTCGTCAATAGGACTGCGGAAAGCACATTAAGAATATGCCACTCGAACATCAAAATGACGCCCGTGGAGCTGCTGATATAACTGCAGATGGTATGGATAAAATATCTTGTTATACAATTACAGACGACCGGCTGATGTTGGTCTGTCTGTAGTGCGAGTGTCCGTGTGTTAATATGATTAATCAGGGTAGTGTCCAAAACAGCCTATTCATTTAGACCAGACGTTATAGTAGTACTAGCAGTAGTACCCGGCTTCGCCCGGTGGAATGATGATAATATTTCAGTCTCCTTAACACTCAACGTCATAAATTATATTTATGTATGTATTCATTTCTTACATTATCAAACCCAGTGACAATGTTTATACTTAAGTCACTATGGGAGGCTCTGTAAAATAATGATCATTCTCGTGATATTTGTCTTCAGTCCGAGTCGAGATATGTCATTAGCGGTCCCAGAATTCGTGACATCTCAGTCGTAGAAGACTTTATGTGGTGGTTAGAAATATAATGGACTTAAAATCTAGGTCATTTGCCCCCAATGACGTTGAGGGCGTAACATCTAGGTAATTTGCCCTACTGATCAGGATGATATTGAAAATTACTACATAACTAACATATGAAACTTAGAAAATAATAGAAAAAGTTATTTTTATGACTCATATTTCGGGAAAGACTTGATTATTTTTTGCCACAGAGCTCTCACTTAGATCGCTATCTGGTTAAAAGTTTCGTCTTGTTAAGGTTTAAACTGTACGATAAATGTCTGAAGCAATTCCTCCAAGAAGCTTTCAGATTTCGCAGTCGATATATCGTTAACGTTCCTGAGCATCCAGTTGTATTTTCTTCTGACGCAAAACATCTTCTACATAGTGATGATGAACATAGAAGCGACTACTGGCACATGTAACTTATCAACGAATGGGAAAAATTGATACTTTAAAGGAATGAGAGGTCATTTGCCCTTTTGATGAGGATGACAATGAAGACTACTACTACTGAACGGGTATATCAAACTTACAAACTAATGGAAATACACATTTTAAAAATCACAGGCGATGAAGACTGTGGTGTTGCTTAGTAGTACTGTATAATGGACGTAACATCTAGGTCATTTGCCCTTTTGATGAGGATGAAAATGAAGAAGACTGCTACTGAACGGGTATATCAAACTTACAAACTAATGGAAATACATATTTTTAAAATCACAGGCTAGGTAGACTCTGGTGTTGCTTAATAGTATAATGGACGTAACATCTAGGTCATTTGCCCCTTTGATGAGGATGATAATGAAGACTACTACTACTGAACGGGTATATCAAACTTACAAAATAATGGAAATACGCATTTTAAAAATCGCAGGCGATGAAGACTGATGTGTTACTTAGTAGTATAATGGACGTAACATCTAGGTCATTTGCCCTTTTGATGAGGATGGTAATGAAAACTACAGTTGAATTGACACGACAAACTTACAAACTACCGTGATAGAAATAAATATTTCAAAATTCACAGGCGATGAAGACTTATTGTGTGTGGTGATTAGTGGTATAATGGGCGTAACATCTAGGTCATTTGCCCTTATGATGATAATAATAAGGTAATGAAAAATGACTACTAAACGAACATGGTGTAATTTTAAATCTGATATAGGTAATTCAGATCTCTACCTTCGATGTCTTCCAAAGTCTGAACGTTATTTTCTGGCTTAGGCCTATACTCGATGCGTGTAGTGAAAGAGCTTATCGAGTACAGCTCGGGTCCAAGCTGCACAAACCTGAGAATATCGCAGATGATGTCGAAATATGATGACAGACGTTCGGAGGGGGGGGGGGGGTCCCGGTCCAATTCACATTGACCGGTGAATCACTCATTCTTTCGTAACACTACAGTGGTTTGAGCAAAGACCCTGTATGAACATCAGCATAGTCAGCAATACCAGGTAACACGGCGGGGACTGGACATTTCTCTCATGTCACCTCGCGATGAATCAGTAAGCTATTCTCACACCTGCCCCCTCCTCCCCCCTCCACCCACCAGGGTCTCACAACTTGTGGGACGTGGGTTTGCGACCACGGGACCCCAGCTGAGTCCGGCATTGCTTCTACTTACTGGTGCCGGGCTCCTTTCAGTTCTCTTTCCTGTCGGCCTCCCTTGGTCAAACTCTTGTTCTCTTCCGACCCCGATGGTATCAGTGTATCCGAGGCCTAGCGACTCTTTCACTTTCCCGCCTTAATTGGCCCTTGTTTAATCATTCCTGATAGCCTCATTCTTCGAGGCGTCAGCCTTCTTTTTCTTTTCTTAATATCTCATGTCTTCTGCTCAAGACCCTCAAGGAGGCAGGGTGTATGTAGCCCCACCACTTCTGGTGCACCCTAGATAGTGCTACATCCTCAAGGGCTCATGGCTGGTGAATTCGGGAGCTGGCAACCCTGAGGGTTTCCTGAGCTGGGTCCGGTTTTACCCCTTCTTTCCATTGCCTTTGGGACGGACCCTGTCCTCTTTCCGGGAATGGAGTGGTCTGTCCGCAATTTCAAGCAGACAGTGTTACTCGCAGGGTACCAAAGAGTAAGTATTTAAATTTTGGTTCTGATCGGTGAAACGGTGTAGATTTATGCCAAAGGGCCTACATGCAGGGAATGGGGTGTTCTGTCCGAAATTTTAGGTGGACAGTAATATTCACAGGGTTACAAAGGGTAAGTATACACATTTTGGTTCTGATCGATGAAACGGTGTAGATTTGTGCCAAAGGGCCTAAATGCAGGGAATGGAGTGGTCTGTCCGAAATTTCAGGCAGGCAGTGTTACTCGCAGAGTTCCAGACGGTAAATAACAAATTTTGGTTGAGATCTGTGAAACGGTGTAGATTTGTGCCAAAGGGCCTAAATGCAGGGAATGGAGTGGTCTGTTCGCAATTTTAAGTGGACAGTGTTATTCACAGGGTACCAAAGGGTAAGTATACAAATTTTGGTTCTGATCAGTGAAACGGTGTAGATTTGAGCCAAAGGGCCTAAATGCAGAGAATGGGGTGGTCTGTCCGAAATTTCAAGTGGACAGGGTTACCCGCAGGGTTGCAAAGGGTAAGTAAGTATACAAATTTTGGTTCGGATCGGTGAAACGGTGTAGAAGTTTGCCAAAGGGCCTAAATGCAGGAAATGGGGTTGTCTGTCCGAAATTTTAAGTGGACAGTGTTATTCACAGGGTTACATAGGGTAAGTATACAAATTTTGGTTGAGATCGGTGAAACGGTGTAGATTTGGGCCAAAGGGCCTAAATGCAGGGAAAGGGGTGGTCTGTCGGAAATTTCAAGTGGACAGGGTTACCCGCAGGGTTCCGAAGGGTAAGTATACAAATTTTGGTTCAGATCGGTGAAACGGTGTGGATTTGTATACATAACAGACAGACAGACAGACAGACAAACATTGAGCTTTATATATATAGATATGTAACAGTTTTCTGTCGGGAAACTGATCGTGATTCAGGGGTTGTGCTGGAATGTGTACTGTCTTGCTTCTCTATATACCGGTACCATATCAACGTATTCATCTATTGATTACAACGTGAGTGCATGAATAAGTGCTATAAAGTGAGATTAGGATAAATGTAGTGTCCCCGTTGCAATCGGGCAGATCTGTTGTTCAAAAGTATTGCTTAAGGTTGGATTGGAGCCACTTCACTACCGATACACAGACACCACAGGCGCCTGGCACTCGACCGAATAAAGGCCCCTACACATGTCCTCACGGTAACTAGAAGTAGTTACCGTGACACGTCCTGACACGACTATCCTACCCAACCAAGGGGGAGCTACCACCACCAGTCTAGTTTAGAACAAGCGCTTGTGGTGCTAAAGTGTTCTTAAAATGGCTCCGTATTTAACATGAAATCAAAAGATAGATGCAGTGCGCAGTTATTAATTCAGATGATGAACGAAAAAAGAAAAGAAGAGAGTGGTCCAAGACGTGGTTGCAGAAGAGGAAATCTACTTACCTTCCGCGCTTCTCTTCTGTAAGCGGCTCGGATGTTTTCCATTTTTTATAACTCCCACTGTAGCATGAGGTGTTATTAGCCTACTTTCGATTTTTGCAAAAAATGAAAGTAGACTTATGAGATCAACACAGGGCGAAAAAAGTGTGTCTGTCTGTGTGTGTGTGTGTATGTGTGTGTGTGAGTCTGTGTGTGTGTGTGTGTGTCTGTGTGTGTGTGAGTGTGTGTACTCTGAATGTCTGTCCCCCCCTATCAATTCGAACACGGTGAATGCGAATTGAACGAAATTTGGTACAAAGGTAGCACTAGCAAAGGACACCTCAGTGTCATGTTTTATATCGCCGCCATCTTGACGGAAACGTAATGGCGGCCACACAAATGTTCAAAGCTTAAATCAAATTACGACTAACCTAATCATCCGATCTCTACCAAATTTTGCAACAACATACCTTTATGGGGGGAGCATCCTTTGACCAAACTAATAGGTCATCAGCGTAATAGTTTGCGGATGGCGGCCATCTTTGTGTGAAAATCGATTCCCCCTATTAATTCGAACACGGTGCAAGCGAATGGAACGAAATTTGGTACAGAGGTAGTACTAACAAAAGGCACCTCAGTGTCATGTTTTATATCGCCGCCATCTTGGCGGAAACGTAATGGCGGCCACACAAATGTTCAATGCTTAAATCAAATTACGACTAACCTAATCATCCGATCTCTACCAAATTTTGCAACAACATACCTTTATGGGGGGAGCATCCTTTGACCAAACTAATAGGTCATCAGCGTAATAGTTTGCGGATGGCGGCCATCTTTGTGTGAAAATCGATTCCCCCTATTAATTCGAACACGGTGCAAGCGAATGGAACGAAATTTGGTACAGAGGTAGCACTAGCAAAGGGCACCTCAGGGTCATGTTTTATATCGCCGCCATCTTGACTGAAACGTAATGGCGGCCACACGAATGTTCAAAGCTTAAATCAAATTACGATTAACCTAATCATCCGATCTCTACCAAATTTTGCAACTACATACCTTTATGGAGGTAGCATCCTTTGACCAATCTAATAGGTCATTCGCCTAATAGTTTGCGGATGGCGGCCATCTTTATGTCAAAATTGATTCCCCTATTAATTCGAACACGGTGGAACCGAATGGAACGAAATTTGGTACAGAGGTAGTACTAACAAAAGGCACCTCGGTGTTATGTTTTATATCGCCGCCATATTGACAGAAACGTAATGGCGGCCACACAAATCTTCAAAGCTTACGTTAAATTACGACTAACATAACCATCCGATCTCTACCAAACTTTGCAACAACATACCTTTATGGAGGGAGCATCCTTTGACCAATCTAATGGGTTATTAGCCTAATAGTTTGCGGATGGCGGCCATCTTTATGACAAAATTGATTCCCCCTATTAATTCGAACACGGTGGAACCGAATGGAACGAAATTTCGTACAGAGGTAGCACTAGCAAAGGGCACCTCAGGGTCATGTTTTATATCGCCACCATATTGACTGAAACGTAATGGCGGCCACACGAATGTTCAAAGCTTAAATCAAATTACGATTAACCTAATCATCCGATCTCTACCAAATTTTGCAGCTACATACCTTTATGGAGGTAGCATCCTTTGACCAATCTAATAGGTCATTCGCCTAATAGTTTGCGGATGGCGGCCATCTTTATGTCAAAATTGATTCCCCCTATTAATTCGAACATGGTGGAACCGAATGGAACGAAATTTGGTACAGAGGTAGCACTGGCAAAGGGCACCTCAGTGTCATGTTATATATCGCCGCCATCTTGACTGAAACGTAATGGCGGCCACACGAATGTTCAAAGCTTAAATCAAATTACGATTAACCTAATCATCCGATCTCTACCAAATTTTGCAACTACGTACCTTTATGGAGGTAGCATCCTTTGACCAATCTAATAGGTCATTCGCCTAATAGTTTGCGGATGGCGGCCATCTTGTGTCAGAATCGATTCCCCCTATTAATTCAAACACGGTGAAACCGAATGGAACGAAATTTGGTACAGAGATAGCACTATCAAAGGGCAACTCAGTGTCATGTTTTATATCACCGCTATCTTGACAGAAACGTAATCGCGGCCACCCAAATGTTAAAAGCTAAATGTAATTACGACCAACCTAATAATCTAGTCCCCACCAAATTTTGCAACACCATATCTTTATGTGGGAAACATATTCTGACCAAACTGCAAGAACATCAGCCCAATAGTTTGCAGATGGTGGCCAAGTATGTGTGCAAATGGATTCCTCCTATCAATTCAAACACGGTGAAACCGAATTGAACGAAATTTGGTACAGAGGTAGCACTAGCAAAGGGCACCTCATATTCATGTTTAATATCCCTATAGCACGTTGTATTTCAACAAGCTACTACAACCAACATTCAATCATACTCCTTGAAAAGGACAAAGTTATAACAATACCCATGCATTTAGGAGAAAGTAGGCTATATGTTCTTTACTGAACATCTTGTTTTTTAAATAAATTTCCAGCAGTAAACTGTAGCATTCATTTCTCTTGTCTCTGTTGGAATAACTCTCGTCTTCGACCTCCCATAAACACCAGCACTCACTCGTACATTCGAAGAACTCGACCATAGTCAGTTTTTCCGCGTCCATGTTCGTCAAAAATGTTAATCGACAAGAGTCTGAAGAGTCAGTTGGGTAGTGAAGTAGCCCCGACTGCCCTACACACGTTCCGACCCGACAGAGAGAATGGAGGGGGTTAGGGCGGTTGGATGGTTCTCCCGACACGACCACCCTAATCTAGGGCCTGATAGTTTTCACCACCCGACAAGCCTACACACGATCCAACTTTCGGGTCAACCACTGTTAGGCCCTAGATTAGGGTGATCGTGTCCAGGGGCGTATATAGAAAAACATTTCGGGGGGGGGGGGGGGGGGGGGCTGACTATCCTGGAAAATTGTGAGTATTCTCAGGGGATTGTCACCGCAAAATACCGAGAAATATCAACCAATACCTTAGAGCATATAACTTTGTGTATTTATTTTAGATAAGATTCAAAGTTTATAGAGCCTACAATTACTGGCAATACAAAAAAAAGTTGTAAAATACAACACAACACACAAATAAAATGTCATATTTAATGAACTTTCTATTATGATCTATGGAGTATGAATGGCAAATATCTAAATATTTGTCAATTTACTAAGCAGAAAGGTAAACAGTTTTTTTACATGTACTTCTCAAAAAAAAACGTACTGTGGAATTCACAGCTTTACCTTACAAGGCTGAGTGCACCCCGTTCCAGCCCTCAGACTAGAATAAAAAATTCTTGGCAGAGCTGGGAATCAAATTCGGATCTCCGGGGCGGCAGCGAAGAATGCTACCCACTACACCACGAGTTAGTATAATTTCAATCTTAATATTGTTTATAACTTAGCCGATAAGTGAAGATTAGGGTACAACCAAATTTACAATTATTTTATGCTCTTACCAAAGCAACACTTTCTTAATTCTTAGGCTTTTTTCGTGGGGGGGGGGCTGGACCCCCCCCCCCCAGTGCCCCGCTTATATACGCCCATGATCGTGTCAGGACGTGTGTAGGGCCCTTAAGCCACAAATACACCCTGCATGATATTCGCTAGAAGTACGGTACCAAACCACATTTCCACAACGAAAGTTAATATCCGTGCCTAACTTTCATTCATGGCTTATAGCGTTCATTAAACATTTTACCAGTACATATCACTACGCAAACCTATTCATTCGTTCAGATCATGGATACTTGTGTTATTTCGGGAAGCAATAAGTCAAATGTTTGTACAATGTTCCGTAGGACTGGGCAATACATCGTGCATGGTCGTTTTCCCTTTGCTAATTTCATGGCTCAATTTAAATTGCTGACACACAGGCACTATGCAGAGCATCCTCACTGACCTTGAGAAGAAATGCAATTTTAGTTGAGTTTCATGAAAGTAAATAGTAAGGAACTGGTGAAAATGAAAATCCACAGCCTGCTTCCAGTCTCCGACCGGGTCAGGAAAGCAATGAATGAAGCCCCCATCTAGCGGCGAGGATATGAACTGTGCCGGCTGCCGAGGCCTGACGCACTCCCCTGGGGCAATGATTAACTGAATGACCGATGAAATGAAATGATGTGGAGAGTGTTGCTGGAATGAAATGTTGACAGGAAAAGCCGGAGTACCCGGAGAAAAACCTGTCTGCCTCCGCTCTGTCCAGCACAGATCTCACATGGAGTGACCGGGATTTGAACCACGGCCGAGGCCGAGGTGCTGCCGCCTAAGCCACGGAGGCTTAAGTAAGGAACTGGTGACACACCCTATTTCTCTCCCGCCTACGGGCTGACAAAAAAAAACACACACAGACAAGCAGGCCATAGCTAGGAAAGGGGAAATTAGGCTGGACACTCCAGTTTTGATGAATTCGGGAGTACATTCGGTAGAGAATCGAACCGGGTGTTACGAATCTTCATATGTTTGGTCGAAACTCTTCAGACCGAGTCAGACACAAAGAATTCTCCCGTAATGTAGCTGCTGCTAGACAAATACATTTGTCAATGGCTCATGAAGCTGGTATTAAAGACATAGTGGCATGAATAATTTTAAACTGTGGTCTCCAGCCACGCAAGTCAGAACGCCAGTGGTGAGCATTGGTACCCTAAGCGACATTCTTAAGTAAAATAATTCACCACCATGCCATTAGAAAGAAATGTATCCAGAAATAAACGATACATGGCGTTAGCATAACAAGAAAAAAAACCAGGCACCCGTGCTTAACTTAATGTCCAATTCATACGTTCCACCCAATAGGCTTCGAATAATGAGTAAGAACCAGAAAATATAAATAATGTGGTAGGCTTGAAGGGGAGGCAAGGCTATACAGTAAAGGTACGGCAAGAAATTGTGTGTGTGGGGGGGGGGGGGGGGAAAGGAGCGTGACGGCTATAATCTACCCTCTCACTGACAGAGCCATGAGTTATATCTACCCCCTTCCGCATGTAACCAATGGATTGTATAGAACAGAGAAAATTCTGCTGACTACACAACTAAGTCATGTTGTTATTTCTTCTCCTGACTCATCTGGTCGCCAACTAGGAAACACAATATGTTGCCGGCAGCATGTGCATTTTTAGACAATTTTTTTCTTTTTCTTTCTGAGGTAGTAAAAACCGCAGTCCTTTTCATTAAAGTTGTAGTACTTCAGTGTTTTTTTTTCCTACGGGAGAGCGGAAAGAGTTAGAGGAGTGAAATAATGCTCTTTAACTACATGAAGAGGAAGCAGGAGAGTGCGACAGAGAGAAAGAAAGAAAGAGGGAGTTTAAACTATACGGCTATTACTGCGAGAATGAGGCCCGGATTACTTCACCTTTAACTGACAACCAGACAAAGGGTTAAATCAAGCGATAACATTTAAAGTATGTCCGAAAAATGGCATTTCTCCAAAGAGCCTCCCCATCGTAATTTTTGAGGGTGGAGTTGATGGAATGGGGAAGGGGAGGGGTTAAAAATCTGGAATGAAGTTACGGAGTGGTCCTGACTTTGGCACAGATTCAAACAGTAGTTGGTTAGCGTTCGCTTCTGGGGGAGTTCACACAGGTTATCTGAGCAGCTGGGATGTTCCTGGGTTAAGTCTGGCAACAGTGCAATAGAGAGAAAAAAGACTTATAATTTTATTGTTTCTCTTAGCAATTCTTACGAATACGTGCTGCATTATTCACGGAAAATTAAACGATTAATTATATTGGGGATCATCTAAAGCAGAAGAAATCTACTGCGCTTTCCATGTTATATGACGGGGTTATTTCTGCGACACGATCATTATTCTAACGCCCAAACCATCTATTATCCATCCAAGTTATAAAGAGCTGTAGGCCCACAGCGTCGGTTCTGAGGAAGGCTTCGTGAGTCTAACATTGCAAACAGTTGAATGGCCAGGCTCATTGGTTATGTTTTGTGACATCGTGGTCATGTACCCCCGTGTACTTGGGCAGGTGTGTATAATTTGTCTGATAACCTGTATGTATATATATATATACAGTACAGTATTTTACTTTATAATTTAGCCACTATGGACTACGAGTTAATAACCAATATCATTTTCTATGTCTTGTTCAAAGCTAAATGCCCCGACATTTTGGTAAGAACATATTTCAACAGATGGCAGCACAAACGAAGCAGTTTTTTTTCTTTCTGGAAGTGGAGCTGTGATATGCGATCTGAAAACTGCTATGTACTCTGTCTCGTAGTAGAATTGAGAATAATTCAATGCTTACATTTTAATTTCAAAAACGGAAAAGTTGTTGTTTTATTTCAAATATCTGATTAAAATTCGGAAAAAACCGGTAATACGAAAGTTGAGTATTATTCACTGATTCCAAAGCCATATTGAAAACCTAAATCGGTTGAATAGAATCGTCGGGATCACTTTGGGAATTTTGTGAATAAGAGTGTTACTATACTTGCAACAATAGGCCTGGTAGTAGAACAAGGTCGGTGAGAGCGGGTTGGGGGAGGGGCGGAGAGGGGAGGAGAGGGGAGCGGAGCTCGAGAGATTGAGAGAGCGATAATTAACCTTACCTGACGGTATGGCATTCCCGAGCATCTAGTCCAATGTTGCGGTTGACAGTGCTGGTTAGTTCTGAATTATCGTCCAAGCCTGGATATTTCTGAGTGATACTTTGATATTTTACCAGTTTGTAGTTACGACTTCTAGTTTTCTATGTTGTTTCTCTTGTTTTTAGTTCATGGATCTCTTTCGTTACTTTTTGTTTGATTTATTTTACCTGCAACAGTTTAATTTTTTAATGTTCGTTAGGTGTTCTATTTTCGACACTTTACTTTTGAGACAGTATTTCTGGAAGAAGAGATACATGTACATATAGATACGACTGGTGGAGAGCATTACGGTCAACAAGTGAAGTTAGTTTTACATTTTTGTTTAAAAATGGAACCACCATCAAAACCTATTCAAGGGCGTTCCACTAAATCCCAGGGGAGATTGCGACTAAGTACCAAGAAAAGGCATCCAGGCCATTAAAAAACCTCTACACGCCCGTAAGTATTTTCCTAGTTGATATTTTGAAATTATATATTTATATACGCTTGTTTTAGAGAATCTGTAACGTACTGCGCTGTTTTGATTTCACTTATATTTTACCTGTACAAGTTGGATGACTAAACGTCACCCAGCAATCTGCAGGCTGCATGGCTGAACAGCGGTTGCTTCCTAGATCTAGGCCCTTCATGGGCTGTCGCGCCACGGGTTTAGTGTTTTTTAAACTTCTAATACATAAGTGTAGGAGTACAAGATCACGAACTATTCAGTGTCAACTTTTTTCAGAGACGCAAGTTCGACTTCAAATAAAAACAATGCGTTGTGTGGAAAGGTAAGATGGAGCGATTGTGAAAATGGAAAATTGGTTTCCGGAAATACTGACGACAGTTATTCTCCATGTTCTCCAGGTGGAAGCATTCTGCATAAATATCCACTTCCCTTGTACGTCCACACAAAACAAAGAAAAGTCCCAGCAGAGCTTGTGAATTGGCGTATTGAACGAAAGAAGAGGTAAGGAACTGAAACAATGTCTCTTACAGGAGATGATTATTGTAATTCAGAATTTCCTTCTCATTTTATGATTTTTCCCCAGGAAACTGTCATCAGTCAAACATCTCTCATCGACCAGTTCAACACCTATCGATCAACCTACCATTGCGGTTGCACCTGAATTTCAGTTGTGTCTGTTTCCTGTTGAGTCATCTAACACTAATAGGCTATGAAAAGGTATCTACATGAATTTTATAGTTCTACTCTCAAAGAAAAACCCCAAGAGCAAATTTTTGCACTGGAAGTTATCGTACTGTAGATTTATCGTTATTGATCAACTGTTATACTATGATATCATGTGTACATAGCACCAAAGTAATCCGCTTTCGCTCACAGTTTTCTCACTTTGATTCCTATTACTATTAATATTTCATCAAACTGTTAGGGGTACTGATGGTGGCCGGAACGCCGAAGCCGGTCTACTACTATTACTATTATTGTTATAATTATTATAATTGTTCAGTGGAAATCTGACTCTTTCATAACAATAATTTCTTGTATGTTAGAAATTGGTTTCCATTTTTTAACCCTCGTGATCTTCAACCTATGTAACTAAGTTACAATAAATGTTTACTTTTGCAGAGAATCGTTAGCAATTCAACCATCTTCTCATCCTACTAATTTGCCTTGCACACAACTCTTTCAAGTGGGACATCAATACCATCATACTTTCCGCACCCTGTAGTAATGGATCTTTCACAATTGTAAGTTTGTAATTTTCTCTCTCACTTCCTATTCTAATTACATACAGTAAGTAAAGTGCCGGTTGAACTGAGATTGTTGTTACGTTTTGCAGTGATCCTCCACATCAGGTGATTGAGGATGGGCCCAGAGTGCTCGAAGGCCTAAACCACATAGAACAAGGCAATTACATTGTTGACGGACATCATTTCATGGAATCAGTCATACATAGGCCTACTTCATAGGTTTTCATGCACTTAAAGTAACGATGGGTACATGAAACTAGATTATTCTGCCGTTGTCAATATGGTGTGGAAAATGGATTTTCAGTGCCATTATTGCTTTAAAAAAATGATAACAGTCACGAGCCAGCGAAAAGTTCAAACTCCAGAACCACGTGAAAACTCGTTGACCCTTGCAGAGAAAACAGTTTGAGGATTCACTGCTATAGAATCTTGACATGAAACATGGAAGAAGATTTATCTGTCATGGAGATCAAGACCCCTTTTCCCAAAGCTTTCAGGCAAGTGGGATCTTCGCTTGGCCAGGTATGTAGGCCTATACGGAATAAGTACAGGCCGGACGTATATTTTAGACGATTGCCCCTTGAGCTTGAAACCAGCAAGTGGACTGTCGTCGTCGCTTCACAGCTGGCACCATTTGTCTGCCATAGAGGAATTCTAGGTGTAGCGGCCTGTGTAAAACACAGAATAACGAGTTTTATCAGGAGTTGCGAACGAGCTCGATTCTCCTTTCTCAATACCGGCCAACTCTCTGTTTATAACACACACCGTTCTTTCAGATACACCTGTGGCAGCCGCGGTCCTAGCTAGTGCTAGGTAAACAGGAATGTTGAAATCACCGAAAGCCGCTTCATTTTCCATGAATTTTAGCACATTAGCCACCATCTCCCTACTTTGGCTGTTCAGTTTCTTGTTTTAACTCAAAGATGACAGGTGGCATCTTATAACTGTACTTAAAAATTTAACTTTAAAGAATAACACCAGCTTAACACAATTATTAAATAATTAAATAACAATTAAAAATAAATTGAACAGTAGGCCTACTGCAGAACTACATACACTGACAATAGTCTGGCAAGTACTAATGAAATGTGATGACAGGTGACTGCATTAGGCTAAGTCGGCCGAGTGTGCCGTATTGTAAAAACTCCCGAACCCCTCCACGAGGGGTAATGTCACGTAAATACTAGTAGAGAAATTGACAAGTCAATGACACTTCACATTCTAAGAAATGCAACGGTCCTACCTATTTTGGAGATGGTTGTCATATTTTCATTTTTGTAGCCACAACAATAACATAAGAACATTCTTTTCTGTGTTCCCAGAGGTAATCGACGAAGGTAACGTACATAATATGTACTTTTAATTCACAATCAGGAATTCGGTCTTCATGAATGTCTCTCACATATCTCTCTTTTTTTCCCCTGTCCACTTCCTGGTGTAGCTATTAGCATTCTTAGCTGCCACTCCGGAGGTCCGGGTTCGATTCCCGGCTCTGCCAAGGAATTTAATTTTGGTATGAGGGCTGGAACGGGTACACTCACAAGGGAACAGATTGGGGTGTAAAATTCTAATCTGGTTGAAATTTAGTACACAATATTCCTTAAATGTTGTACAATGAGGTAGTGAAAACCACACGGCCCACTTTCAATTTTGAACGCCGAAAACCAGCCGGGCGCCGGCGTAAGCGAGGAGGTGGGAATAGGTGAAGCTTACCTTGAATCCTAGCAACATGGCTCGCGACCACCACCTGCCATGCTGCGTTGCAATACAATGTGATGTTTTGCGCTTGGCCATATTGTAAATAAATAAAACGACCATTCATATCTTTCCTCTTTTACTTTTTGTAATCCTTGCAATAGTGGATGTGAACTGATAAGCGAGTGACGGGATGACGGGAAGGTGGAAGGTGGGGAATGCAACGCAGCATGGCAGGTGGTGGTCGTGAGCCATCGCGTCTTGCTAGGATTCAAGGTCAGCAATACCTCTTCCCACCTCCTCGCTCATGCCGGCGCCTGGCAGGTTTTCGATGTTCAATATTGGCATTCAAAATTGAAAGTGGCCCGTGCGATTTTCATTACGTCATTGTACAACATTGTAGGAATATTGTGTACTAAATTTCGAACAGATTAGTATTTTACCTCGCAATCCCTTCCCTTGTCAGCCTCGTGAGGCAAAAGTGAGAAGTTCGATTCCTACCTAACCCATCTTGGAAGTGGTTTTCCCAGGGTTTCCACTTCTACTCCAGGCAAATACCGGAGTGGTTCCTAACTGAAGCCACGGAAGCCTGCATTCCAACCCTCAAGTGAATTACAAATACACACCTACTTCAAACATCACAGTAACACAAGTTATCAGACAAATTCTACACACACCCTAGTATCAGATGTAAATGGCCACGAAGCCCAAGCCCCTGAAATGAAACAAAAACCAATTCTTCCTCTTTGTTTTAGATCTGGACACACGAACTGTACGAGAACATTAAGGAAACCGGTAAACGTGAAAAGGAGCTAGCAGTAGAGTGTGGAGATATCACATCGGATGGCACACCTTTTATAACTGTCATAGTCGATAGGGGATGGTCTCATCGAAGCCATGGCCATCGCTAATGTGCAAGCAGTGGCGTAGCTTGTGTCCTAAGAACAAATACTGCAATATGTGCGAATATAGGAGGAATAAACATATAGAATCTGTCCATGATAAATGTACTGAAATTGGGAAGGACCGTTATCATCAATGGGAAGCGATATATTGGTTGAAACATTCAAACTCAGCAAGGAGTTGCATAGAGTAGAATACCACACAGTCGTGGGAGATAGCGATTCCAGCGTGACTTATAACTTTAAGACATCATTGTCTTATGGTAGATCAATTGAAAAAGTGGAGTGTGCCAACCATGCGGTCAAAAACTACACAAAGCGGCTCATTGCTTTGCGGAAAGAGTCCCCCACCTATAAAATATTATTCACACTTGCCGTTATAAAAAAAGGCCAAAAACCGTTGAACGTGGGGCAATAATTCACAATGCAGCGACGAATAACGTTGACGCATTGAAATTTGATTTGAAAAATGGACCATTTCACATGTTTGGGATTCATAAAGACTGCTAACAGAACTTTTGCACTACCAGCGGTGAAGGTGAAGACAAACAGATAACTGAAGACCAAACTAATGCTTGTGACAAGGTGTGTTCTTGCTTGCAGCCCCTAATTGCAAAAAGTTTCCAGCGAGTATCAAACACCACCAGCAATGATGTCGAAAATTATATGTCTCTTGTTGCAAAATTCACGGGAGGTAAGCAGATCAATCGAGGGAAACGAGGTTCCTTCACTCAAAGAACCAAAGCTGCCGGGCTGGACATTCAGATTGGACCATCCTGGCACTATAAAACAACGACATCTGTTTTGAAGAAAAAAAAGCCCTGCCACAATAGTGAAGAAGACTGCACTCAGGAGAAAGATAGAGAAGAAGAGCAGCTTTCCGAAAAAGTATATTCGCCTCGCGAGAAGGGAAATAATGTCCCGGTGAAACGAACTGTCTCACGTGATCATGGAAACCGATCAATGCAGTTGGATTTCGATGACGTATTGTTGAGAGGGTTTAGTGATGAGAAGATCCAAGCAAGTAACGCTTAGTGAAGGTGATATACAGAAACTGGAAAAGGAAACAAGGGGCAGAGGGAAAATGATGTGGCACACAGCTAGAAAGGACAGACTTACGAAATCTAGTTTTGGATATGTATGCAAGAAGAAACCTACTTCGAAATGGGCTCCAATAGCAAAATACATTCTGTAATGCGAATTTCACTCAAAAGTAATTCAGTATGGCTGTGATAATGAGCGAATTGCAAAACGATATCTTGAGGAGAAATCAGGTGGTTGTTGTTGTTCGAGTCTTCAGTCTTTGACTGGTTTGATGCAGCTCTCCATGCCTCCCGGACCTGAGTTAATCGTTTCATCTCTACATAGTTACCACACCCTATATCCGAGGCAATCTGTTTAACATATTCTAACTTTGGTCTACCCGTACAATTATTGTCGTCGACCCTTCCTTCCATAACTAAGTTTGCTATTCCTGGGTGTCTTAGTATGTGTCCTACCAACCTATCTCTTCTCTTCATTAGCAGTCGCCAGAAACATCTCTCCTCTCCCACTCGTATTAATACCTCTTCGTTTGTCATCCTATCTACCCATCTGATCTTCATCATTCTCCTGTAACACCACATTTCAAACGCCTCAATTTTCTTCTTTTTTGCTGCACCAAGAGTCCAAGTTACACTTCCATAGAGTGCCATGCTCCTGACAAAAGCTTTCAAAAATGACTTCCTAATACTGAAATCTATATTCGATGTCAACAGATTCCTCTTCTGTAGAAAAGCTTTCCTTGCCTGAGCCAACCTACTTTTTATATCCTGCTTGCTTCGTGCATCACTGGTTATTTTGCTTCCTAAGTAACAGAAGTCTCCTACTTCCTGCAGCTTTTCACCTGCCAATTTGATGTTCATAAAGGTTTCTGATTTCTTTCGGCTGGATTCCAATATATTTGTTTTACATTTATTAATTTTCATCATGAATTCTTTCCTCAAGGCGGAGTCCATACCATTCAATTACTCTTTCAAATCCTCAGGCGTGTCGGCCAAGATGACGATGTCATCGGCAAATCTCAGGGTTGAAATTATTTCTCCTTGAATCTTCACTCCCACTTTAAATTTTTCTCCAATTTCCTTCATTGCTTGTTCAATGTAAAGATTGAAAATTATGGGTGTAAGTAGCAGCCTTGCCTTACACCTTCCTGAATACCAGCTTCTCTCTCATGTCCTTCAGCTCGAATTACTGCTGTCTGGTTTCTGTATATATTGTAGATCAACCTCCTATCCCTGTACATTATTCCAGTCGTTTTCAAAATGTCAAACAATTTAGTCCTATCAACGTTATCAAAAGCCTTTTCTAAGTCTACAAATGCCATGAACGTTCTCTTGTCTTTCCTTATTCTACCTTCCATAATCAGCCTAAGACTTAGTACAGCTTCCCTTGTTCCTACATTTCCCCTGAAACCAAACTGGTCTTCACCCAAATCCGTTTCTATCTGGTTTTCGATCCTCTTGTAAATTATTCTTGACAGGATCTTTGAAGCATGAGTAATCAAGCTGACTGTACGGTAATCTTCACATCTGTCAGCTCCCACTTTCTTCGGTATAAGGATGATAACATTCTTCTTGAAGTCAGAGGGTACCTCACCTGTCTCATAAATCCTACACATCAAGTGAAATAACCTGCTCAGACCTTCATCTCCTATGCAGCGTAGCAACTCAATCGGTATAAAAGTCGAACAATGTGGTCTTTTCGTACATAAAACTTATGGGTTCTTAGGCGCCTCCAAAGACGGATTAATAGGAGACCACGCTATAGGCGAAGTCAAGTGCCCTTTTTCTGCACGGAATATGACCATACTGGAACATGTAATAAGCTGAAGTGATTTTGTTTGGCAGATAGTAAGCGAAAGTGAAAGCCTATAGAATGTCAAGCACTCCCAAGCACTCGCATGATTATATTTCCAGATCCAGGGCCAGTTGGAAATAACACAGCGGAAATATAATATTTTGTACTATGGACGCCTAAGGACATTCACATAGAATCAATAAAGAGAGACGAAAATTTCGGGAGACCAAAAATGCTTATGCAACTGAAATTCTGCTACGAGAAAGTCTTGTTGCCTGAGATCATTAATCCCTGGATGACCAGATCAATGAAAATAAGAGAACCTACGGAGAAGTAATATACTGAGTGTGTAAATCATGAAACGTTATCTTTGATATGAAGAAAAAAGCATCGAGTTCATGAACAGGAAATAATTAGGTATATACTATGCTGTAAATGTTTTGTTTCTAGTACGCAGTTATCCGTCTTGCCTGTACTGACAATAGGCACATGAGAATGTCTTAGGAACTTTAATTCTATAGGCTATAATTATGTACATAATAATTTTGCTCAGGTGTGCATTTTCATAATTTGTTTATTGTAATAAATTGTCATAAATAAATGATCTTTCATTCTTACTTCAAGGAAAATTGAAGTATAATGATTGGCCTCACCGTGTTGTTTTAGATTTCATGAAAAAATGGGGGTTTAGAGACAAAAGAACCAAAGACACATACGAATCACCAAAATGTATGTATGTAAGTTTGTAGGCCTATGTGCGTGCCCATTCCGCCTCTTATAAATCGATAATCCGTTGATTTGAAATGTTCACTGTTGGCGGTCTTGTTAGTTAGGTCTAGAAGACGATACGTAAAGTTGGACGTCCACATCGGATGGTTTTTAGAATTGGTATTCGCAATGAACTTGAACACGAATACATCTTGTCCATCTTTTTCTAAAATATCAAGAAAGCGCTATCTAATCTACAAAGAAGTCATATCTTTCTATGCAGTATTCAATTTTGTATCAAGTGAAACCAGTCGCTGCTCTGTACAGTAAGAATTTTGCCCTACGAAGCATTACTGAAGTCGGAACAATATGTTTCTTGTTTGGGAGTTGATCCTCAAATATCTCTAAAACCATTACCTAAATGGGAATCCAGCGCTGTCAACATCTATCCTGAGTGTGTTTTCCTCGTTTTTCCACACTTCCTCGAGGTAAATGCCGAGATAGTAGACTACATTACTTGAAATGTCTGGTCACCTGTCCCATCCCTGACTCTAATACAGTTACACACATAATCAACTACACGGAAATGATGACCAAGATGTCCCAAGCCCCAACAATGTACAGTATTATTATCAACAAAAAACAACAACAATGTTTCAGGAAGTAAGAAAGGTATCTGTACAAATACATTGTGTCAACGTTACATAAGCGTGACATTACTATACATTTATTGCTCAGATATAGTTCCGCGCCAAGGCACTTGTACATGTAACTCGCCGAACTATGATGTTTATGACAAGAGGAAGACAGCTCCTTCCTGTCGTCAGCTCTATCCCTTCTCCCTTCTCCCCCGCCCTCTTAGCGTGTTCATTATTTTCCTTGCGCAAGAGATCTTGTGAAGCTGCGCCGCTACCCCTACCACACTATTCAAAACAATTCCAAAAATAATGCTGACGATTCCATTCACCCAATTTTAATTCTGAAAAATGCATTGAAATCAGGAAATAAATCTCCGTTTTCGTATTACCGTTTTTTCCTTCATATTTTAAGCAGTAACATTTTTGTATTCTAACATTTTGGAAAATGCATCGTATTAAAATTGTTACGTGCCACCCCCCAAGTGGCACTTTTGTTAACTGGATTACGGTGGGTTGAAGCACAACACAGATTGTTCCTTTAAAGAAATAATTAACTTTATTGCGGCCAGAAAGATACACCACTCAACAGCAAATACAAGCAATTAGAACCTTACTCCAGTTTCCTCAAGTCCCTTCCTTATGGAGCGCTCTTGCCCCTTTTACTTAGTCATGCAGCTAATGAGACCAGTGTCCTCGCTAGGTATACCTGCACCTCTTCCTTATGTACACAAACTACAGTTACTTACGATAACCTTCTACACGCTGCTTCGCTGTCCACAAGCTGGGAAACAATGTCACTGGATTTCGTAACTCGCACGGCACTACGCCACAATACCTCTGTCGCTCAGTGAAATCGCACTCGCTCAAAACACAGAAAGTCCCCTGTATGCTTCTCACTCCCTCGCTGTCAAGAGAATCAGCTTCACTAGAGGTTTTGCAAGTCATGTCACCACACTTCTGTCGCTCAGGATAAACGCTCGCACTAGCTTGAAAAACACACACACACACTGCTTGACAGGTCGCTCTTATATAGCAGGCCGGTGACTCAATAAATGCTTCTAAACCCATCCAAGGTTCACGGCTTCTCGAGGTTTCCATCACCGGCTGGGTCACGAATATTCTGCCCCATCCCTTTGTCCTAGTAGTCCTGTTGCATAAGGCGCACGCAATACACTGAGGCAGAGCACAGCCCAGCCCGGGGGCAGTTGTGACTCATGCGGCGGGCGATGAGACAAACTCACAGCCGTAACACCACCCCCTTCCTAAAAGGCTGATCGTCCCGATCAATCATTGGTCCGTCTGTGTCCCTCCGTAGGCTGCCAGGCGATCTCGATGCACGATCTTCATCTTCGCCCTCGGGCTCCGCTGGATCCTGTAGACGACATCGTTGATCCGTTTCACGACTCGGTACGGGCCCTCCCAGGACTTCTGAAGTTTGGGTGACAGGCCTTTCTTCCGTAATGGGTTGAGGAGCCAGACCAGGTCGTTCTCGTGGAATCCGCCGGCATCCGTTTGTTGGTCGTGTCGGGTCTTCATTCGGTCGGTCTCGATCCGCAGTTTCCTCCTCGCGAACGTGTGCACGTCCTCCAGTTGGTCGACCAGTTCCTGACAATACTGGCTTACCGGGACCGGATCATTCCCAGGTCGGCCGAAGGAAGATCGACAGGTAGACGGAGCTCCCTCCCGAACATGGCCCGGGCTGGTATGCACCCGGTGGCTTCATGCACGGCGGCACGGTAGGCCAGGAGAAATAGTGGAAGATGTTTCTCCCAATCCCTCTGGTGCTCGCTGACGACTATTCGGAGATGGTTCTCGATGGTGCGATTGAATCGCTCTACCATCCCGTCGGACTGAGGGTGTAGCGGCGTAGTCCTTGTCTTCCGGATTCCCAGCAGCTGGCATAGGTTCTGGAACACCTGCGACTCGAAGTTCCTCCCTTGGTCGGAGTGCAGCTCCAGGGGTACTCAGTACCGGCTGACGAATTCCTTCACCAGGGTCTCTGAGATCGTCGCGGCTTCTTGGTTAGGGAGTGCAT
The DNA here is from genome assembly GCA_946902985.2 of Meconema thalassinum. Taxonomy (NCBI): domain Eukaryota; kingdom Metazoa; phylum Arthropoda; class Insecta; order Orthoptera; family Tettigoniidae; genus Meconema; species Meconema thalassinum. The sequence goes on along the minus strand of OX336389.2, from coordinate 264,464,705 downwards.
ACGCCTCCGGCCATTTGGTGAAGTAGTCGCTGATGAACAATATGTAGCGGTTCCCTGCCTCGCTTAACGGGAATGGCCCAGCAACATCGATGGCCACTCTCTCCATGGGGCCGCCCACGTTGTAGATCTTCAGTAGTGGGAATAAAAGAGCGGTTCTGGCGCAGGGGCTAATGGGCAAGATGGCCGCCGCGCGCAACCAGCCCTATGTTATTCTTATGGAGGGGTCATTCAGAGCTGGCGCAGTGGCTAATGGGCAAGATGGCCGCCACGGCCTGAGACCGTGGATGACGTCACAGGGAGAGGTTGGCCGTGTAGTTGCTAAATAGAATATTTATTATTATTATTATTAGGTAATTATTGATTGATCATTTACAATCTAGACCAGCCTTATATTATCCACTCCTTGGCGTAGTGGGTAGCATTCTTAGCTGTTACTGCGAAGGCCCGGGTTCGATTCCTGGCTCTGCCAAGAAATTTAACTTCTGGTCTCACGAGTGGAACGGGCTACACTCAGTCTTGTAAGGCAAAAGTGATAAAAGACGGGTTTTAACCCAACTTCATTTAACCTCACCTAACCTAACCTAACTTCAAAGTGAGAACAAATATGAGAGCAAATGTGAGAGCACACATAATAAACTAAGTTATAACCTAACCTAACCTAACCTAACCTAACTTAACCTAACCTAACCTAACCAAACCTAACTTAAAAGTGCGAGCAAAAATATGAGAGCAAAAAGTGTGAGCAAAAAAGTGAGAGCAAATGTGAGAGCAAAAATAATAAACTTAGTTATGACCTAACCACACCTAACCTAACCTAATCTAACATAACCTAACTTCAAAGTGGGAGCAAATATGGGAGCAAAAAGTAAGAGCAAAAAGTGGGAGCAAAAAGTGAGAGCAAAAAGTGGGAGAAAAATGTGGGAGCAAAAAGTGGGAGCAAAAACGTGGGAGAAAAAATTGGGAGCAAAAAAGCAAGAGCAAAAAGTGGGAGCAAAAAAGTAAGAGCAAATGAGAGAGCACAAATAATAAACTTAGTTATAACCTAACCTAACCAAACCCACAGAAACCACATTTAAATATTTTAGATTTTACATTTTAACATTTTACATTTTAACATTTTAGATTTTTGATTTTTTCATTTTACATTTTTTAGATTTTACATTTTAAATTTTTGATTTTTTGTATTTTAGATTTTAGTTTTTTTAGATTTTACATTTTAAATTTAAGATTTTTTGATTTTAGATTTTCCAAAAAGAGTAAACTACAAGGTCACATACCTAACCTCACCAAACCTAACTTTACCAAACCTAACTTAAGCTAATCCAAAGGCTAATGCACATACACAAAGTATATAAGGGCACATGCAACTATACTTATGCTAGTCTTATAGGCTACTGTACAACATGATCACTACCCCAACCGGGGTATTTTTTTCATTTTGTTGTTTTCTCATTTGTCAATTTTCCAATTTCCCATTTTCAGTTTTTTTTAATGTCAGTTTTAAGTTTTTCAATTTCATAATATGGAGACATGGATTTTGCATTTCGTTGTTTACACATTTGCCAATTTTCCAAATTCCCATTTTCGTTTTTTTTAATGTCAATTTTAAGTTTTTCAATTTCATAATATGGAAACATGGATTTTGCATTTTGTTGTTTACACATTTATTAATTTCACAATTTCCCATGTACAGTTTTTAAAATGTCAGTTTAAAGTTTTTCAATATCATGATATAGAAACATGGATTTTACAATTTGTTGTTATACATTATTTGTCAATTTACCAAATTCCCATTTACAGTTTTTAAAATTTCAGTTTAATGTTTTTTTCTATTTTGTCAATATGGAAACATGGATTTTACAATTTGTGTTTTACATGTTCATTTTGCATTAGGAGTGGAGAGAGGTGGGTAGTAATTAAAAATGTACAAGCAGTGTCCATACAATATTTTTTATTTTAAATACATGAACACTATTTACACATAATACATTTTTATATATATTCTTTTTTTGTTTTAAATTGTACAGTTGTTTTTATTTTGTTTTCTATTTATATTTATTTTTTTGATTATGAATACCATTTTTTTTATTTTTGTAGTGCTATTGTCTTATTTCCTAAATTGTTTTGTTTTATGTATTTGCTAGTTGCAGGCATAAGATTTTGATATTCATAACTTAACTCTTTAAGCATGGTTAATGATTGAGTAATGACCATAGGCATGTGTACCTATACCATCAGCATCAATCACTCTTTTATCATCACCAGGACACAAAGCAATTTTGTTTAGTCTTATAGATGATATGTCATGTTGTTTAGAAGCGATAATGTTCATGGGTATTCTTTTTACATTGTTTTTCATGACACAATCCTTATAATCTTGAAAGCTTATACAATTTTTGACAACACCTCTGTTAATACCTTTAATCTTTTTGATTTCTTTACCATTTATGTCTAAAGCGTACATTTTAGCTCTAAGTCCAACAAATGCTTTTATAATTTGTCCACAAGCCTCGTCTTTAAATTTCCCCAACGTATTCTTGTTTGATGTAGAGTAACATATGTGATTAGTAGGATAATCTGATGTGTCCAGGTGTTCTAGGAAATCCAACTTGTCTTGATATACATCTTGGGTGTTAACCAAATAAATGAACGAGTCGGTATCCACATACATGAGTTTAAGATTGTTCATTCCATAATAGGGTAGCAGGACATCATAGTGGTGGGAATACATGAGAGTTTTTGAAATATCCAGTATACACATTCCAATATATATAGGCTTATTGAATACAATGTTACGTTTAGCCATGTGGAAAGCAGCTAGGTTAGGACCATAAATTGTTCTGTCAATAAATGTCGGCTTTGCTATTAGCTTTTCTGCCTTTTTGCTGTCAGTCACAAGACGTATGTCTATTCTTTTACGGATATTTTCCATTGTTTTTCCAAAAATGGCATTGTTGAATAATTTGTACAGATTTTTCTCAAAATCATTTTTGGCTCGTTTTCTAAGGTTGTTATTAAAATCAACGTAGGCCTTTAACCAAGGTCTTTGCTTAAACTTTAACACACGATGAATTTTTATCAATTATATTCCATGCTCTAAAGCCTGTTTTAATGCCATGTAGTGAACAACATATCGCCTTCGATTTCCAAGATGAGGAATTAGTTTTTTCAGAGACGAATCCTTAGGTTGTGTACACTCTGGTAGGAAAGGTAAATCGTTGTGTAGATCATGAAGGTCAGATGGGTAATCAACATCAACGTCTAGAATGTATCCCACAGGATCGTCTTTCTTTAGTTTTTCTAGATCAACAGTATCTGGAGAAACCCACTGAAATCCACCATAAGGAAGGGAGTGGCACATAGCCCACCCGTATTGGTTGTTGACATCATCGTAGGTAATAAACTGCGATGGTTTCTCAGAATCATAGGTTTCCATGTATTTCTTGTTAGCTTCAGCATACCGATGAGACACTTGGCATATGCCTCCACGTATTCCAGACTCGATTAAATGAATCTGATCGTAATCCTGTAGCAATTCCAGTTCAATTCCTGTGTAAAGGAGCATTGCCTCGAAACTTAAACCAGGCGAAGTAAAAAAGTGTGTAGCATCCACTCGGTGTGTTTCCAGTGTTTTGTTTCTAAACGTTTCAAAGCTGTCTGCAAGAAGGAGTACATCTGAAGTTAGGTAGAGGTCACTATATTCCCCTAGAGTTTTAATGTTGAACTGTTTCCAGACATTTTTGGCATGTTCATAGTCTCCTTGACTAACATTTTCTTGACTTAATTTGTTAAAGAATGCCTCTTTTGGAGGTAAACACGTTTCACTTAACTTTTCCCATGAGTCAATGTAGTCATAACAAAACACCCCTTTGCGAGTCATGAGCATTGCATTTTCTTTTCCAAAGTACTTGTCTGTTTCAGGGTATGATGTTAAGTTGGAAACTAAGTGTTCCAAACTACTTGGCATTAACCGAAACGTATCCACAAATCTAAGCTTAACATTTCCCACATATTTGGTGAAGGAAATGTACTTTTCTTTAGAGTTAGCGATAACATCCACTCTCTCAGTAGTACATCCCAATTGCTTTACAATGAAATTTGCGTCGTAGCCACTCATATTATGTAGAAACACAGGAACGGGGTTACGTGTTTTACACCTCAAATTACAGTTATTGTGAGCACTTCCACGGTATTCCCCTGTAATATGGCAGTGGTCTCGGACTTTCCAGTCCTGTTGGGTAAATGGTTTTTGACACAAATACAGGTTTCAGAACATTGGAACTCTGCTTCTTGATCCTGAGTTAAGGCCTTTGGAACATTTAAGCTGTAAAGGCGATCGATTTCATTAGCTATTGAGATCAAACAATCCATAAACTTTTCTGCAGCGTCAGGCCCACGATAAATAACAGGTTGACTTGAAAGATTTGTATTTATGTGTTCCACAGCAGGTGAGGGTTTAACGTATATACCAAAGCTCATAGGAACATGACTCTGGTATGGCACTGTATAACTTGCCTCAGGATTAGGTAGACATGTTTGATAGGGTAAGAGTATACTTTCAAAATCTGCATAGATAACGTAAGGTATTCTCAGCATTTTTTCAACATTTAAGAATTTGACAATGGGGTTTTTAATAGGCATTTCAACCCTAGCAATGTTATGCTGGACACACAAAGCTCTATGTTCTTTCAATTTTTCCATTCCTTGTTGTCCATATCGATTATCAAAGTGTGTAAAACACCGTTTACACGTATATATTTTATGTTCATAGCGGGTAATCTGATGTCTTACTAGTTTATAAAAATCTTTGATAAAGACGTAGTGGTTCTGGACGGATGATGAACGTAGCAGAAGGAGGTCGCGATGGTCTTGCAGCTCTTGATTCACAACCTTCAGAGGGAACAATTTGTTGTCTTGTTCCAATCCAAATACATTAATGGATATATCGTTGGCTTTTTCAAATTTGGGAATGTCAGCTAGTAATGTAGGAAATGATATTACAGAAAAATCATACTTGTTTTCCAGGTCCTTGTATTTACTAATGCGTTGAGCATCCTTTTTAACCAGTTTTGCTAAAATGGCATACAAAAAACACCTTTCATTATTCAAATTTTCAGGATTAATGCAGGCTTTTCTTGCTTTTATAGCTGCTGGTAATGGAATATATGTGCTGCCACGCAAGGGATTGTACTTATTTATTTTTAATCGTACTCCTTCCACTGCTAACAAAGCCCAAGTACTGCCTTTTAGCTCAGATTCTTCCATTTCCGTAGTTAACTTGGTAAATTGTGTTTCCAAGAAACTACTCAAGTCTGTTTCCAATAATAGGGCCTGATTTCGTGTTTTAAAAGCACGATCTGTAATTTCATTGGTAGATGTAATAATGAATCTACATTCAGCCACAAGATTAACTTTTATCGACTTGTGCATTGCTAGTTCTTTCTGCATAGCTTGTATTATTTGCTGTTTGGACTCTTTAAGGTATGAATTTAAATCCTTGCACGTATCGCAATGAATGAAATAGGATTTAAGTCGACCTTGAAAAGATGTCTCATATTCAATAAGTCCATTTTTGTCAGGGACCATTGACAGTAGGTAATGTTTTGTAGGCTCAGATTTTTGTCATTTAGCTGCCGACACAACATTACAACATTCCTTATGACGACGTCCATTGTAAGCATTGTTGAATTTATTGCCACACGTTTTACACTCATGAAATTCACCACACGATACTTCATGTCGCTTCCTATGATAGTCTCGAAGAAAAGTCTTTCCACACTCTTTACACATATAGCTAGGAATGGCTTCTTCCATTATGAATGTTGATTTCTGCAAACAGCTGCTTACTGCGTATCACAAGGCTAGAGGTTGGTCGGTGAGACGGTCTTTCACGATGTGAACACCGTGAGAGGTAGTAGTCAACTGGTGATATTCTTGTGAAGGGTCCTCTAATATACCCCTATTCTAGACCAACAGCTCTTTACAGCGTATGACAAGGCTGTATACTGGACAGTGAGACGGTCTTTCACGATGTGAACACTGTAACAAGTAGTAGTCAACTGATTATATACTTGCTAAGGGTTCTCTAATATACAATAGTCAAGACCAACAGCTACTTACTGAGTAGTACAAGGCTGTACAATAGTTGTTTTGACAGTCTTTCACGATGTGGTCACTGTGAATGGTGGTAGTCAACTGATGATATTCTTGATAAGGGTCCTCTAATGTACCCCTGGTTGAGGGTAACAGCTGCTCACTGCTTATGACAAGGCTAAAGACTGGTTGCTTTAACGGTCTTTCACAATGTAAACACTGTGACAGGTAGTAGTCAACTGAAAATATTCTTATGGCCTACTCAAGGTTATCAGGTACTTACTGCATATCAAAAGGCTGTACACTCATGTGTGTTAGGCACTCTTTCTTGCTAAGGACCCCAATATTCCCTACGCAAGGCTATACATGTTAGTTCTAAACACTTAGTGGTTAATTGTATATTCAATTTTTGTACAAAGCTTATACAAGCACGTTTTTATGAGGTAAAGCTTTGTTAAATAGCTGCATGCGACACGCAAAGTATGTTTCCGCTATCTAGCGGTGACTATGAGAACTACTTGAACGACCAGCATGCTACATAGAGCTCCATTTCAACACTCGCTCACTGAACGAACAGCATGCTATCTAGCGGTCGATATCAATACTCACTCAACTACCAGCCTGCTACCTATCAGTCAATATAACAACTCACTCAACTACCAGCATGCTACATGGCTTTTTTGGTCAGTTTTTTGTTGGCTTTTTTGTTGGCCTTTGTTGGATTTTGTTGGCTTTTGTTGGCTTTTTTTGTTGGCTTTTGTTGGCTTTTGTATTAGCTCTTTCATATTTGCTCTTGCTTGTGGGGGCTTATTTGGTCTTGGAAAGTATGTCAGTCCTTTTTTATGGCTGCAAAATGCTTACAGCCATGTTTGTAAGCAGCAACAACAACAACAACACACAAAATTCCAAAAAAATCCAAAGTACTCTAAGGTTTATCAATGACTCTCAACTCTTACACTTACCTCTATCCCATGCATAGTCAAAAAATTAGTGTATTTTTCAAATTTTTCAAAAATTATTTGGAAAGTAGGCTATGTCATTAATCTAAAAATCCTGAAAAGACATATGTTAACTCCAACACCTACCTCTATACCACTCTCAGTCCAAAAATAGTGTATTTTTCAAATTTTCCGAAAGATATTTCCGAAATGGGTTATATTTCCAAAATTAAAAAGTTTACAAAAACGTTCGTTTGACATAAACGAATGGCCTTTGTCCCCTCTACCTGTAAACCAAGTCTCAGGTCTCTAGAACAACAAAAATAAAACTTTGATAACAGGCTATATTTCCAAAATTAGGAATTTTACAAAAACGTTTGTCTGACGTAAATCAATGGTCTTTACCCCCTCTATACCCATACCAAGTCTCAGGTCTCCAGGTCAACAAAAATAAAATTTTAAAAATGGGTAATATTTCCAAAATTAGGATTTCTACAAAAAAGTTTGTTTCACATAAATCAATGGTCTTTACCCCTCTATCCTCGTACCAAGTCTCAGGTCTCTAGGACAAAAGAAAATGAATTTTGAAAAACGGTCACTATTTTGGAAACTAGGAATTTTACAAAAAAGTTTGTTTGACATAAATGAAAGGTCCCTATCCCCTATACATGCAAACCAAGTCCCAGGTCTGTATGACAAAAAATGAAAGTTCAACTGGGAAAGTAGGCGATTTTTCATAAAACCAAACATTCTAAAAAGTGTTCTATGGGGATAAAAGAATGGTCTCTATGTCCTTTATTTTTATAATAAAACTTTTTTATTTTATGAGTTTTTTTGAAAAAAGTTCAATTTTGAAATTTTTATATTTTGGAAACTAACAAGTTTACAAAAAAGTTTGTTTGACATAAATAAATGGCCCTGTCCCCCTCTACCAACAAAATAAATTTCAAGTCTCTATGACTAAAACTGTACAGTAGTGGAGTAGTGGCGCTTCTGCTTCACCCATTTTATTTGTACCCGACTGTACATGTTAAAATGGGTGAAGCAGAAGCGCCATTACTCCACTACTGTACAGTTTTAGTCCTAGAGACTTGAAATTTATTTTGTTGGTAGAGGCGAACAGGGCCATTTATTTATGTCAAACAAACTTTTTTGTAAACTTGTTAGTTTCCAAAATATAAAAATTTCAAAATTGAACTTTTTTCAAAAATACTCTAAAAATAAAAAAGTTTTATTATAAAAATAAAGGACATAGAGACCATTCTTTTATGCCCATCGAACACTTTTTAGAATGTTTGGTTTTATGAAAAATCGCCTACTTTCCCAGTTGAACTTTTTTTCATTTTTTGTCATACAGACCTGGGACTTGGTTTGCATGTATAGGGGATAGGGACCTTTCATTTATGTCAAACAAACTTTTTTGTAAAATTCCTAGTTTCCAAAATAGTGACCATTTTTCAAAATTCATTTTCTTTTGTCCTAGAGACCTGAGACTTGGTACGAGGATAGAGGGGTAAAGACCATTGATTTATGTGAAACAAACTTTTTTGTAGAAATCCTAATTTTGGAAATATTGCCCATTTTTAAAATTTTATTTTTGTTGACCTGGAGACCTGACACTTGGTATGGGTATAGAGGGGGTAAAGACCATTGATTTACGTCAGACAAACGTTTTTGTAAAATTCCTAATTCTGGAAATATAGCCTATATTCAAAATTTTATTTTTGTTGTTCTAGAGACCTGAGACTTGGTTTACAGGTAGAGGGGACAAAGGCGATTCGTTTATGTCAAACGAACGTTTTTGTAAACTTTTTAATTTTGGAAATATAACCCATTTCGGAAATATGTGTCGGAAAATTTGAAAAATACACTATTTTTGGACTGAGAGTGGTATAGAGGTAGGTGTTGGAGTTAACATATGTCTTTTCAGGATTTTTAGATTAATGACATAGCCTACTTTCCAAATATTTTTTGAAAAATTTGAAAAATACACTAATTTTTTGACTATGCATGGGATAGAGGTAAGTGTAAGAGTTGAGAGTCATTGATAAACCTTAGAGTACTATGGATTTTTTTTTGAATTTTGTGTGTTGTTGTTGTTGTTGCTGCTTACAAACATGGCTGTAAGCATTTTGCAGCCATAAAAAAGGACTGACATACTTTCCAAGACCAAATAAGCCCCCACAAGCAAGAGCAAATATGAAATAGCTAATACAAAAGCCAACAAAAGCCAACAAGAAAAGCCAACAAAAGCCAACAAAAGCCAACAAAGGCCAACAAAAAAGCCAACAAAAAACTGACCAAAAAAGCCATGTAGCATGCTGGTAGTTGAGTGAGTTGTTATATTGACCGATAGGTAGCAGGCTGGTAATTGAGTGAGTATTGATATCGACCGCTAGATAGCATGCTGTTCGTTCAGTGAGCGAGTGTTGAAATGGAGCTCTAGGTAGCATGCTGGTCGTTCAAGTAGTTCTCATAGTCACCGCTAGATAGCGGAAACATACTTTGCGTGTCGCATGCAGCTATTTAACAAAGCTTTACCTCATAAAAAACGTGCTTGTATAAGCTTTGTACAAAAATTGAATATATATAATTAACCACTAAATGTTTAGAACTAACATGTATAGCCTTGTGTAGGGAATATTGGGGTCCTTAGCAAGAAAGAGTGCCTAACACACATGAGTGTACAGCCTTTTGATATGCAGTAAGTACCTGATAACCTTGAGTAGGCCATAAGAATATTTTCAGTTGACTAATACCTGTCACAGTGTTTACATTGTGAAAGACCGTTAAAGCAACCAGTCTTTAGCCTTGTCATAAGCAGTGAGCAGCTGTTACCCTTAACCAGGGGTACAATAGAGGACCCTTATCAAGAATATCATCAGTTGACTACCACCATTCACAGTGACCACATCGTGAAAGACTGTCAAAACAACTATTGTACAGCCTTGTACTACTCAGTAAGTAGCTGTTGGCCTTGACTATTGTATATTAGAGAACCCTTAGCAAGTATATAATCAGTTGACTACTACTTGTTACAGTGTTCACATCGTGAAAGACCGTCTCACTGTCCAGTATACAGCCTTGTCATACGCTGTAAAGAGCTGTTGGTCTAGAATAGGGGTATATTAGAGGACCCTTCACAAGAATATCACCAGTTGACTACTACCTCTCACGGTGTTCACATCGTGAAAGACCGTCTCACCGACCAACCTCTAGCCTTGTGATACGCAGTAAGCAGCTGTTTGCAGAAATCAACATTCATAATGGAAGAAGCCATTCCTAGCTATATGTGTAAAGAGTGTGGAAAGACTTTTCTTCGAGACTATCATAGGAAGCGACATGAAGTATCGTGTGGTGAATTTCATGAGTGTAAAACGTGTGGCAATAAATTCAACAATGCCTACAATGGACTTCGTCATGAAGAATGTTGTAATGTTGTGTCGGCAGCTAAAAGACAAAAATCTGAGCCTACAAAACATTACCTACTGTCATTGGTCCCTGACAAAAATGGACTTATTGAATATGAGACATCTTATCAAGGTCGACTTAAATCCTATTTCATTCGTTGCGATACGTGCAAGGATTTAAATTCATACCTTAAAGAGTCCAGACAGCAAATAATACAAGCTATGCAGAAAGAACTAGCAATGCACAAGTCGATAAAAGTTAATCTTGTGTCTGAATGTAGATTCATTCATACATCTACCAATGAAATTACAGAACGTGCTTTTAAAACACGAAATCAGGCCCTATTTTTGGAAACAGACTTGAGTAGTTTCTTGGAAACACAATTTACAAAGTTAACTACGGAAATGGAAGAATCTGAGCTAAAAGGCAGTAATTGGGCTTTGTTAGCAGTGGAAGGAGTACGATTGAAAATAAATAAATAAATAAGTACAATCCCTTGCGTGGCAGCACATATATTCCATTACCAGCAGCTATAAAAGCAAGAAAAGCCTGCATTAATCCTGAAAATTTGAATAATGAAAGGTGTTTTATGTATGCCATTTTAGCAAAACTGGTTAAAAAGGATGCTCAACGCATTAATAAATACAAGGACCTGGAAAACAAGTATGATTTTTCTGTAATATCATTTCCTACATTACTAGCTGACATTCCCAAATTTGAAAAAGCCAACGATATATCCATTAATGTATTTGGATTGGAACAAGTCAACAAATTGTTCCCTCTGAAGGTAGTGGATCAAGAGCTGCAAGACCACCGCGACCTCCTTCTGCTAAATTCATCATCCGTCCAGAACCACTACGTCTTTATCAAAGATTTTGATAAACTAATAAGACATCAGATTACCCGCTATGAACATAAAATATATACGTGTAAACGGTGTTTTACGCACTTTGATAATCGATATGGACAACAAGGAATGGAAAAATTGAAAGAACATAGAGCTTTGTGTGTCCAGCATGACATTGCTAGGGTTGTAATGCCTATTAAAAACCCCATTGTCAAATTCTTAAATGTTGAAAAAATGCTGAGAATACCTTACGTTATCTATGCAGATTTTGAAAGTATACTCTTACCCTATCAAACATGTCTACCTAATCCTGAGGCAAGTTATACAGTGCCATACCAGAGTCATGTTCCTATGAGCTTTGGTATATACGTTAAACCCTCACCTGCTGTGGAACACATAAATACAAATCTTTCAAGTCAACCTGTTATTTATCGTGGGCCTGACGCTGCAGAAAAGTTTATGGATTGTTTGATCTCAATAGCTAATGAAATCGATCGCCTTTACAGCTTAAATGTTCCAAAGGCCTTAACTCAGGATCAAGAAGCAGAGTCCCAATGTTCTGAAACCTGTATTTGTGTCAAAAACCATTTACCCAACAGGACTGGAAAGTCCGAGACCACTGCCATATTACAGGGGAATACCGTGGAAGTGCTCACAATAACTGTAATTTGAGGTGTAAAACACGTAACCCCGTTCCTGTGTTTCTACATAATATGAGTGGCTACGACGCAAATTTCATTGTAAAGCAATTGGGATGTACTACTGAGAGAGTGGATGTTATCGCTAACTCTAAAGAAAAGTACATTTCCTTCACCAAATATGTGGGAAATGTTAAGCTTAGATTTGTGGATACGTTTCGGTTAATGCCAAGTAGTTTGGAACACTTAGTTTCCAACTTAACATCATACCCTGAAACAGACAAGTACTTTGGAAAAGAAAATGCAATGCTCATGACTCGCAAAGGGGTGTTTTGTTATGACTACATTGACTCATGGGAAAAGTTAAGTGAAACGTGTTTACCTCCAAAAGAGGCATTCTTTAACAAATTAAGTCAAGAAAATGTTAGTCAAGGAGACTATGAACATGCCAAAAATGTCTGGAAACAGTTCAACATTAAAACTCTAGGGGAATATAGTGACCTCTACCTAACTTCAGATGTACTCCTTCTTGCAGACAGCTTTGAAACGTTTAGAAACAAAACACTGGAAACACACCGAGTGGATGCTACACACTTTTTTACTTCGCCTGGTTTAAGTTTCGAGGCAATGCTCCTTTACACAGGAATTGAACTGGAATTGCTACAGGATTACGATCAGATTCATTTAATCGAGTCTGGAATACGTGGAGGCATATGCCAAGTGTCTCATCGGTATGCTGAAGCTAACAATAAATACATGGAAACCTATGATTCTGAGAAACCATCGCAGTTTATTACCTACGATGATGCCAACAACCAATACGGGTGGGCTATGTGCCACTCCCTTCCTTATGGTGGATTTCAGTGGGTTTCTCCAGATACTGTTGATCTAGAAAAACTAAAGAAAGACGATCCTGTGGGATACATTCTAGACGTTGATGTTGATTACCCATCTGACCTTCATGATCTACACAACGATTTACCTTTCCTACCAGAGTGTACACAACCTAAGGATTCGTCTCTGAAAAAACTAATTCCTCATCTTGGAAATCGAAGGCGATATGTTGTTCACTACTTGGCATTAAAACAGGCTTTAGAGCATGGAATATAATTGATAAAAATTCATCGTGTGTTAAAGTTTAAGCAAAGACCTTGGTTAAAGGCCTACGTTGATTTTAATAACAACCTTAGAAAACGAGCCAAAAATGATTTTGAGAAAAATCTGTACAAATTATTCAACAATGCCATTTTTGGAAAAACAATGGAAAATATCCGTAAAAGAATAGACATACGTCTTGTGACTGACAGCAAAAAGGCAGAAAAGCTAATAGCAAAGCCGACATTTATTGACAGAACAATTTATGTTCCTAACCTAGCTGCTTTCCACATGGCTAAACGTAACATTGTATTCAATAAGCCTATATATATTGGAATGTGTATACTGGATATTTCAAAAACTCTCATGTATTCCCACCACTATGATGTCCTGCTACCCTATTATGGAATGAACAATCTTAAACTCATGTATATGGATACCGACTCGTTCATTTATTTGGTTAACACCCAAGATGTATATCAAGACAAGTTGGATTTCCTAGAACACCTGGACACATCAGATAATCCTACTAATCACATACGTTACTCTACATCAAACAAGAAAACGCTGGGGGAAATTTAAAGACGAGGCTTGTGGACAAATTATAAAAGCATTTGTTGGACTTAGTGATAAAATGTACGCTTTAGACATAAATGGTAAAGAAATCAAAAAGATTAAAGGTATTAACCGAGGTGTTGTCAAAAATTGTATAAGCTTTCAAGATTATAAGGATTGTGTCATGAAAAACAATGTAAAAAGAATACCCATGAACATTATCGCTTCTAAACAACATGACATATCATCTATAAGACTAAACAAAATTGCTTTGTGTCCTGGTGATGATAAAAGAGTGATTAATGCTGATGGTATAGGTACACATGCCTATGGTCATTACTCAATCATTAACCATGCTTAAAAAGTTAAGTTATGAATATCAAAATCTTCTGCCTGCAACTAGCAAATACATAAAACAAAACAATTTAGGTAATAAAACAATAGCACTACAAAAATAAAAAAATGGTATTCATAATAAAAAAAAATATATAAATAGAAAACAAAATAAAAACAACTGTACAATTTATAACAAAAAAAGAATATATATAAAAATGTATTATGTGTAAATAGTGTTCATGTATTTAAAATAAAAAATATTGTATGGACACTGCTTGTACATTTTTAATTACTACCCACCTCTCTCCACTCCTAATGCAAAATGAACATGTAAAACACAAATTGGAAAATCCATGTTTCCATATTGACAAAATAGAAAAAACATTAAACTGAAATTTTAAAAACTGTAAATGGGAATTTGGTAAATTGACAAATAATGTATAACAACAAATTGTAAAATCCATGTTTCTATATCATGATATTGAAAAACTTTAAACTGACATTTTAAAAACTGTACATGGGAAATTGTGAAATTAAAAAATGTGTAAACAACAAAATGCAAAATCCATGTTTCCATATTATAAAATTGAAAAACTTAAAACTGACATTAAAAAAAAAACGAAAATGGGAAATTGGAAAATTGGCAAATGTGTAAACAACGAAATGCAAAATCCATGTCTCCATATTATGAAATTGAAAAACTTAAAACTGACATAAAAAAACTGAAAATGGGAAATTGGAAAATTGACAAATGAGAAAACAACAAAATGAAAAAAAAATACCCCGGTTGGGGTAGTGATCATGTTGTACAGTAGCCTATAAGACAAGCAAAATGTAAAATGAAAAAATCAAAAATCTAAAATGTTAAAATGTAAAATGTTAAAATGTAAAATCTAAAATATTTAAATGTGGTTTCTGTGGGTTTGGTTAGGTTAGGTTAGGTTATAACTAAGTTTATTATTTGTGCTCTCTCATTTGCTTTTACTTTTTTGCTCCCTCTTTTTGCTCTTACTTTTTTGCTCCCACTTTTTGCTCCCACGTTTTTGCTCCCACTTTTTGCTCCCACATTTTTCTCCCACTTTTTGCTCTCACTTTTTGCTCCCACTTTTTGCTCTTACTTTTTGCTCCCATATTTGCTCCCACTTTGAAGTTAGGTTATGTTAGGTTAGGTTAGGTGTGGTTAGGTCATAACTAAGTTTATTATTTTTGCTCTCACATTTGCTCTCACTTTTTTGCTCACACTTTTTGCTCTCATTTTTTTGCTCGCACTTTTAAGTTAGTTTTGGTTAGGTTAGGTTAGGTTAAGTTAGGTTAGGTTAGGTTAGGTTATAACTTAGTTTATTATGTGTGCTCTCACATTTGCTCTCATATTTGTTCTCACTTTGAAGTTAGGTTAGGTTAGGTTAGGTTAGGTTAGGTGAGGTTAAATGAATTTGGGTTAAAACCCGCCTTTTATCACTTTTGCCTTACAAGACTGAGTGTACCCCGTTCCACTCGTGAGACCAGAAATTAAATTTCTTGGCAGAGCCAGGAATCGAACCCGGGCCTTCGCAGTAACAGCTAAGAATGCTAGCCACTACGCCAAGGAGTGGATAATATAAGGCTGGTCTTGATTGTACATGATCAATCAATAATTACCTAATAATAATAATAATAATAATAATAATAATAAATATTCTATTTAACAACTACACGGCCAACCTCTCCCTGTGACGTCATCCACGGTGTCAGGCCGTGGCGGCCATCTTGCCCATTAGCCACTGCGCCAGCTCTGAATGACCCCTCCATAAGAATAACATAGGGCTGGTTGCAGGCGGCGGCCATCTTGCCCATTAGCCCCTGCGCCAGAACCGCTCTTTTATTCCTACTTTGAGTGGACCCCGTCGTCTTCGTCCTGGGCCGTTGCTGGCTGCGCAATCGTGGCACCTCGCGCAGTGGTTCTCCACGTCACTTCGGCATCCGATCCAGTAGAACCGCTCTCTCAGCTTCTCCAGGGTCTTCTTTATCCCTAGGTGTCCACCAGATGATCCTCCATGGACTTCCTTCAGGACCTCCTCCGTCATAGCCATTGGAACGACGACTTGTTCCCGAGATGTATTCCCGTCGGTGCTCTCCCAGGTACGGCATATGAGGCCATCCCTCACAACCAGCGAGTCCCACTGCGCCCAGTAGGACTGAAACTTTGGGCTGCAGTCTCTCACAATGTTCCACCCGGGTCTGGGGACACAGGCCCTCTTCCATTCGGCTATCAGTCCCAGGTCATCATCTTCTGCTTGTGCCCGCGTGAAAGATTCGCGGCTCCAGCTCCCTTGAAGTTCCACGGTAGTCCTTCCGCACTGTATCCTTGTGTTCTCCTCCCTTCGGGCACAGAAGGTGCAGTCTTCGGGGCACGGTCTTCGTGACAGGGCGTCGGCGTTAGAATGCAGTTGGCCTTTCCTGTGCTGAATCTCAAAGTTGTACTGTTGAAGCGTCTCTAACCACCGCGCGAGTTGACACTTGGGCTGCTTGAAGTTCAGGAGCCACCGCAGGGATGCATGGTCGGTCCTGATGAGAAATTCTTGCCCGTACAGGTACTTGTGGAAGTGTTCAATGGTCTTCACAATGGCGAGCAGCTCCTTCCTGGTGATGCAGTAGTTCCTTTCTGGCTTTGACAAGGCCTTGCTGAAGTAGGCCACTACTCTCTCCTCGCCGTCCACTACTTGCGACAGGATTCCCCCTATGCCAAAGTCGCTGGCATCGGTATCGACGATGAACCTTGTTCCAGGTCTGGGGTAGGCCAGAATAGGGGCGGTGCACAGAGCCTGCTTGAGTTGTTCGAAGGCACTGTGGCATTCTGCTGTCCACGTGATGAGTTGGTCCTTCTCAGTCAGTCGATGTAGTGGTTTGGCGATGTCGGCGAATCTTCTCACGAAGCGACGGTAATAAGTGCAGAGTCCCAGGAAGCTTCGTAGTTGGGACTTGTCCTTCGGAACTGGCCACTCCCTCACAGCTGCGGTCTTCTCTGGGTCGGTGCGCACCCCCTCCTCGGAGACGATATGCCCAAGGTACTGGACCTGCTTCTGGAAGAGCTGACACTTCTTGGGGCTCAACTTCAGCTGGGCAGCCCGTAACTTCATCAAGATCTCCTTCAGGTTGCTGTAGTGCTCCTCGAAGCTTTTCCCCAGAACGATGACGTCGTCTAGGTAGACCAGGCAGGTTTTCCAGTGTAGTCCCCTCAGAATGGTCTCCAATAGCCTTTCGAAGGTCGCAGGGGCATTGCACAGACCGAATGGCATGACGGTGAACTGCCAGAGCTCGCTGCCCACAGAGAACGAAGTTTTCTCGCGGTCCTTAGGGTGGACCTCCACCTGCCAGTAGCCACTCTTCAAATCCAAGGTGGAGAACCATCTTGACCCTGATATGGTGTCCAGGGTGTCGTCGATCCGGGGTAGAGGGTAGCTGTCCTTTTTCGTGACGTCATTCACCCACCTGTAATCCACGCAGAACCTGGTGGGACCGTCCTTCTTCTTCACTAGCACGACCGGAGAACTCCAAGGACTATGTGATGGCTCGATCACCCCTTGCTCCTTCATCTCTTCTACCATCCGGTCGACTTCAGCTTGATTGGCGAGCGGGACACGTCGGAATGGGGCCCTAATCGGTGCGCTGCCCACAACGTCAATTCTGTGTTGGATCAAGCTTGTCCTACCGAAGTCTTTGCTCCCCACGGAGAAGACATCCTGGAATTCGCGTAGCAGGTCCTGAAGTTGGCGTGATTGCTCCTCGTCTAAATGGTCCTGGGATCCTTGGTACAGCTTCTGTAGTTCTTCTGGCAGGGCGCGTCATCTTCGGTTGTCCGTCTGCAGGTGTCCGTCCGTCGTGTCTGTGATGCGGACAATCCAGGTAACAGGCTCGCAGACTCCTAGGTTGGTGTCCCGGTGAACCGTAATGTCGTAGTCGTTCAGGTTGGACAGGCGGACGTACGGCCGAGACGTCGTGTTGATGAGGGTCTTGGCAATTAGCAATCCTTTTGTCTGGATGTCCTCATATTTTGGCTCGATGACAGCCTCCCCTCCCTCAGCAGTTCCGTCGACAATTACGGCAGCGCTGACCTCCGTCCTGGCGGGAACGATGACGTCCTCTCTCAGCCTTACTCGTCGTGCGGTGATGGCCTCGTGTGCTGGTTGCAAAGCAAGTTCCTCACATCCGAAGTGCAGAGTGTTGCTACTCAGGTCCAAGATGATGTCGTTCTTGTCCAGAAAGTCCAGTCCGATGATCACTTCGTTTGATACGTCAGCCAGAAGCACTGGATGCTTCACCGCCCGTCGACCAATGACGAACACCTGTGATGCTTCGCCATGTACCGGTGCAGTCTCTCCAGTCGCGGTTATTAGTTGGAGGTTCCTTTGTGTGGGTTGCACTCTCCACCTCGGGATCACGGTGGGATTAACGATGGTCCTCGACGCCCCCGTGTCGATCAGCATGGGCCAGCTCACTCCGTTGATGACTCCGTCGACCATCAGGCTGCTATTGTCCCTCCGTAACTTCATCACACGAACTTGGACTGCCGGGGCTTGACGACTGTCACAAGCCAACCTTTGCCCCCCCAAGGCTGGCTAATACTCGCTTCCCTGGGCCGCGCGGTTTTCAGACGACTGATTTCCCGTCGGATACCATCGGCGGCGGCGATCACCGCAGTCCTTGCTCAGGTGGCCTTTCTTACCGCAGGTCCAGCAGGTCGGCAATCCTCTTCCGGGCCGCCTCTCCGGTTGTCTTCCAGCGGTGTCGTTGCTGGTGGCGCCGCGACTATCGAAGAAACGGCTTAGCACCTCCATCAATTCGTCGGCCAGGGGCTTGGTCTCGTTGGTTTTTAGTGGTTTGTCGACGTCCACTTGACGCACCCGCGCATGCATTCTAGATGCCTGTTTTGCCTTCTCGAACTCAAGTGCGTGGCTCAGCGCATCTGCCAGGGTCTTATTGCGCGCGAGTCGCAGCGCCTGTTGAGTGTCCGAGTCCCGTAGCCCGTCGGTGAAGGTCTGCGTCGCTATCTGTTCCAGAAAGTCGGCCGGCACTGTTGGGTAGGCGAGCCTTACGAGGCGTGCAATGTCCATCTCGAACTCCTGCAGGGTTTCCGCGTTCTTTTGTACCCGGGTCCGGAGCTGCATCTGGTAGGCCTGCTGAAGATGGCTATCCCCATATCGGGACTCCATATGGGCGATTAGTGAAGCGTAGTCCTGGGATCCATTCGGGATGGCCTGAAGGACGTTAAGGGCGTCCCCTCTCAGCGCTACAATGAGAGCTGTAGCCTTTTCCGTGCTGTTCCAGTTGATTATGGAATAGGCTGCCTCGAACTGACGTAAATAGGTGCTCCACGGGACCTTTCCGTCGAAGGTTGGGGGCGTCACTCTGCTCTGTCCCGTTCCTGATGTCCCCGGTGTACCTGTGGGCGAGCGTTGGCGCAGCTCGGCAACTTCCTCTTGAAGAGCGTTGAATTTCTCTTCCACCCCCGTGAGTTGGCGTTGGCGCAGTTCGGCAACTTCCTCTTGTAGAGCTTTGACTCTCTCATCCACCCCGGTCGGCGGGCGTCGGCGCAGCTCGCCGACTTCCTCTTGTAGGGCTTTGAAACTCTCTTCCATCCCTGTCGGCGGGTGTCGGCGCAGCTTAGCAAATTCCTTTTGTAGAGCGTTGAATCTCTCTTCCACGCCCCTCAGCGGGCGTCAGCGTAGCTCGGCAACTTCTTCTTTACGGGGTCGAACTTCCTTTCCACTGCCGTGACTTCCTCTCACGCAGACCCAGTTCTAATTTCTTCAGTTCCTGTGCTATCTTATTCTGCCATCTTCTAATTTACAAGTTAGGTCCTTGGCTAAATTCTTCTGGCCGTCTTCCATCTTGGCTTCCATGCCACTTAACTTTTCTAGCAATGCTGCAAATTGCGCTTCCATTTTAGTTGTTTGACTAGTAAAGGGCACGCACTCACAGGAAAATTAAAAAAAAAATGACCTGCTCGGGTTTTGAAACCAGGACCGTCAGTTGTTGTGCTTGTGCTTGAGTTCGTTATCCTGCTTCTGACACCAGTTGTTACGTGCCACCCCCCTAGTGGCACTTTTGTTAATTGGATTACTGTGGGTTGAAGCACAACACAGATTGTTCCTTTAAAGAAATAATTAACTTTATTGCGGCCAGAAAGATACACCACTCAACAGCAAATACAAGCAATTAGAACCTTACTCCAGTTTCCTCAAGTCCCTTCCTTATGGAGCGCTCTTGCCCTTTTTACTTAGTCATGCAGCTAATCCTCCACTAATGAGACCCGTGTCCTCGCTAGGTATACCTGCACCTCTTCCTTATGTACACAAACTACAGTTACTTACGAAAACATTCTACACGCTGCTTCGCTGTCCACAAGCTGGGAAACAATGTCACTGGATTTCGTAACTCGCACGGCACTTCGCCACAATACCTCTGTCGCTCAGTGAAATCACACTCGCTCAAAACACAGGAAGTCCCCTGTATGCTTCTCACTCCCTCGCTGTCAAGAGAATCAGCTTCACTAGGGGTTTCGCAAGTCACGTCACCACACTTCTGCCGCTCCGGATAAACGCTCGCACTAGCTCGAAAAATACACACACACACACTGCTTGACAGGTCGCACTTATATACCAGGCCGGTGACTCAATAAATGCTTCTAGACCCATCCAGGGTTCACGGCTTCTCTAGGTTTCCATCACTGGCTGGGTCACGAATATTCTGGACCATCCCTTTGTCCTAGTAGTCCTGTTGCATAAGGCGCACGCAATACACTGAGGCAGAGCACAGCCCAGCCCGGGGGCAGTTGTGACCCATGCGGCGAGCGATGGGACAAACTCACAGCCGTAACAATATCAATTCTATTGCACTGTAGTGTAAAACTGAAAAATAAAATTGTCTCACTTTGTTGCTGCTACGTTGTGTCAGAATTATAAACTAAAAATCAGGACATTTAGCCTATATTGCAATCTTCTGAAAGAGGTCCCCTCCATTTTGTGGGTTCTGCCTCTATCCTAAAACCCCGATAGTTTTTGATCATTTGTCTAAATTCATCCCTGTTCAGAATTTTACCGTCGGGAATAACTATTTCTGTAAGATCTTTATTACATTCTTGGAACAATCCCAGTTCTTCCCTTTGGTTTCACGAAATTACAATCTATCCTGTCAGTCGATCATCGGCCATTTTGAAGATGCGCCCATAGAATAACAATCTCTCATTTTTCATTGTTAACGTGACTGCTTCTATCTTTCTGTACAACTCTTCATTTGTTTTGAAACACATCTGTAGCCTTAAATTTTTCTCAATGTCCTGCTTTCTCTTTTGACTAACTGGTCGGCTAGTCCCCGTCTGAACATAGGCAAAGTCTCCAAATCATATAAACCTATATTATTAATTAAAATCTGTCATGTATAAAGTCGCTTTATTACAATTAATCTAGGCTTGTTTCAACCTGGAATACGCAGTGATATTGGCACCCTAAGCGATATACTTCAACAGCAAAATATAGTAGTGTATGTGGTAATTCAGGCTTATATTAAGATTGAGGCGACCGTGGCTTTAAGTTAGGAACCATCCCGGCATTTGCCTGGTATGGAAGTGGGAAATCGTGGAGAAGAATAGATGAGGTGGAAATTGAATTCACCTCTTCTCAGGTTTGCCTCACGAAGCTGAGTGTACTCCATTCCAGCCCTCAGGTCAGAATTCAACTTCTTGACAGAGCCGGGAATCGAGCACGAGACCTCAAGGATGTCAGCCAAGAATGCTAGACATTATAGTATGAGGTGGTCTGGTTAATGTCGGAGAGGATGATAGTAATACGAATTAAAAGAGTTGTTCTAATGGCCGTAGCTTGTAGGTTATTGGCCTGTAATGTTGACAATGATACTATTCCTAAGTTGCTGTACTGTGCTGACTAGAAAGAAGTGCGAGAAAACAATGTGGTTGTTGTTTATTTAAGGAGCTACGACATCGTGGTCATATAGCCCCGTGTACTTGGGTGTGTGTGTATGTGTGGAATTTGTCTGATAACCTGTGCTATCGTCATGGCTGTACTAGTGAGTGTATTTGTAAACTGGGGATAGGATTTGGGAGGAGGCGGCCGTGGCTTTAAGTTAGGAACCATCCAGCATTTGCTTGGACTAGAAGTGGGGGAAACCACGGAAACCCACGGGCAGGATGGCTGAGGTGGGAATCGAACCCTCATCTTCTCCGCTTTGTCTCACAAAGCTGAGTGTACCCCGTTTCAGCACTCACAGCAGAACTAAAATTTCTTGGCAGAGTCAGGAATCGAAACTGGGCCTCAGGGCTCGAAAGCCAAGAACGCTAGCTGCTGCACTATAGGGAGGTCTAGAGAAAGATGCCATCAACGTTCGACTAGTGAAGGATAAGGGACTTCGCAGAAACTAGGGTCATGGAGAGTACATAGTAAAGAGGAAATTTAGTGGTCTGCTGACCAGGCATATATTTTACTTGAAGTAACGGAGTAACTACCCGCTAATAGTTACAGTTACGCACACTGCTAACTACCACATAAAACTGTGGTTATCAAATAAACTGAATACGCAGTCAAGTAGCTGGGGCAGATTACCACTGTATCCCTAGCCCCTTAAATGAATAAACAATAAATAACCACAGTGAATTATTGGTGGTACGCGAGAGCACTTGCGGTGGTACTGAGTAGTGTTTAATAAAAAATACTTCAAACCAAAATGTTGGATTAAAAGTTCCTGCGCTGACTCCACAATGGGCTGTATTTCTTGTCTGCCTGTACTACCCTCCCAGCGAATTGTTGCCGGTGGCGGAAATCGGAACAAGTGCACTCCGCCCAGACACACACCTGTGATAGACGTGCAGTCGTCGCCCACAAAACTTCATCCCATGTCGTGTGTGTGCATGGTTCGTGCCGGGACGTGCGCTTTGTGATGTGTTCTCATTGCATGACTGTACTTTCGTTCCTCCTCTTGCACCGCTCCCACCCATGGCAGCCAGAACGTGGCGAGCTGAAGTAATGTATGCACAACAGCCCCGCTCCACGTCTAGCGGGAACAGTTCCCTGACAGTCATGTTGGCCATGGTCTGGAGCCTGTTGAACTCTCGTCACTTTAGTCGTATTTCTGAATTTTGTTTTATTTGTAAGTTGTTGTTATTTCATTTGAGGTGCTTAGACATCATTGTCATTTACCCCCTTGTACTTAGGTGAGTTTGGAATGTTGTCTAATTATCTGTGTTATAGTGATGGTTGTATTAGTGCATGTATTTTTAATTCAGGTGAGGATTGGGAAGGAAGCACCCGTGGCCTTAAGTTAGGAAGGAAGCTTGTAGTTTAACGTGACTGTTGATCTCGCGATCATAAGCCACGGGACCTCCGTTTTACGTGGAATCCGAACCACAGGACATGGCATTTCACATCGAAAATCTCACATGCATTGACCGGGAATCGAACCCGGTCCACCTTGGTGAGAGGCTTACAGCTTGACCGCTGCCTTAAGTTAGGAACCATCCCGGCATTCGCCTGGGGTAGAAGCTGGAAACCACGGAAAACCACTTCCAGGATGGCTGGGTTGGGAATCGAACCCAGCACTTCTCAGTTTTCTCTTTCTAGGCTGACCAGAATTAAATTTCTTGGCAGATCCGGGAATCGAACGTGGACCTCCTGGGGTGAGAGCCAAGAACGCTAGACGCTACACTTCGAGGTGGACTTATTTGTTAAGTACTAAAGGACATGTTCTATAGTTATTCACATGTGTATAGAAATTACACTGCCAGAAAAGAAAACTGTCACCCTTTTAGAGGTTACCAATTCTCACAAGATTTATTGTGGCAACAGTGCATATCGAGTACATGAAATGATTAAATATACAGATCAATAGGTCAAGTGGTTCAGAGATACAAGGTATCGACTCATGCTGAAACACCCATATTAGTACGAGGTGTAGCCTCCACGGGCGGCAATGCAGGCACTGACTATTTTATCCAGTCGATCATACTGTGCCCAAATCCAGTTGCCTAGATTGAAGGGTACAAGCCGTGAGCCTGGATTTGAGGGAACAGGCCACGATTCTAAGTTCGGATATGGATGTTTGAATAGCGCGCTCCAAACCTTCTTAGAAGCTTTTCGAAGGAATTTACGGCCAAGAAGTGGGTAAGTGACGTAGGAGGAGAGCGTCATAGTCGAGGCTATATGTCACTAAATATTTCCCGTTGAGATGGAAACATGAAACCTATATCAGATTACTGGCAAGAACAAGAGAAGACGAATGAGTTTTGTTTCAAAGAAATTGATCGAACAGAAGCCGAGCTATGAGCTGTTTTATTTCCAGCGTTTTCGCCGCAGTGACCTCGAGCCAGCAAGCGGATGGGTATAGAAGGCAAGCCTCGCAGGCAGAGGTAGGTTCACTTCATCACAAGCACTCCGTTGACTTGGTCGTGCTACGCTACGTAAGCGCTCTAGCCGCTTGACTATCACCGAACTTCGAACATCGTTATTATCACCGAGCACATGGTTGCATTTAAACTTCAACTTACAGCACTAGCTGTGGACTTGGAATTTTCGACAGTACATGGTTACTGAAAGTGTTAAACTATTTCGAGTGAGTTTAGAACTTTTCTTCGATTTCACAGAAGTGAAATAAGTCTGTGGCACTTGGTAATTTTTTACCGCTACAACTTGGACATATGGTAGACTATGTCTACAACTTTTTCTTCAGTCCACATTCACTTATAGCTGGATTATTTATATCCAATAGTTGGACCAGCCAAGATAAGTCAGTAACTTCAAAACCAGTCTTGCATATTACAATTCGAAAGCCGAATGGGAATACAGGTTTAACCTTGTGCGATCTGAAAAGTGAGAAGCTTTGCCCAGCCAACTCGACAGAATTTGTAATTGTGCTGAAAAGATTGTAAGAGTATTGGAATACTGATTGTACCACAGTGGGTCTTGGTAATTATTTCATCATGGATCGCTTAGATCAGACCCCTGTGAACTACACTTCAGCTCTTGAAGTTGCCAACATTTTTCTGCAAGACATTATAATCGCCACTATGTCTGCGTAAACAGCTTGTGGGTATAACATGGAAGCTGATACGAGAATATAAGTACGCGTCCTAATGGGACAGACAACAGGAAGACTGAGTAGTCTGGTTCAGTCCAGATTTCTACCATCAAGACCTACAAGAATGTAAGCTGCAATTTACATTATTTCTATGCGTAGTTAGTTGGATTTTCTCGTATTTTCTACAGTCTTGCCAACACATATTGTTTTTTCTCTATAGTCATCGATATGTTGATTTGCTTTTGCAAATATTTTCTTTCGAAACCTGAGCTAGGACCTGAGTTGATTTTTACCCAGATTTATACGATTCGATATTTATGGACGAGCAGGACGAGCATTTATTTTAGTTCAATATTTTTTTCTTATTGCTGTCATTAGCCGTCATAATTTGAGATTTAAGAATTAATCTAAGTTGAGGAATGGATAGTTATCCATCATTTTGAAGTCGAGGGTGATATTCCCCGAACAGTTTGATAACTTTAAACCTAGTTTTGAATATAATAATAATAATAATAATAATAATAATGGGATTTAATAATAATAATAATTATTTTTCTTTTTTTCTGGAATAATAATAATAAACATTTGTGATTTATAATAATCATTTTCTGATTGTATGATTAATACAGTTGACATTTTAAGTCATACTCTAAATCGGATATTTGTTAATTCCGAACGTTAGTGGTTAACACATGCCCACTTATAATGAACAGTTAAATTCAGTGAAATTGTTTCACGTTTGCATTTCATATTTAAAGCTTTGATAAAGACACGGAAAGAAGTGAAATGGGAAGCTACGCATGTATAAAGCAGGGATTTTGCTAGAGTTTATATAAAATAAAATAATTATGACGCAGCGTCTTTCACAACGTTTGCTAATATTAACACTGTGTGGAATTTCTGATGGTGAAATTGTATTGGATATTGTCGTAAACTCATTGGTGAGGTTTACTGATTTTTGAATCTTCCATTTGTCATAACAAGCAAAGGCTTGATTATTTTGTATAATTTGGGAAGATGTCATTGTGTGTGTGCAGATAATTATATGCCATTCTGAGTGCGCAATTTAAGTCGCAGGAATGAGCTTGTGTAAAATGGAGCACCAATCAAATTGTAGGTTGGATGTTTTTGATGTAGTAGGAGAGTCGTTTTTCGCCACACTTTCGTCGTAATATAACCACAGGTTATTTTGTGAATCATCATTATTAAATTACTGTTGATCCACGTGTTTGAAAATATTTCTAGTAATTGCTTACCCGGAAAATTATTATTCTACTAGTTCCTTTCATTCAGGAAAACGTTACCGTTGTCTAAATGCTGATTTATAATTCTGTTATTTTTATCACTTGTCAATCATATGAGCCTATGCTGTTGTTTGAAATTGTTACTTATTAACAACCACTATAAGCTGAAAGGATTTTCAGATCCTATCAAAATAAATACACATTTTTTTAATAAGTTGATGCTAAACATATTCGACATTTTGTCAAAATCACTTTGATAATAATAATAATAATTTGTTTAATTATAAAACATGTTAAATGATATTTCAAATTTCCTAATTAATGTTTTCATGGAATAATAAATTAATTCGTTGACTGAATCCATATGGAATGGAAGTTATATTTGGGATAATTATATTTTTGATTAAGTCAAAATTATTTTTGACAGACTTTGGATTGAGATCTATGTTTCAATAGATATTTTCTGTTTTTTTTTGAATCCACAAAAATGCTCAAGGTCCATGTAAATCATAGTGTATTTCACTTATTATGAACAACTTTGTATTTGACAAATCCTAATATTACTATTGCCTAAGAAGGGTTAGTCGAAATGCTACGATAATAGTTTTGAGAAATGAACAGTGAAAGTGATTTTCCAACCAGTGATAAATTTTCTTATTGATCTTCAACCTGTGAATGCTAAATAATTTAGGGATCAGTAAGGACGATTGACTTTGCGCTGATGAAACCCTACCCCTGTATTTAATTATGTTGAACGAAGTCAACAGGACTGATATTCTGACCTCTCGTTTCAACTTTGTTAGTGTTCATGTGTTGGCGATTTGTATATTGTGTAAATAATTTATTCTTTTCCAGTCATCTTTTATGCCATTTTGGGCATATTTTCTTCATGTCGTTTTAAAGTTTTAATAAAATGGGATAATGTTATGGTATGCAATCACCGTTTTCATGAATCTCCTTCTATCCTTATTGTTTCGTCGAGCCAAAAATCAGTTAAGCATTTTTTCTCTTGGGTCTTTGCATTCGACTTTAACCCATCTTGCGCCCCGGGATATTTTGATTCTCGTGCTGACTGATTTTTGGTAAAATACATATGTGGTCGTCCGGACTTCGGTCCAAACGGGCACAATACAGATGGCGAATACTCTCCTGGAATACGTTATTCCACGCCTGCTCGACCTGTTCACACTGTTCTGTAAGAGTTGTGGGTGGACGAGTCGCAAGAATCACTTGTCTGCCCATCATGTCCCACACGTGCTCGATTGACGACAAGTTCGGCGATCGTGCTGGCCAGGGATGTTTTTGCACGTCTTGCAGTGCGCGTTGAGTTGCACGGGCAGTGTGTGGGCGATCATTATCCTGTTGGAACAACACATCCCCTTCATGTTGCAAGAACGGCAAAATGACGGGTCTAACAAGATCCTGCACGTACAGAGCGCTGGTTAGCGTCCCCTTTACGAACACCAAAGGTGAACGAGAGTTGTAGCTTATCGCACCCCAGACTACAAGGCCTGGGGTGTGGCCGGTGTGTCTTGGACGAATGCACTCTACGAGACAGCGCTCACCAAGTCTACGTCGAATGCGCCAACGGCCATCACTTGCGTGCAGGCAGAATCTGCTTTCATTGCTGAATACCACGGCGCTCCATTCCATTTACCAAGTGATCCTCTGACGACACCAGTAATGCCGAGCACGTCGATGCTGTGGCGTGAGTAGAAGACGGGCTAGAGGTGTGCGTGCCCGTAGTCCCACTGCTAGTAACCGGTTCGCAACTGTTCGTGTTGACACTTCTGGGCTTACAAACCCTCGTATCTGTGCTGTGGTAGCTGTATGATCGGCCGCGGCTGCCCTTACAATACGACGATCCTGGTGGACGTCTGTGCTGCGTGGACGTCCAGAACCTCGTTTACGGGTGTGAGAATGTTCACGTGACCACGTTGCACAACGGACACAGCACGTCCAACTTGTGTGGCAATTCTCCGAAAGGACCTTCCCGCCACTCGGAAGGCCACAATTTGACCCCTTTCAAACTTGCTCAGTTTGCTGTAGGAAGCACGAGTGCGTCTACGTGGCATTGTACCTGCTTGCTTCACACGTTTTCACCACAATGAGCCGTATGGCTGTGAGCTTTCCCTATTAAATGGTAGACAAAGATGGCGCTCTGGTAGCTATGCCACTACGCTATCTGTTGGCGGACGACGTTGAAACTCTTATCAGTACATCTACTATCCCCCAGGTGGCATCTGCCGTCATCGGTTCAAAATCGACTTCGTCTTTTCAGGTGACCTATTTTTTTTCGACAGTGTACTTGATCCCCTTTAAAAAGATAGAACATAACCAGCCGCACCGATCCTACACATTTTCGGCTGCTACTCCTATTGGACAAAGAAGCCTCCGTGGCTTAGGCGGCAGCATGCCAGCTTCTCGCCGCTGGGACCGTGGTTCAAATCCCGGTCATTCCATGTAAGCTTTGTGCTGGACAAAAGCGGAGGCAGACTGGTTTTTCTCTGGGTACTCCGGTTTTCCCTGTCAAAATTTCATTCCAGCAACACTCTCCACTATCATTTTATTTCGTCTGTCATTCATTTAATCATTGCCTCCGAGGAGTGCGACAGGCTACGGTAGCCGGCACAGTCCATATCCTCGCCGCTAGATGGAGGGCTTCATTCATTCCATCCCTACCCGGTCGGTCGACTGGAACAGGCTGTTGATTTTCACTCCTATTTGAATATACCGACATCGGTAGCTACGCTCTCTGACGCGCAGCTCTACGCCACGAGGCCAAGCTCTCTGTGGGCTCGGCAGACGTGGGTTCAAGCCCCAAGGTCGGCCGTCCTTGAAATAGTTTTCCGTAGTTTCCCCGTTTTCAACTCCAGGCAAATACTGCGATGATACCTCCTGACAGGTCACGGCCACTTCCTTCCACATTATTGCCCAGTTTCATTCATATTCACTCATTTCATCTCTCACTAACTCCTCTCGTGAGGTTGGCGTCAGGAAAGGCATCCGGTCGTAAAAACCATCCGCCACATAGACTTCCATCGCATCTCATCCCCGACCCCCTTGAAAAGCGGAATAATAAGTGGTAGACATAGATACTTCTGTTTGACAATGTTGGGAATCACAGATTTAAACCTAACCTACATGCACATTAAGGGTCCCAATAACACCTTTGGGGTGGACTGTTCGTCACAACAAGTGTAGTTTTCACTCATTATCACACAAATTGCCTCTCGCTTGAGTTCTTCCTGCATGACATTTCGTATAGTCTTTGAGTGGGATGCAAACTTGAATGTTGAACGAGATTTGGTTAGAATTGAGTATGTGCCATGTGAATGTCGTCACAAATATGCTTGGTATGCATTGTGCTGTTGGAGACTTCCCCACTCTCCCAGCAGAGACAGTTTTCATATTTCATTTAGCAGAAAATGCAGTGAAACGCTCTGGCATGCACACGGCATTGTCATACAGATCATGCATGTCGTGTATGAAGGAAACACGTAACTCTCTCGCCCACCAGGAATGCATTTGGATCTCTTGCTAGGTTCATTTAATGTCAAGGAACTCACAACTAGCGAAATAAATAAATGAATGGATACTACTTTTAAACTAAAGCCTACTTTACGATCAATCACACGCCACGGCTGTGGTGGGATGCTGAATCAAGTCCAGAGGTAGCTGGTTTGAATCCCAGCACTAGCAGCGGCCATCCTAAATACTAACCTTGGAATCTCAATTCACTCCGGCTACGGCCAACAATTCGGTGCTTTGGTTAATGGCTGCCACCATATACTATATTCTCCACAACAGAGAACAATCAACTCAATTGCCTGTCTTTCAATTCGCAAGATACATCAGAAGAGAACGCTGGACAATGGACATACATACACCTGCAGTAAGCGCTTGGCTGTGGCTTTTGACAAACATCTCAACATGATCTAGTGTTGATATAGAACGTGTGTTATTGTGTACATAGTCAATGAGAAACTCTTGTGTTCTCCTTGTGGGGTTTGCAATGCGTAACATTTGTAACAGACTATCAGCCATTCAGTGTTTTGTTGAAGGAACGTTGCACCCCTTTTTCTGGTTTGTTTTTGTGTGTTCTGTATATATGAATAACCACCAAAGAAAGATACACGTTAAAAAAGTGTGATTTCCCGCCGGACTTTTCCCCATTCCCTGCGGAAAAACGATAACTTTTTACGATGTCCCATGGAACCTTGCCCAATTCCTCGCCCTAATTATTTCAGTTACACGCACTAGTACAGTGCGTCAGGGAATGTTCTCCGCAGTGCCTAGGCACTGCTACGTTAGGTGAGAGCCGGAGTTAAGTTGGCAGCGCGGTGTCAGACCTTTCGCTCACTCGGCCTGGCTGTCTCCTCCAAGGTCGACAGGATATCAGAACACACGTGTGAGCTGTGCTGTGATGTGCTGTGCCAACTTAACCCCGGCTCTCACCTAACGTAGCAGTGCCTAGGACCTGCGGAGAACATTCCTTGACGCCCTATACATTCGCTAGATAAGCACCGGGTGCGTTAGCCAAGGTCGTTACGGCGTTGCTGCAGGTAGTCGCTCACATCCGGTAGGCGAGGAGGTTTGAATCCCCCCGCCGGCTTCCTTGAAGATGGTCTTCTGTGGTTTCCCATCTTCCTTCCAGGCAAATTCCGGGGTTGGTCCCTAACTATAGGCCACAGCCACTACCTTCCAATTCCTCGTCCTTACATTCACAATTTCCTCCCCAGACAACACTCAACACGCGACCGTACATGAAGCTCACCCCATGGGTGTTCGCATAGGAGCAGCTACAAACTATGGTGAGCCAAACATGTCCTCGGACATTC
Source organism: Meconema thalassinum (assembly GCA_946902985.2). Classification (NCBI taxonomy): domain Eukaryota; kingdom Metazoa; phylum Arthropoda; class Insecta; order Orthoptera; family Tettigoniidae; genus Meconema; species Meconema thalassinum. The sequence goes on along the minus strand of OX336389.2, from coordinate 264,433,646 downwards.
CCGGCACTAACAGCCATTGTCTAAAAAGAACAAAAAAAAAAAAAACAACAACTGTTTAGCACAGGGTGTCAGAGGAATCCAATACTCACTCAAATGCACGGATCTGATGGCAAAGATATCCCAGACAGTTAAGGTGAATTAAATCCAGCAAAAACATACAGTAATGCGTATTACAAATTATACAGTGTATTTCAGAATGGTGATGCCTGATATTAAGGGTAACCCATCCACCTAAATCTGAAGTCACAACTAGGGTATGTTATGGATTTGCAAAGCTTCAAACACTACTTTACTAGGGAACATTACACTGAGTCTACGAAAATTACTGGATGTCTTTTGTGTCACACAAGCCACATAGCTTGTAACATATGTAGATGAATCACATAAGTGGGTATCAGCGAGTTCACCTCGTGGCGTAGTGACTAGCATTATTAGCTATCACTGTTGTAGTACGAGTTCCATTCCAGGATCTGCCAAGAAATTAATTTCTGGTCCAAGGACTGGAACGGGTTTTACTCTACCTCGTGAGACAGAACTAAGAAGAGGTGTGTTTCATTCCTCCACCAGCCATCCTAGAAGTGGTTTTCCTCGGTTTTCCACGTTAACTCCTGACGAATAAAGAGATGGTACCTAAATTAAACCCAACGTCGCCTCCTAGCAAATTCCTAGCCACAATTACGAAACACACACTAGTGCATCCATCAAAATGACACAGGTTATCAAACAGAATCCACATAAACAAAATGTACTACATGACCACGATATCGCAAAGCCTCTAAATGAATCAAAAACCACAACAACAACAACAACAACAACAACAATCACAAAACCAACAACAGGGAAAACTCAAAAGGGAAGGAAGCACGCTTTGTTTCTAAGTCCTACAGATTCTTGTTTTGAATATGTGCCAGTTAAAAATTGGATGAAAGTAAGATGCTGGTGAGTAGAATAAATGCTCTTATCACGTAGGCATACTAGTTAAAGCCTATACTTTGAGTGCTCAGTGTACACCTGTCAGAGTACTCTACTAGAACCCAAGACATGCCAAAATCATTTGAGTTGCAGATTGATCCTATAACCCAGAGGAGTCACGGTCTTTGTCCCAGAACGCGAGCTTGTGGGAGCTAGTAAAATTCGCATACGGGACAGAGACACCAGTCAGGGGGCAATGACGTCACCTCAGAGCAATATTTGAGTTGCAGAGCGATCCTATAACCCAGAGGAGTCACGGTCTTTGTCCCAGAACGCGAGCTTGTGGGAGCTAGTAAAATTCGCATACGGGACAGAGACACCAGTCAGGGGGCAATGACGTCACCTCAGAGCAATATTTGAGTTGCAGAGCGATCCTGTAACCCAGAGCAGTCACGGTCTTTGTCCCAGAACGCGAGCTTGTGGGAGCTAGTAAAATTCGCATACGGGACAGAGACACCAGTCAGGGGGCAATGACGTCACCTCAGAGCAATATTTGAGTTGCAGAGCGATCCTATAACCCAGAGGAGTCACGGTCTTTGTCCCAGAACGCGAGCTTGTGGGAGCTAGTAAAATTCGCATACGGGACAGAGACACCAGTCAGGGGGCAATGACGTCACCTCAGAGCAATATTTGAGTTGCAGAGCGATCCTGTAACCCAGAGCAGTCACGGTCTTTGCCCCAGAACGCGAGCTTGTGGGAGCTAGTAAAAGTAGCATACGGGACAGAGACACCAGTTAGGGGGCGATTACGTCACCTCAGAGCAATATTTGAGTTGCAGAGCGATCCTGTAACCCAGTGCAGTCACGGTCTTTGCCCCAGAACGCGAGCTTGTGGGAGCTAGTAAAAGTAGCATACGGGACAGAGACACCAGTCAGGGGTCAATGAAGTCACCTCACAGCAATATTTGAGTTTCAGAGCGATCCTGTAACCCAGTGCAGTCACGGCTTTTGCCCCAGAATGCGAGCTTGTGGGAGCTAGTAAAAGTAGCATACGGGACAGAGACACCAGTCAGGGGTCAATGAAGTCACCTCACAGCAATATTTGAGTTTCAGAGCGATCCTGTAACCCAGTGCAGTCACGGCTTTTGCCCCAGAACGCGAGCTTGTGGGAGCTAGTAAAAGTAGCATACGGGACAGAGACACCAGTCAGGGGTCAATGAAGTCACCTCACAGCAATATTTGAGTTTCAGAGCGATCCTGTAACCCAGTGCAGTCACGGTCTTTGCCCCAGAACGCGAGCTTGTGGGAGCTAGTAAAAGTAGCATACGGGACAGAGACACCAGTCAGGGGTCAATGAAGTCACCTCAGAGCAATATTTGAGTTTCAGAGCGATCCTGTAACCCAGTGCAGTCACGGCTTTGCCCCAGAACGCGAGCTTGTGGGAGCTAGTAAAAGTAGCATACGGGACAGAGACACCAGTCAGGGGTCAATGAAGTCACCTCAGAGCAATATTTGAGTTGCAGAGCGATCCTGTAACCCAGTGCAGTCACGGTCTTTGCCCCAGAACGCGAGCTTGTGGGAGCTAGTAAAAGTAGCATACGGGACAGAGACACCAGTCAGGGGTCAATGAAGTCACCTCACAGCAATATTTGAGTTTCAGAGCGATCCTGTAACCCAGTGCAGTCACGGCTTTTGCCCCAGAACGCGAGCTTGTGAGAGCTAGTAAAAGTAGCATACGGGACAGAGACACCAGTCAGGGGTCAATGAAGTCACCTCACAGCAATATTTGAGTTTCAGAGCGATCCTGTAACCCAGTGCAGTCACGGCTTTTGCCCCAGAACGCGAGCTTGTGGGAGCTAGTGAAAGTAGCATACGGGACAGAGACACCAGTCAGGGGTCAATGAAGTCACCTCACAGCAATATTTGAGTTTCAGAGCGATCCTGTAACCCAGTGCAGTCACGGCTTTTGCCTCAGAACGCGAGCTTGTGGGAGCTAGTAAAAGTAGCATACGGGACAGAGACACCAGTCAGGGGTCAATGAAGTCACCTCACAGCAATATTTGAGTTTCAGAGCGATCCTGTAACCCAGTGCAGTCACGGCTTTTGCCCCAGAACGCGAGCTTGTGGGAGCTAGTGAAAGTAGCATACGGGACAGAGACACCAGTCAGGGGTCAATGAAGTCACCTCACAGCAATATTTGAGTTTCAGAGCGATCCTGTAACCCAGTGCAGTCACGGCTTTTGCCTCAGAACGCGAGCTTGTGGGAGCTAGTAAAAGTAGCATACGGGACAGAGACACCAGTCAGGGGTCAATGAAGTCACCTCACAGCAATATTTGAGTTTCAGAGCGATCCTGTAACCCAGTGCAGTCACGGCTTTTGCCCCAGTGCACGAGCTTCAGACAAATCAAACACTTACTCAAGTAAAATAGGCTGATAAACAAGTCGCCACTAGTCCCTAAAATGAATTATTAAAAAGTTTCCAATTGAGAGGTTCAGAATCCATTTCCCACTTGAAATAATTTTTGGAGTATCGTGATGCCGTGACAAATTCCCTTTAGAAGTTACTATTGCAGATTTAGAAGTATTCACTCGTATTCCAACGTGATCTGCATGGAGAAGGAGGTGGTGTTCTGAACTGATTCCATGTCCTAACCACATCACTTGCATTCCTTCATTAGTAACGTCACATTCAAATGGTAGATAGTATTTCAGTTGAAGTTTTAGCACCAGTGAGGAATCATTTGAAACCTGTTCTGAACAGTATAGTGAAATTCCACGATAGAAAGGCAGTCACTATACATATTTGATCTTGACCACCTTGTGTTGTTAGCAGCTAGCGTTCTTGGCTGTCGCCCCGGATCCGGGTTTGATTCCCGGCTCTGCCAATAAATTTTAATTCTGGCGTGAATGTTGGAAATTGGGTACATTCAGCCTCGTGAGGCAAACCTGAGAAGAGGAGGGTTTGATTCCCACGTCAGCCATCCTGGAAGTGTTTTCCCGTGATTTCTCACTTCTACTTCAGGCAAAAGCTGAGATGGTTCCTAACTTAAGACCGTGGCCTCGTCCTTCCCAATCCTATCCCCAATTTACAAATACACACACTAGTAGGCCTACGCAATAACAATAATAGGGGTTATAACACTAATTCCACTCACTCCCGAGTACATGAGGCAACCTAACCGACGTCGCAGCTCCTAAAATAAGCAACAACTTTTACACATTTGATATGACCTCGTAGTTCCGCCCTTTAATACAACATTACTTACCTAACTAACTAACACATTTGATTTTGTCCCCTCAATAACGTTACAGTACAACAATAATATTGGTCTAAAGGAGAAGTTCCTCGCCGTGTACACCTGAATTACATGATCCAACAAATCGGGGAAGGATTGGATCCAACTAGATATTGCTCTCGCAAGGAGCCTTCATTGCCATGCAATGGTCATCCAACTAGCTACACACTTCAATCCCCCCCCCCCCCTCTCTCTCTCTCTCTGCACTTCACCTCAGCGAAGAATGAAGCCAGTCAGGAATGATCCGCTGGGCTGAGGTTAAATGACACATGGCAATTTGAATTGGACATGACTAACAACTGACTTCTATGTCGCACGCGACCAACATACTACGTTCGCACAGCGTGGTCATTTGTGAATTAGACAGTAAATCGGTACTTGTTGTGGTTGTCACTTCATTCAAGAGCTTGGGATACCTTGGTCTTCACTCCTGTGTAATTGGTTGAGTTTTGGGATCATCTGATAACAGTTTCTTGGGATACCTTGGTCTTAATTCCTGTGTATTTGGGTGAGTACTGAGACTGTATGATGCCAGTTTCTCGGTGGTGGCTATTATATTGTGTGACTTACTGTAGGTATTTATTTGCAGCCTCGTGAGGCAAAAATGAGAAGATTCAGGCTCGATTCCTACTTCAGCCACCTAGAAGTGGTTTTTTGTGGTTTCGCACTTCTACTCCAGGAAAATTTCGGGATGGCACCTAACGTTAGGCCACGGCCGCTCAATTAGAAATATTCACAATAGTAAATACATCACAGTGACATAGGTTATCTGACAAATTTTGCACACACCCAAGTAAACGGGGCTACATGACCATAATGTCGCGGAGCCTCAAAAGAATCATCAACAACAACAACAACAACAACAACAACAACAACGTGTTTATTTGGGTCAAGGATTGCGTCCACAGGGACTTGAATCACGACACAATTATGGCACATGGCTGGAGAGACTGTTGAAATACTCGGAGAGAAATTACAGTCAGGATGGCCAATGTCAGTGCCAGGAATTTCAATCTTGGATCTCCGACCACCAGCTCCCCGTGGCAATCGTGGAGCTTGAATTAACACGCTAGACCACATCCCTTCAACTTCCGGAGAGTCTACAATACTTACGACACAGTATCCTTAAACAACAGTGTAATATCCCCACTGCGTCACTGTTCTTTATCCCTTGGTACTTCGCTGCAAAAATGTCCAATTTCTGAGAATATCCCCTTAAGCTGAGAGTTACGGGCGCGCGGGAAGAACATCATAAAAAGATGAATGCGGATCACAAGCAAGGTAGTTGTGTCCTTAATGCAGAGAGAATTCTTTCTCAGCCAGCATGGTACATTATTCTACCGCAAGATGGCAGCTCTGACTTCACAGGAAATGAGGGATGGCTGACTTGATGAGGCAGAACATGAGTACGATTCCCAGACGAAACCATTTGTCAAACGGCGCACAGCCATCTTACCGCAGCAGCCGCCGTGGTTTCAAATGAACTTTTTTCTCTTCCTCGTCGTCTTCTCCCGCCCTATCTTGTTCTTTGTGTCTATATCTGATGGGTGGAGCCCTGTCCTGTCAATAGCATAACTTTAATCTTGTGCTGAATAAAAAGGGAACAAAGAAATATAAAAAAGTGAAGTAAAATAAAAACTTAAGTGGAAGAACAGCTTGGAGTTGTAAAAAACAAGATGAAACAGGGTATCGCGAATAAAGTCAGGCAATTTAAGTTTACTGTATCACTACCTGGCCGTCAATCGATGCGAGAGCAGCCCCAGATTGTTTATGTGGAGTAGCCTACTATATAACACACCCTGTTGCCTGGTGAGAAGAATGAAATAAGTGTGTTTGAACTTGGATATCGAAAAGAACCTTTTTTTAACACTGAAAGTTGAGTTGGAATTAGTTTCTGCCAGTTTGAAACGCGAGGACTGAGAAGCCAATAGAATTCCAAAGGTACGAGTCAACATACGAGAAATGTCATTCTTCTAAATTAAACTGGTCAGCTACAGTGCACGTTCACCTCCACATGGCTGAATGGGAGGTACCGTACCGGGTTTGATTCCTAGCTTTGCTAATAAATGTAATTAGAGAATGAAGGCAGGAGTGGAGTGCACTCAGCCTCGCGAGGATTGCTGATATGAGTTGGATATACTGTAATTCCCTTCTAAGATATCTTATAAAGTGGTTTTCCATGGTTATCCAGCATGTTACTTAAATTGGGGTAAGGCTACATCCTCCCAAATCCTACCTTCAGTTACAAATGCACACAAATTCACAGCCACCACTATAACACCTGTTAACAGACAGATTATACACACATCCAAGTTGAAGGGTCTGATAACCACGACGGTGGAAGTATCTAAATGGAACAACATTTGCATTTTTTGTTGGCTTACCCAACAAAATTAGTACTGGCAGTGCGTGTTGAATATACAGTGAGTCCGGGAATGTTCTCCGCAGCTTCTACATGCGTCTGCGAGAGCTAGCTACAGCAGTTTTGCATCAAAACAAACAAACAGTAAACTTTGAACTCACCACTGCCATTCATAACAGATGCTGGAAGTATTGTCCTTATGTTCGAAGACAGACATCAACATGTCTACACATATTGTCGAATATTTTCACTAAAGTTTCTTGCAGAATGGACTGCATATAATTAATGATATTCATTTTAAGTTCCTCAAACGTTTTTGGATTAGTTTTGTATACCTCAGATTTCAGCGCACCCCAAAGGAAATACTCTGGTGGAGTTAAATCGGGAGACCGTGGTGGAAAAAAGGAAGCTTGTAGTTTAACGTGACCGTTAATCTCGAGATCATGAGCCACGGGACCTCCTTTTTACGTGGAATCCGAACCACAGGACATGGCATTTCACTTCGAAAATCTCACATGCATTGACCGGGAATCGAACCCGGCCCGCCATGGTGAGAGGCATACAGCTAGACCGCTGAGCCACCACGCCCCTCAGACCGTGGTGGCCAGAGGCCTTTAGTTATTATTATATCCCCCCAAAAAATGATTTTAAAGGTGAAGTGACTGGTGGGACGTCTGTGCGGTAGCATTGTCCTGTTGAAAGAAAGAGCATTCAATTTCGTCTTCATTTAACTGAGCAATAAACTTGTAAATTATCTTAGAGCCGTAGACATCATAATTCACCGAACTGTCAAAGAAGATTGGCCCTATTACGCGTGCTCGTGATATGGCAACCCATACGCCAATATTCTGCGAATGCAATGGTAATTGTCTTAGTGCATTGAGATTGTCTGAAAACAAAATTCGTGAATTTTAGGAATTTACATAGCCAGATAAGTGAAACTATGCTTCATCTGAAAAAAAAAAAACGTTTTATTTAAAACGTCAAGTCCATGTCGATTTATGAATCTTTGGAACCATTCAAAGTACATCACTCTATTTCCGTAATCAGTTTGTTTTAATTCATGAACCACGGTAACTTTTTAAGGGAACAACTGAAGCTTGTCTCTGACAGCTTCATGTGCTGTCGACTTAGAGATTCCTGTTTGTTGAGCTAATTTTCGTGTTGATTTACTTGGACTACGCAGCATTATATCGGAGATAACATCAAGTTTCTCGTCTGTTAAAAGTGTAGGCCTATCTGTTCCCGGTACATCGTGAACTGAGCCAGTCACACGAAATTTACTTATCAAATCCCGAGCGGTATCACGGTTTGGACACTTTGAATTAGGAAACCGCGCCTGAAATCTTAATTTTACATTTTCTGTAAACCGATCGCCTTCGCGAAAAACGTATTCCCCCAAAACAACTCTCTCTTCAGTAGTAAACAGTACCGCCTGTATACTGTTGCACTATTCCAATAATCTATATGAACGCTCGCTTACTGCTATACACACTGAAGATATACACGCTGGCTTATCACAATACACACTGACGATTCGACAGTCTACAGCCCACACGCGGGAATCCCCCTTTCACGGACACAGTGCTGCCAACTAAACTGATGACGCAACCACTCGCAGCTGCACGTAGCTACTGCGGAGAACATTCTTGGGCATCCTGTATTTTACTGTGAGACCTGCTTTCGTGTCCCGACTGAAATGGTTTCATGTAGGCATATGTCTAAAATATTGTTTTATTCAATTGTTATCTGTTCAGTAATCTTTCGCTGGTAAGATTCAGACTTTATTTTAGATTAAAACAGTCTCAACTTCCGACTTCGGATGACCAGAGAGTATGGATGGCTTAGGCTACACAGGGAACAATTTTTTGTTGCATTCCCAGAGTACGGAAGGTATGTAGTGGAGCTTCAAGGTGTACTTTGGGTGTGTGTAGAATTTGTCTAATAACCAGTGTTAATTGTGATGACTGCATTAGTGTGTGTTATCTGTGATTCACGTAGAAGGACTGCAGACGATTAATTTTTTCAAGTAGTTCCTACTTTTGCTACCAAATGCTACCGTCCACGATACCTAGCTGCAGACGTGGCTACTAAATGCCATCGCAGTTAACACCTTGAGGCGAACGTCGGAACTAATATAGCGTTATCAAACTATCCTACCAATTTTTGCTTCCACAAGTGTAGTTAGTGGAAAGTTCTTTTTCATGCCATAATCTATGAAATAGGACCTCCGGCATTACTTCCCCTCCGAAAGAAGGCATACTGAGGGATTTTTAACGCTCTTAAAAAATCGGCCGACTGCGGCCGAGCTTCAAGGTCGCGGTGTAGTATGAGTGGTAGGGAGCCGCAGTGCTGGAGGAGAAACCCCTCCCTTAACTGCGCCGAGCTCAAGACGATTACATGTAGTGATTTTAAGCTTTAACACACGATGCCGACAGCACGGCGGGTGACGAGTGACTGCTGTTCCCCCACCACTGAAACGTGGCTGGAAATCTGTCTGCCTGGAGTGGTCAGCTTGACATTAAAGGCTCAACACATAACGCCCGTACTCTAACAACAGGTTCTCTTACCTAAGTCTGGTATGCTGCTCTCAAATCAGAATTTAAAAAAAATCCTTTTACTCTACAGTTTGCTTTGCTATTCAATGCATTGTTATGAAGCACATCATTACTCCTAGAAATTATCCGTATTGACATAGAAATTAAAATAGCTATGTTTTAGTGGAATTGCTTTATTCCACCTGTCATTACTATATTGATGTGGTTGTTGCTTATTTTAGAGGTGTGTGTATAATTTGTGTGATATTCTGTGTTACTGTGATGGCTGTACTGGTTGTTGTTAATTCATTTAGGGTCTTTGCGACATCGTGCTCATGTAGCCCAGTGTACTTGGATGTGTTTGTGTAGAATTAGTCTAATAACCTGTGTTATTAAGGTGTCTGTAGTGAGGATTGGGAAGGAGACGACCGTGGCCTGGAGTAGAAGTAGGAAACCTCAGAAAAACCACTTCCAGGATGACTGAGGTGGGAATCGAACCCACCTATTCTCAGTTCTGCATCTCGAGGTTGAATGGATCCCGTTCCAGCATTCAGACGAGAATTATTTTTTTGGCAGAGCCAGGAATCGACCCCGAGCCTCCGCAGTGGCAGCCAAGAATGCTAGTCACAACAATAATGTATTGAAACTGAATGGTCTAACAGCACTAGTTTCGGTTAACTTGCTTTTAGCTGAGAAAGGTTACAAGTTACCTGACACTATTGTAGTACCGTACTATGCATGTATATGTTATTCGGTTTCAATATAGTATTACATTAGGTGGATTGAAACTATTGAAATAGCGGTGGTTAATAGATAATTGTTATCTGGATCAGGTGTACTATGTACTTTTTTCTGCAATAAACCTAGGCCGGTATGCGTGGCAGTATTAAAGGTACCGGGACGTCTTCAATAGACCGGGCAGCGCTTAGTTGAATGGCTTTTTAGTCCACGCGTGGCGAAGACAGTTCCACGGTCTTTAATAGTTGTAGATCTTCCTGTTTTCAATAACATACATTCTTATCTAGATTTGGCAACGTCACACAAATAAACATAGCACTGACCTCAGAAAGCACACAGGAACAAAGGGGGGAGAAAGGAAAAACCAGTTTCAACCAGTTAACACAAGGGTTAGCCGACCAAAGCTGGTGCTAGAGTGAACACGAAACTACTCGAAGTTCCAGTCAGGAAGACAACCGGATAAGTATCAGCCTGTATGATTACAGTATAACCATAGTTGATTTCGTATAACCATATAATCACTCCAAACAGACAAACTCCGGATTTTTATCACCATTTTAGCATTTCACCTAACATTAAGATATACTACATTTAGCATTCACTGACAGTTGCATTACCAATACTGCAACTAAATAATTGTACATATTGTAAATATTTTTCACCTGTATTCTCAAACATAGATGTTATTGCCTAAGTATAATGGATCTGATGATGATCGCTTGACGATCGAAACTGGTCATCCTAGTGTATTTATTAATCTCATGTAATTTATTTTAGGATTAGGACATAACCCAGCTCTTTTTGGGCATATTCGTGTTGACCGAGTGAAGAGCACCAAACGTTTGTATATTTATAGGTATTTTAATTGCTATTAAATATAATTGGCTTCATCTCAATATAAATTTCTCAACTTTGCAACATTTAGTTCTAGATACTGAAGTTGGATATAATCTTGATCTTCACCCTACTCAGCATATTATCAATGTATGCACAAACCACACAATTGCCTGGTCTGGTTTTGAATAATGACTCCGTCAAACAGGGTTGTGTTGTTTAGTGTACGGTATTCTTAATTCTGGTACATATTGCGGTGTCTGACTTACTTTGAAGCATAGATAAATGCATTGCAATGGACATCACACTGAACACTTCCCATGATCACGAGCTCAGGTCTCAGAAAGTAGGAACTGTAGGATCCATGGCCATAAGACATTTTTTTCGTGGATTGGTGCATACCTTCACGTCTTACACTATTGATACTCTTAAGAATGGGCGGGAAAAAGTGCATTTGTGCGTGAGTCAGATGAACAAATCTATGAAGACAGACGTTTTACAACGTCCACTCTTGTCATAAGATATTCCGCAAGGGTTAAGGTTAATTCTGTACATGATTGCGTCTATAATCTTGGACATCCTCGTGGGCAAACGACTTCTGGGGGAGGTGTACACAAAAGTTAGTCATACACTACGACAAAGTTTTAAATAAAGACGGAAACTATGTTGAAAAGTAAAACTTAGATACAGGCATGTAGAATCTGAGAACAACTAAGCAATAAATACTTAATTGAACTTCGGTATGTATTGCAAAACGAAGATTACTTAAATAATTCCTTTCTGAGATCTACACACATCAAAAAAAGTTTTGCATCACCTCGGTTCCCAGATCTCCGGCATATAGACGTTGACTGTGTATATTGTATCAAAGATACAGTCCCTTTGACTGTTCATAGATGTCACTAAAACTGCTCAAAGATGTAAACAACCATGCATGAGCAGGGCCTATTAGACGGAGGGGGTACGACAGCCGATCAGTTCCAGTCATTCCACCAGGACGAAGGTACGCTGCTCATGTTGTCTGTAGTTCTACCATGCCTAGAAGGTCAATACCGCAGTTCGATCGCGTCCGCATTGTTACTTTGTGTCAAGAAGGGCTCTCAACAAGGGAAGTTTCCAGGCGTCTCAGAGTGAACCAAAGCGATGTTGTTCGGACATGGAGGAGGTACAGAGATACAGGAACTGTCGATGACAGGCCTCGCTCAGGCCGCCCAAGGGCTACTACTGTAGTGGATGACCGCTACTTACGGATTGCCGCTCGGAGGAACCCTGACAGCAATGCCACCATGTTGAATAATGCGTTTCGTTCAGCCACAGGACGTCGTGTTTCAACTCAAACTGTGCGCAATAGGCTGCATGATGCGCAACTTCACTCCCGACGTCCATGGCGAGGTCCAGCTTTGCAACCCCGACACCATGCAGCGCGGTACAGATGGGCCCAACAACATGCTGAATGGACCCCACAGAATTGGCATCACGTTCTCTTCACCGATGAGTGTCGCATATGTCTTCAACCAGACAATCGTCGGAGACGTGTTTGGAGGCACCCTGGTCAGGCTGAACGTCTTAGACACACTGTCCAGCGAGTGCAGCAAGGTGGTGGTTCCCTGATGTTTTGGGGTGGCATTATGTGGGGCCGACGTACGCCACTGGTGGTCATGGAAGGCTCCGAAACGGCTTTACGATACCTGAATGACATCCTCCGACCCATAGTGCACCCATATCGGCAGAATATTGGAGAGGCATTTGTCTTCATGGACGACAATTCTCGACCTCATCGTGCACATCTTGTGAATGCGTTCCTTCAAGATAACGACATCGCTCGACTACAGTGGCCAGCATGTTCGCCAGACATGAACCCTATCGAACATGCTTGGGATATGTTGAAAAGGGCTGTTTATGGACGTCTTGACCCACCAACCACTCTGAGAGATTTACGCCGAATTGTCGTTGAGGAGTGGGACAATTTGGACCAACAGTGTCTTGATGAACTTGTGGATAGTATGCCACGACGAATACAGGCATGCATCAATGCAAGAAGACGTGCTACTGGGTATTAGAGGTAGTGGTGTGTACTGCAATCTGGACCACAAATGCTGAAAGTCTAGCTGTATGATGGTACAACATGCAATGTGTGGGTCTCATGAGCAATAAAACGAGCTGAAATGTTGTTTGTGTTGATCTCTATTCAGTAGGATATATAGGCCGAAGCTGGGGCAGGGGCTAATGGGCAAGATGGCCGCCGCGCGCAATTGCCCTATGTTATTCTTATGGAGGGGTCAGTCATAGCTGGGGCAGGGGCTAATGGGCAATATGGCTGCCACGCGCTACCACACTCTTTAATGGCGGGCTTTTCAAATAATTATTTATTTGTTTTTAATTTATAAATTTTTATGTATTTAATATTTAATTTATTATTTTTTAGCACAGGGCAAATACTCAAAATGGTCGCTTCACACAACCACTTACACATATAACATGCTAACCTAACCTAACCTAACCTAACCTAACTTCACCTAACCTAACCTAACCTAACTTCACCTAACCTAACCTAACCTAACTTTACCTAATCTAACCTAACTTAAAAATGCGAACAAAAAAAGTGAGAGCAAAAAAGTGTGAGCAAAAATGTGAGAGCAAATGTGAGAGCACAAATAATAAACTTAGTTATAACCTAACCTAACCGAACCTAACGTAACCCACAGAAACCTCATTTAAAGATATTAGATTTTACGTTTTAACATTATACATTTTAACATTTTAGATTTTGATTTTTTCATTTTACATTTTTAGATTTTACATTTTTGATATTTTGTATTTTAGTTGTTTTTTTAGATTTTAAATTTAAGTTTTTTGATTTTAGATTTTACATTTTCCGAAAAGAGTAAACTACAAGGTCACATACCTAACCTTTCCAAACCTAACTTTACCAAACATAACTTAAGCTAATCCAAACACACAAAGTATATAAGGGCACATGCAACTAAACTTATGCTAGTCTTATAGGCTACTGTACAACATGATCACTACCCAACCGGGTATTTTTTTTTTCATTTTGTTGTTTACACATTTGTCAATTTTCCAATTTCCCATTTTCAGTTTTTTTTAAATGTCAGTTTTAAGTTTTTCAATTTCATAATATGGAAACATGGAATTTGCATTTTGTTGTTTACACATTTGTCAATTTTCCAATTTCCCATTTTCAGTTTTTTTTAATGTCAGTTTTAAGTTTTTCAATTTCATAATATGGAAACATGGAATTTGCATTTTGTTGTTTACACATTTGTCAATTTTCCAATTTCCCATTTTCAGTATTTTCAAAATGTCAGTTTTTTGTTTTTCAATTTCATAATATGGAAACATGGATTTTTGCTTTTTGTTGTTTACACATTTATCAATTTCAAAATATTCCATTTACAGTTTTTAAAATGTCAGTTTAAAGTTTTTCAACTTCATGATATAGAAACATGGATTTTCCAATTTGTTGTTTACACATTTGTCAATTTACCAAATTCCCATTTACAGTTTTTAACATTTCAGTTTAATGTTTTTTTCTATTTTATCATTATGGAAACATGGATTTTCCAATTTGTGTTTTACATGTTTGCATTTTGCATTAGGAGTGGGGAGAGGCGGGTAGTAATTAGAAATGTACAAGCAGTGGCCATAAAATATTTTTATTTTAAATACATGTACACTATTTACACACAATACATTTTTATATATATTCTTTTTTATTTTGTTTTCTATTTTATTTATTTTTGATTATGAATACTATTTTTTATTTTTATTTTTGTATTTTTGTAGTGCTATTGTTTTATTTCCTATATTGTTTTGTTTTATGTATTTGCTAGTTGCAGGCAGAAGATTTTGATATTCATAACTTAACTCTTTAAGCATGGTCAATGATTGAGTAATGACCATAGGCATGTGTACCTATACCATCAGCATCAATCACTCTTTTATCATCACCAGGACACAAAGCAATTTTGTTTAGTCTTATAGATGATATGTCATGTTGTTTAGAAGCGATAATGTTCATGGGTATTCTTTTTACATTGTTTTTCATGACACAATCCTTATAATCTTGAAAGCTTATACAATTTTTGACAACACCTCTGTTAATACCTTTAATCTTTTTGATTTCTTTACCATTTATGTCTAAAGCGTACATTTTAGCTCTAAGTCCAACAAATGCTTTTATAATTTGTCCACAAGCCTCGTCTTTAAATTTCCCCAACGTTTTCTTGTTTGATGTAGAGTAACATATGTGATTAGTAGGATAATCTGATGTGTCGAGGTGTTCTAGGAAATCCAACTTGTCTTGATATACATCTTGGGTGTTAATCAAATAAATGAACGAGTCGGTATCCATATACATGAGTTTAAGATTGTTCATTCCATAATAGGGTAGCAGGACATCATAGTGGTGGGAATACATGAGAGTTTTTGAAATATCCAGTATACACATTCCAATATATATAGGCTTATTGAATACAATGTTACGTTTAGCCATGTGGAAAGCAGCTAGGTTAGGACCATAAATGGTTCTGTCAATAAATGTAGGCTTTGCTATTAGCTTTTCTGCCTTTTTGCTGTCAGTCACAAGACGTATGTCTATTCTTTTACGGATATTTTCCATTGTTTTTCCAAAATTAGCATTGTTGAATAATTTGTACAGATTTTTCTCAAAATCATTTTTGGCTTGTTTTCGAAGGTTGTTATTAAAATCAACGTATGCCTTTAACCAAGGTCTTTGCTTAAACTTTAACACACGATGAATTTTTATGAATTTTATTCCATGATCTAAAGCCTGTTTTAATGCCATGTAGTGAACAACATATCGCCTTCGATTTCCAAGATGAGGAATTAGTTTTTTCAGAGACGAATCCTTAGGTTGTGTACACTCAGGTAGGAAAGGTAAATCGTTGTGTAGATCATGAAGGTCAGATGGGTAATCAACATCAACGTCTAGAATGTATCCCACAGGATCGTCTTCCTTTAGTTTTTCTAGATCAACAGTATCTGGAGAAACCCACTGAAATCCACCATAAGGAAGGGAGTGGCACATAGCCCACCCGTATTGGTTGTTGGCATCATCATAGGTAATAAACTGCGATGGTTTCTCAGAATCATAGGTTTCCATGTATTTATTGTTAACTTCAGCATACCGATGAGACACCTGGCATATGCCTCCGCGTATTCCAGACTCGATTAGAAGAATCTGATCGTAATCCTGTATCAATTCCAGTTCAATTCCGGTGTAAAGGAGCATTGCCTCGAAACTTAAACCAGGCGAAGTAAAAAAGTGTGCAGCATCCACTCGGTGTGTTTCTAGAGTTTTGTTTCTAAACGTTTCAAAGCTGTCTGCAAGAAGGAGTACATCTGAACTTAGGTAGAGGTCACTATATTCCCCTAGAGTTTTAATGTTGAACTGTTTCCAGACATTTTTGGCATGTTCATAGTCTTCTTGACTAACATTTTCTTGACTTAATTTGTTAAAGAATGCCTCTTTCGGAGGTAAACACGTTTCACTTAACTTTTCCCATGAGTCAATGTAGTCATAACAAAATACCCCTTTACGAGTCATGAGCATTGCATTTTCTTTTCCAAAGTACTTGTCTGTTTCAGGGTATGATGTTAAGTTGGAAACTAAGTTTTCCAAACTACTCGGCATTAACCGAAACGTGTCCACAAATCTAAGCTTAACATTTCCTACATATTTGGTGAAGGAAATGTATTTTTCCTTAGAGTTAGCGATAACATCCACTCTCTCAGTAGTACATCCTAATTGCTTTACAATGAAATTTGCGTCGTAGCCACTCATATTATGTAGAAATACAGGAACGGGGTTACGTGTTTTACACCTCAAATTACAGTTATTGTGAGCACCTCCACGGTATTCCCCTGTAATATGGCAATGGTCTCGAACTTTCCAATCCTCTTTGGTATACGGTTTTTGACACAAATAACAGGTTTCAGAACATTGGAACTCTGCTTCTTGATCCTCAGTTAAATCCTTTGGAACATTTAAGCTGTAAAGGCGATCAATTTCATTAGCTATTGAAATCAAACAGTCCATAAACTTTTCTGCAGCGTCAGGTCCACGATAAATAAGAGGTTGGCTTGGAAGGTTTGTCTTTATGTGTTCCACAGCAGGTGAGGGTTTAACGTATATACCAAAGCTCATAGGAACATGACTCTGGTATGGCACTGTATAACTTGCTTCAGGATTGGGTAGACATGTTTGATAGGGTAACAGTATACTTTCAAAATCAGCATAGATAACGTAAGGTATTCTCAGCATTTTTTCCACGTTTAAAAATTTGACAATGGGGTTTTTAATAGGCATTTCAACCCTAGCAATGTCATGCTGGACGCACAAAGCTCTATGTTCTTTCAATTTTTCTATTCCTTGTTGACCATATCGATTATCGAAGTGAGTAAAACACCGTTTACACGTATATATCTTATGTCCATGGTGAGTAATCTGATGTCCTACTAGTTTATCAAAATCTTTGATAAAGACGTAGTGGTTCTGGCCGGATGATGAACTTAGCAGAAGGAGGTCGCGATGGTCTTGCAGCTCTTGATCCACAACCTTTAGAGGGAACAATTTATTTTCTTGTTCCAATCCAAATACATTAATGGATATATTGTTGGCTTTTTCAAATTTGGGAATGTCAGCTAGCGATGTAGGAAATGATATTACTGAAAAATCATACTTGTTTTCCAGATCCTTGTATTTACTAACGCGTTTAGCATCAGTTTTAACCAGTTTTGCTAAAATGGCATACATAGAACCCCTCTCGTCCTTAAAGTTTTGAGGATTAATGCAGGCTTTTCTTGCTTGTATAGCTGCTGGTAATGGAATATATGTGCTTCCACGCAAGGGATTGTACTTATTTATTTTCAATCGTACTCCTTCCACTGCTAACAAAGCCCAATTACTGCCTTTTAGCTCAGATTCCTCCATTTCCGTAGTTAACTTTGTAAATTGTGTTTCCAAGAAACTACTTAAGTCCGTTTCCAAAAATAGGGGCTGATTTCGTGTTTTAAAAGCACGATCTGTAATTTCATTGGTAGATGTATGAATGAATCTACATTCAGCCACAAGATTAACTTTTATCGACTTGTGCATTGCTAGTTCTTTCTGCATAGCTTGTATTATTTGCTGTTTGGACTCTTTAAGGTATGAATTTAAATCCTTGCACGTATCGCAACGAATGAAATAGGATTTAAGTCGACCTTCAAAAGATGTCTCATATTCAATAAGTCCATTTTTGTCAGGGACCAATGACAGTAGGTAATGTTTTGTAGGCTCTGCTTTTTGTCTTTTAGCTGCCGACACAACATTACAACATTCTTCATGACGACGTCCATTGTAGGCATTGTTGAATGTACTACCACAGGTCTTGCACTCATGAAATTCACCACACGATACTTCATGTCGCTTCCTATGATAGTCTCGAAGAAAAGTCTTTCCACACTCTTTACACATATAGCTAGGAATGGCTTCTTCCATTATGAATGTTGATTTCTGCAAACAGCTGCTTACTGCGTATCACAGGGCTAGAGGTTGGTCGGTGAGACGGTCTTTCACGATGTGAACACCGTGAGAGGTAGTAGTCAACTGGTGATATTCTTGTTAAGGGTCCACTAATATACCCCTAGTCTAGACCAACAGCTCTTTACAGCGTATGACAAGGCTGTAGACTGGACAGTGAGACGGTCTTTCACGATGTGAACACTGTAACAAGTAGTAGTCAACTGATTATATACTTGCTAAGGGTTCTCTAATATACAATAGTCAAGACCAACAGCTACTTACTGTTTAGTACAAGGCTGTACAATAGTTGTTTTGACAGTCTTTCACGATGTGGTCACTGTGAATGGTGGTAGTCAACTGATGATATTCTTGATAAGGGTCCTCTAATATGCCCCTGGTTAAGGGTAACAGCTGTTCACTGCTTATGACAAGGCTAAAGACTGGTTGCTTCAACGGTCTTTCACAATGTAAACACTGTGACAGGTAGTAGTCAACTGAAAATATTCTTATGGCCTACTCAAAGGTTATCAGGTACTTACTGCATATCAAAAGGCTGTACACTCATGTGTGTTAGGCACTCTTTCTGGCTAAGGACCCCAATATTCCCTACACAAGGCTATACATGTTAGTTCTAAACACTTAGTGGTTAATTGTATATTCAATTTTTGTACAAAGCATATACGAGCACGTTTTTATGAGGTAAAACTTTACCAAATAGTCAAATGCGACACGCAAAGTATGTTGCCGCTATCTAGCGGTGACTATGAGAACTACTTGACCGACCAGCATGCTACCTAGCGCTCCATTTCAATACTTGCTCACTGAACGAACAACATGCTATCTAGCGGTCGATATCAATACTCACTCAATTACCAGCCTGCTACCTATCGGTCAATATAACAACTCACTCAACTACCAGCTTGCTACATGGCTTTTTTTGGTCAGTTTTTTGTTGGCTTTTTGTTGGCTTTTGTAGGCTTTTGTTGGCTTTTGTTGGCTTTTGTTGGCTTTTTGTTGGCTTTTTGTTGGCTTTTGTATTAGCTCTTTTATATTTGCTCTTGCTTGTGGGGGCTTATTTGGTCTTGGAAAGTAAGTCAGTCCTTTTTTATGGCTGCATATTGCTTACAGCCATGATTGTAAGCAGCAACAACAACAACAACAACACACAAAATTAAAAAAAAAAACCAAAGTACTCTAAGGTTTATCAATGACTCTCAACTCTTACACTTACCTCTATCCCATGCATAGTCAAAAATTAGTGTATTTTTCAAATTTTTGAAAAAATATTTGGAAAGTAGGCTATGTCATTAATCTAAAAATCCTAAAAAGACATATGTTAACTCCAACACCTACCTCTATACCACTCTCAGTCCAAAAAATAGTGTATTTTTCAAATTTTCCAAAACATATTTCCGAAATGGGTTATATTTCCAAAATTAAAAAGTTTACAAAAACGTTTGTTTGACATAAACGAATGGCCTTTGTCCCCTCTACCGTCGTACCAAGTCCCAGGTCTCTAGGACAACAAACATAAAAATTTGAAAATGGGCTTATATTTCCAAAATTAGGAATTTTACAAAAACGTTTGTCTGACATAAATCAATGGTCATTACCCCCTCTATCCCCCACACTAAGTCTCATGTCTTTAGAACAACAAAAATTAAATTTTGAAAATGGGCTTATATTTCCAAAATTAGGAATTTTACAAAAACGTTTGTCTGACGTAAATCAGTGGTCATTACCCCCTCTATCCCCACACTAAGTCTCATGTCTCTAGAACAACAAAAATAAATTTTTGAAAATGGGCTTATATTTCCAAAATTAGGAATTTTACAAAAACGTTTGTCTGACGTAAATCAGTGGTCATTACCCCCTCTATCCCCATACCAAGTCTCAGGTCTCTAGGTCAACAAAAATAAAATTTGGAAAATGGGCTATATTTCCAAAATTAGGAATTCTACAAAAAAGTTTGTCTAACGTAAATCAATTGTCTTTACCCCCTCTATTCCCATACCAAGTCTCAGGTCTCTAGGTCAACAAAAATAAAATTTTGAAAAAAAGGTCACTATTTTGGAAACTAGGAATTCTACGAAAAGGTTTGTTTAACATAAATGAAAGGTCTCTATCCCCTCTACCTGTAAACCAAGTCCCAGGTCTGTAGGACAAAAATGAAAAAAGTTCAACTGGGAAAGTAGGCGATTTTTCATAAAACCAAAAATTCTAAAAAGTGTTCTAAGGGCTGAAAAGAATGGCCTCAATGTCCTTTATTTTTTATAATAAAACTTTTTTATTTTTTACATTTTTTTGAAAAAAGTTCAATTTTGAAATTTTTATATTTTGGAAACTAGGAAGTTTACAAAAACTTTTTTTTGACATAAATGACTGGCGATGAGCCCATCTACCACCAAAATAAATTTCAAGTCGTTAGGACAAAAAATAACAGTAGTGGTGTGGTGGTGCTTCTGGCCCCGCCCCGAAATGTGACGTCAGAGGGAGAGGTGGTGGGAGGGGGCAGAAGCAGCACCACACCACTACTGTTATTTTTTGTCCTAACGACTTGAAATTTATTTTGGTGGTAGATGGGGTCATCGCCAGTCATTTATGTCAAAAAAGAGTTTTTGTAAACTTCCTAGTTTCCAAAATATAAAAATTTCAAAATTGAACTTTTTTCAAAAAAATGTAAAAAATAAAAAAGTTTTATTATAAAAAATAAAGGACATTGAGGCCATTCTTTTCAGCCCATAGAACACTTTTTAGAATTTTTGGTTTTATGAAAAATCGCCTACTTTCCCAGTTGAACTTTTTTCATTTTTGTCCTACAGACCTGGGACTTGGTTTACAGGTAGAGGGGATAGAGACCTTTCATTTATGTTAAACAAACTTTTTCGTAGAATTCCTAGTTTCCAAAATAGTGACCATTTTTTCAAAATTTTATTTTTGTTGACCTAGAGACCTGAGACTTGGTATGGGAATAGAGGGGGTAAAGACAATTGATTTACGTTAGACAAACTTTTTTGTAGAATTCCTAATTTTGGAAATATAGCCCATTTTCAAAATTTTATTTTTGTTGACCTAGAGACCTGAGACTTGGTATGGGGATAGAGGGGGTAATGACCACTGATTTACGTCAGACAAACGTTTTTGTAAAATTCCTAATTTTGGAAATATAAGCCCATTTTCAAAAATTTATTTTTGTTGTTCTAGAGACATGAGACTTAGTGTGGGGATAGAGGGGGTAATGACCACTGATTTACGTCAGACAAACGTTTTTGTAAAATTCCTAATTTTGGAAATATAAGCCCATTTTCAAAATTTAATTTTTGTTGTTCTAAAGACATGAGACTTAGTGTGGGGGATAGAGGGGGTAATGACCATTGATTTATGTCAGACAAACGTTTTTGTAAAATTCCTAATTTTGGAAATATAAGCCCATTTTCAAATTTTTATGTTTGTTGTCCTAGAGACCTGGGACTTGGTACGACGGTAGAGGGGACAAAGGCCATTCGTTTATGTCAAACAAACGTTTTTGTAAACTTTTTAATTTTGGAAATATAACCCATTTCGGAAATATGTTTTGGAAAATTTGAAAAATACACTATTTTTTGGACTGAGAGTGGTATAGAGGTAGGTGTTGGAGTTAACATATGTCTTTTTAGGATTTTTAGATTAATGACATAGCCTACTTTCCAAATATTTTTTGAAAAATTTGAAAAATACACTAATTTTTGACTATGCATGGGATAGAGGTAAGTGTAAGAGTTGAGAGTCATTGATAAACCTTAGAGTACTTTTTTTTTTTAAATTTTGTGTGTTGTTGTTGTTGTTGTTGTTGCTGCTTACAATCATGGCTGTAAGCAATATGCAGCCATAAAAAAGGACTGACTTACTTTCCAAGACCAAATAAGCCCCCACAAGCAAGAGCAAATATAAAAGAGCTAATACAAAAGCCAACAAAAAGCCAACAAAAAGCCAACAAAAGCCAACAAAAGCCTACAAAAGCCAACAAAAAGCCAACAAAAAACTGACCAAAAAAAGCCATGTAGCAAGCTGGTAGTTGAGTGAGTTGTTATATTGACCGATAGGTAGCAGGCTGGTAATTGAGTGAGTATTGATATCGACCGCTAGATAGCATGTTGTTCGTTCAGTCAGCGAGTATTGAAATGGAGCGCTAGG
This sequence comes from Meconema thalassinum, assembly GCA_946902985.2. Classification (NCBI taxonomy): domain Eukaryota; kingdom Metazoa; phylum Arthropoda; class Insecta; order Orthoptera; family Tettigoniidae; genus Meconema; species Meconema thalassinum. Next base: position 264,411,245 of record OX336389.2, on the reverse strand, counting down.
TAGCATGCTGGTCGGTCAAGTAGTTCTCATAGTCACCGCTAGATAGCGGCAACATACTTTGCGTGTCGCATTTGACTATTTGGTAAAGTTTTACCTCATAAAAACGTGCTCGTATATGCTTTGTACAAAAATTGAATATACAATTAACCACTAAGTGTTTAGAACTAACATGTATAGCCTTGTGTAGGGAATATTGGGGTCCTTAGCCAGAAAGAGTGCCTAACACACATGAGTGTACAGCCTTTTGATATGCAGTAAGTACCTGATAACCTTTGAGTAGGCCATAAGAATATTTTCAGTTGACTACTACCTGTCACAGTGTTTACATTGTGAAAGACCGTTGAAGCAACCAGTCTTTAGCCTTGTCATAAGCAGTGAACAGCTGTTACCCTTAACCAGGGGCATATTAGAGGACCCTTATCAAGAATATCATCAGTTGACTACCACCATTCACAGTGACCACATCGTGAAAGACTGTCAAAACAACTATTGTACAGCCTTGTACTAAACAGTAAGTAGCTGTTGGTCTTGACTATTGTATATTAGAGAACCCTTAGCAAGTATATAATCAGTTGACTACTACTTGTTACAGTGTTCACATCGTGAAAGACCGTCTCACTGTCCAGTCTACAGCCTTGTCATACGCTGTAAAGAGCTGTTGGTCTAGACTAGGGGTATATTAGTGGACCCTTAACAAGAATATCACCAGTTGACTACTACCTCTCACGGTGTTCACATCGTGAAAGACCGTCTCACCGACCAACCTCTAGCCCTGTGATACGCAGTAAGCAGCTGTTTGCAGAAATCAACATTCATAATGGAAGAAGCCATTCCTAGCTATATGTGTAAAGAGTGTGGAAAGACTTTTCTTCGAGACTATCATAGGAAGCGACCTGAAGTATCGTGTGGTGAATTTCATGAGTGCAAGACCTGTGGTAGTACATTCAACAATGCCTACAATGGACGTCGTCATGAAGAATGTTGTAATGTTGTGTCGGCAGCTAAAAGACAAAAAGCAGAGCCTACAAAACATTACCTACTGTCATTGGTCCCTGACAAAAATGGACTTATTGAATATGAGACATCTTTTGAAGGTCGACTTAAATCCTATTTCATTCGTTGCGATACGTGCAAGGATTTAAATTCATACCTTAAAGAGTCCAAACAGCAAATAATAAAAGCTATGCAGAAAGAACTAGCAATGCACAAGTCGATAAAAGTTAATCTTGTGGCTGAATGTAGATTCATTCATACATCTACCAATGAAATTACAGATCGTGCTTTTAAAACACGAAATCAGCCCCTATTTTTGGAAACGGACTTAAGTAGTTTCTTGGAAACACAATTTACAAAGTTAACTACGGAAATGGAGGAATCTGAGCTAAAAGGCAGTAATTGGGCTTTGTTAGCAGTGGAAGGAGTACGATTGAAAATAAATAAGTACAATCCCTTGCGTGGAAGCACATATATTCCATTACCAGCAGCTATACAAGCAAGAAAAGCCTGCATTAATCCTCAAAACTTTAAGGACGAGAGGTGTTTTATGTATGCCATTTTAGCAAAACTGGTTAAAACTGATGCTAAACGCGTTAGTAAATACAAGGATCTGGAAAACAAGTATGATTTTTCAGTAATATCATTTCCTACATCGCTAGCTGACATTCCCAAATTTGAAAAAGCCAACAATATATCCATTAATGTATTTGGATTGGAACAAGACAACAAATTGTTCCCTCTAAAGGTTGTGGATCAAGAGCTGCAAGACCATCGCGACCTCCTTCTGCTAAGTTCATCATCCGGCCAGAACCACTACGTCTTTATCAAAGATTTTGATAAACTAGTAGGACATCAGATTACTCACCATGGACATAAGATATATACGTGTAAACGGTGTTTTACTCACTTCGATAATCGATATGGTCAACAAGGAATAGAAAAATTGAAAGAACATAGAGCTTTGTGCGTCCAGCATGACATTGCTAGGGTTGAAATGCCTATTAAAAACCCCATTGTCAAATTTTTAAACGTGGAAAAAATGCTGAGAATACCTTACGTTATCTATGCTGATTTTGAAAGTATACTGTTACCCTATCAAACATGTCTACCCAATCCTGAAGCAAGTTATACAGTGCCATACCAGAGTCATGTTCCTATGAGCTTTGGTATATACGTTAAACCCTCACCTGCTGTGGAACACATAAAGACAAACCTTCCAAGCCAACCTCTTATTTATCGTGGACCTGACGCTGCAGAAAAGTTTATGGACTGTTTGATTTCAATAGCTAATGAAATTGATCGCCTTTACAGCTTAAATGTTCCAAAGGATTTAACTGAGGATCAAGAAGCAGAGTTCCAATGTTCTGAAACCTGTTATTTGTGTCAAAAACCGTATACCAAAGAGGATTGGAAAGTTCGAGACCATTGCCATATTACAGGGGAATACCGTGGAAGTGCTCACAATAACTGTAATTTGAGGTGTAAAACACGTAACCCCGTTCCTGTATTTCTACATAATATGAGTGGCTACGACGCAAATTTCATTGTAAAGCAATTAGGATGTACTACTGAGAGAGTGGATGTTATCGCTAACTCTAAGGAAAAATACATTTCCTTCACCAAATATGTAGGAAATGTTAAGCTTAGATTTGTGGACACGTTTCGGTTAATGCCGAGTAGTTTGGAAAACTTAGTTTCCAACTTAACATCATACCCTGAAACAGACAAGTACTTTGGAAAAGAAAATGCAATGCTCATGACTCGTAAAGGGGTATTTTGTTATGACTACATTGACTCATGGGAAAAGTTAAGTGAAACGTGTTTACCTCCGAAAGAGGCATTCTTTAACAAATTAAGTCAAGAAAATGTTAGTCAAGAAGACTATGAACATGCCAAAAATGTCTGGAAACAGTTCAACATTAAAGCTCTAGGGGAATATAGTGACCTCTACCTAAGTTCAGATGTACTCCTTCTTGCAGACAGCTTTGAAACGTTTAGAAACAAAACTCTAGAAACACACCGAGTGGATGCTGCACACTTTTTTACTTCGCCTGGTTTAAGTTTCGAGGCAATGCTCCTTTACACCGGAATTGAACTGGAATTGATACAGGATTACGATCAGATTCTTCTAATCGAGTCTGGAATACGCGGAGGCATATGCCAGGTGTCTCATCGGTATGCTGAAGTTAACAATAAATACATGGAAACCTATGATTCTGAGAAACCATCGCAGTTTATTACCTATGATGATGCCAACAACCAATACGGGTGGGCTATGTGCCACTCCCTTCCTTATGGTGGATTTCAGTGGGTTTCTCCAGATACTGTTGATCTAGAAAAACTAAAGGAAGACGATCCTGTGGGATACATTCTAGACGTTGATGTTGATTACCCATCTGACCTTCATGATCTACACAACGATTTACCTTTCCTACCTGAGTGTACACAACCTAAGGATTCGTCTCTGAAAAAACTAATTCCTCATCTTGGAAATCGAAGGCGATATGTTGTTCACTACATGGCATTAAAACAGGCTTTAGATCATGGAATAAAATTCATAAAAATTCATCGTGTGTTAAAGTTTAAGCAAAGACCTTGGTTAAAGGCATACGTTGATTTTAATAACAACCTTCGAAAACAAGCCAAAAATGATTTTGAGAAAAATCTGTACAAATTATTCAACAATGCTAATTTTGGAAAAACAATGGAAAATATCCGTAAAAGAATAGACATACGTCTTGTGACTGACAGCAAAAAGGCAGAAAAGCTAATAGCAAAGCCTACATTTATTGACAGAACCATTTATGGTCCTAACCTAGCTGCTTTCCACATGGCTAAACGTAACATTGTATTCAATAAGCCTATATATATTGGAATGTGTATACTGGATATTTCAAAAACTCTCATGTATTCCCACCACTATGATGTCCTGCTACCCTATTATGGAATGAACAATCTTAAACTCATGTATATGGATACCGACTCGTTCATTTATTTGATTAACACCCAAGATGTATATCAAGACAAGTTGGATTTCCTAGAACACCTCGACACATCAGATTATCCTACTAATCACATATGTTACTCTACATCAAACAAGAAAACGTTGGGGAAATTTAAAGACGAGGCTTGTGGACAAATTATAAAAGCATTTGTTGGACTTAGAGCTAAAATGTACGCTTTAGACATAAATGGTAAAGAAATCAAAAAGATTAAAGGTATTAACAGAGGTGTTGTCAAAAATTGTATAAGCTTTCAAGATTATAAGGATTGTGTCATGAAAAACAATGTAAAAAGAATACCCATGAACATTATCGCTTCTAAACAACATGACATATCATCTATAAGACTAAACAAAATTGCTTTGTGTCCTGGTGATGATAAAAGAGTGATTGATGCTGATGGTATAGGTACACATGCCTATGGTCATTACTCAATCATTGACCATGCTTAAAGAGTTAAGTTATGAATATCAAAATCTTCTGCCTGCAACTAGCAAATACATAAAACAAAACAATATAGGAAATAAAACAATAGCACTACAAAAATACAAAAATAAAAATAAAAAAATAGTATTCATAATCAAAAATAAATAAAATAGAAAACAAAATAAAAAAGAATATATATAAAAATGTATTGTGTGTAAATAGTGTACATGTATTTAAAATAAAAATATTTTATGGCCACTGCTTGTACATTTCTAATTACTACCCGCCTCTCCCCACTCCTAATGCAAAATGCAAACATGTAAAACACAAATTGGAAAATCCATGTTTCCATAATGATAAAATAGAAAAAAACATTAAACTGAAATGTTAAAAACTGTAAATGGGAATTTGGTAAATTGACAAATGTGTAAACAACAAATTGGAAAATCCATGTTTCTATATCATGAAGTTGAAAAACTTTAAACTGACATTTTAAAAACTGTAAATGGAATATTTTGAAATTGATAAATGTGTAAACAACAAAAAGCAAAAATCCATGTTTCCATATTATGAAATTGAAAAACAAAAAACTGACATTTTGAAAATACTGAAAATGGGAAATTGGAAAATTGACAAATGTGTAAACAACAAAATGCAAATTCCATGTTTCCATATTATGAAATTGAAAAACTTAAAACTGACATTAAAAAAAAACTGAAAATGGGAAATTGGAAAATTGACAAATGTGTAAACAACAAAATGAAAAAAAAAATACCCGGTTGGGTAGTGATCATGTTGTACAGTAGCCTATAAGACTAGCATAAGTTTAGTTGCATGTGCCCTTATATACTTTGTGTGTTTGGATTAGCTTAAGTTATGTTTGGTAAAGTTAGGTTTGGAAAGGTTAGGTATGTGACCTTGTAGTTTACTCTTTTCGGAAAATGTAAAATCTAAAATCAAAAAACTTAAATGTAAAATCTAAAAAAACAACTAAAATACAAAAAATCAAAAATGTAAAATCTAAAAATGTAAAATGAAAAAATCACAATCTAAAATGTTAAAATGTATAATGTTAAAACGTAAAATCTAATATCTTTAAATGAGGTTTCTGTGGGTTACGTTAGGTTCGGTTAGGTTAGGTTATAACTAAGTTTATTATTTGTGCTCTCACATTTGCTCTCACATTTTTGCTCACACTTTTTTGCTCTCACTTTTTTTTGTTCGCATTTTTAAGTTAGGTTAGATTAGGTAAAGTTAGGTTAGGTTAGGTTAGGTGAAGTTAGGTTTGGTTAGGTTAGGTGAAGTTAGGTTAGGTTAGGTTAGGTTAGCATGTTATATGTGTAAGTGGTTGTGTGCAGCGACCATTTTGAGTATTTGCCCTGTGCTAAAAAATAATAAATTAAATATTAAATACATAAAAATTTATAAATTAAAAACAAATAAATAATTATTTGAAAAGCCCGCCATTAAAGAGTGTGGTAGCGCGTGGCAGCCATATTGCCCATTAGCCCCTGCCCCAGCTATGACTGACCCCTCCATAAGAATAACATAGGGCAATTGCGCGCGGCGGCCATCTTGCCCATTAGCCCCTGCCCCAGCTTCGGCCTATATATCCTACTCTATTCCCTTTGTATTTAAAGGTTCCGGAACTCTTGGAACCGAGGTGATGCAAAACTTTTTTTGATGTGTGTAGTTAGGGGTTCAATCAGCATCGTGAGGCAGAACTGAGGAGAGAATAATATTGTAGGATTCCTATCTCATTCATCCTAGAGGGGCTTTTCCGTGGTTTCCCCACGTCTACTTCAGACAAATACTGGGAAGGTACTGTGCTCAAAGAAACATGAACAGTACTTGTCGAAATCCGATGGAACAGCTGGATCGTAGAACCTGAAAGTCTCCGGCCAGAAAACCCCTCAAAATCCTACCGACAAGTACTACATGTAAAGGGACACTTTCCTAAAAAATATTGCGGTGTGAAATAGAACCAATGAAGAAAGAAAATAAACTAGCTCAGTCGATAAAAATCGAGAAACAAGGAAAATAAAATTTCAAGGCAATGGGACTAATATGGGAACAACACCCAACACTGGTCTTCATAACACAATCTTGTACAAATTATTATGAAACACCACGTCAACCTTAAAAAAAAAAAAAAAAAAAAAAAAAAAAAAAAAAAAACCAGCACTAAATTTATTGAATCGAAGACGGATACATGAAAAATCTAATTCCCCTGTCAAATAGATAAAAATTATATAACACACCACATGAACTACGTCATATTAAAGTTTCACGCTTGCAACGTATAAATGCACAAAATTAAATAGAAAATACCGCAAATTCACGTAGATATTAGCGTTCTGTTAAGAATAATCAACACTCACTCTAAATTTATACATCAAATTCCATGAAATAGCAATCATGATACTGGTAATCATATTAATCTTCATACAATACTCGTAAATCGGTTATTTCAGAGGTCGTTAATTACGTAGACATATTCCAATACTATATACACATAATTCTCATAATCACACTTCAGGAATCTTCCTTAAGCATCAAAAATAATTCTAATATTTTCACAATAATCGATATCAATATCATTCTTCGCCACAACTTAATTTTTACATACTGAGATCACCACCAAATGTAATTATCATATGCTTCTGTTCCATATGAACAGTGAAATTTAGTCATAGTCAGGCCTATTTGACCAAGCAATTAAATTAAGTTCAAACGTACCTTGCAAATTCGTGTCAAATAGTACATAATGATAATGAAAAGTAGAGCCATGAGTCCCGCCTACTAATTCTTCTATAATCTAACATGTTTAACCTCAGTCAAAATTAATCCTACCATATCAAAATTTTCACTTCCATCCTATGATCATTTATTTCTTACAGAATAATAATTTCTCATCACATTCTGCAATAAATTTTCGATGACTTAAATCACGACTAAATTCCTTTAAATGTAGGCTACTCCTATAGTCAATATTCCTTTTAATCTCTACTTAGTATAAAACAAAGTCCCCGAGTCTTGGATGTCACGGGTAATCTCGAGAACCTCTGGATGGATTTTGATGCGGTTTTCACCATTCTGTAAAGGATATCTCGAGGATGATTTCTGTAGAAAATAATTTATTTATGATCAAAGGAAACCGAGCAGTAATGATTTCAGTGAAAAATCGACCAAAAAAAAAGCCTGGCGTCCGAGCGCTTTGTAAGCTTACGCTGGGCAAACCGTTAAAAATATCTAAATACTATGAGGGTAAGAATTCTTCAGCATGAAAAGTTCTACAAAATAGTCCGCGAGAGCATATCCCTAACTTCAATACATCGCACACTATAAGTGTTTTACGTTTTCATTTCTTCCAACCAAGTCCATTCAAATACTGAGGCGACAGTTTACGAGATAGCTAAGGGCGAGTCTAGCCTAACTAGCGGGTGAATCTATTACCGGTACTCCAGATACAGCCAGCAGCAAACCATCGAGTCGTGTTGAGTTAAGACTTCAGAGAAGGGTGGTTGTGTTTGGAGTTTCCCTGGAAGTGCAACTCGGCTTTTATTCATTTCGCCTGTGAACTTCCCGTTCTGCAAAATACACAGTCAAGTTAAGATAGGACGTAAGGGGGATTTGTGTTTCATGCACCTCTCCATTCCCTGGAAGTGCAACTCGGTTTTTCTTCCTTTCGGCTGTGAACTTTTCGTTCCGAAAATTACACAGTCAAGTTAAGATTGGACTGAAGGGAGATTTGTGTTTCATGCACCTCGCCATTCCCTGGAAGTGCAACTCTTCATCTCGCCTATGAACTTTCCGTTCCGCAAAATACACAGTCAAGTTAAGATTGGACGGAAGGGGGATTTGTGTTTCATGCACCTCGCCATTCCCCTGGAAGTGCAACTCGGCTTTTCTTAATTTCGCCTGTGAACTTTTCGTTCCGCAAAATACACAGTCAATTTAAGATTGGACGGAAGGGGGATTTGTGTTTCATGCACCTCGGCATTCTTAAATTACGTCTGACAATAATTCGTTATAATTAATAGTCCAGTCAGTGATTTTAAGCCATCATGCCAAGATGTAAAACGGATTTAGGTCATAGTTCATTGACATAAAAAATGAGCGCTTATCACGTAACAATGAAACTGCGCAACAAATAATTTCTCGATTGTCACAAGAGAAAGAAAGAATTTGTCCTCGGCTCCTTCAAACCGTTGCTCAAGAAGAACAACATCTGAACCACGATCAGAAACAAGATTAATGACTCCATCATATCTGGCATCACTAAGAAGGAAGGTAAGATATTTTCTCTCGATGCCCCTGGGGACACAGGCAAAATGTTCTTGATTAATTTGTTGCTCGCCAAAATGAGGCCTGGTGGTAATATTGCCCTTGCAGTCGCATCATCTGGAATTGCAGCCACTCTTTTGGAAGGGGGAATAACAGCACATGCAACTATTAAACTTCCTTTGAAAGCCAGCAGTAATGGTGGAAGCGTATTTAATATTTCAAAACAATGTAACACTGCCATTTTAAACCAAAATTGTTCTTTAGTTGTATGGGATGAGGCTACAATATCGCACAAAACTTCCATTGAAGCTGTGGACAGGACCTTACGTGATCTAAGGAATCGGAACTCACCTATGGGTGGCTGCACCGTTTTGTTCGCCGGAGATATTCGTCAAATCTTACCAGTTGTTACCCGAGGATATAACAAAATTGGCACTCAAAACTATCATCAGAGTACTCTTATCTTCAGAAGACAATAGTCTGATTGCTAATTTTGTTACTTAGAGTCGGAAATGGAGATTTACCGGTCATTGACAGGAAAATTACCCTCAATCACGATTTCTGTGTTTTAGTAAGCAGCATTGAAGAATTGATTGATAGCGTTTATCCTCAAATCCAGGACCTAGGTAACAAGTCTCATTCATGGTTTAAAGAAAGAGCAATATTATCGCCGACAAACGAACAAGTTATGAAAATTAATGACTTGATGTTCTCCAAATTCACTGCCCAGGCTCAAATATATTACTCAGTAAACGCAGTAGTCGATAGTGAAGAATGTGTCCATTACCCTACAGAAACCCTAAATTCTTTACTTCCTTCTGGCTTGCCACCACAGACGCTTATTTTAAATGTGGGAGTGGCTATTTTATTGCTATGTAATTTACACCCACCAAAGTTATGCAATGGGACGCGATTGGTAGTGAAACTTTGAAAAACTGTTTCATTGAAGCATCTATCTTAACTATCTGTGATACAGGAGAAACGGTCTTAGTACACAGAATCCCTGTGATTCCTTCAGATTTGACATATCATTTCAAACGAGTACAATTCCCAGTAAGAGTATGCGTTGGCATGACTACAAACAAAGCAGAGGGGCAGACACTTAGCGTGACTGGAGTTGATCTCAGTGGAGAATGTTTTTCTCGACAGCTTTACGTGGCTCTATCGCGTGTTACATCAAACCGACATCTTTTCGTGTAGGGAAAACGACTAATGCCGTATACAAGGAAATCTTATAAGACCTCGGTGAAAGTAGCCCATCACCTTGCATTTATAACTGTTCCCAGGCGAAGCCGGGGCGGATTGCTAGTCTCTTATAAATTCAATATATACTGTATATGCTTCAATAATTTCAATACCACTTCTACATCAGATACAACTTCATTATAACTCGAATATGCTTTAAATAGACATGCTGAAAACTCTTATGTTACTCGACAATTTTATACTTGCGTTGGATTTAATTTTGTTAAATGCACGTTCTATCCTAATTTCGTTGATTTTCATGGCTATAAACTATACTAATATAGTAATGCTGAAGAGTTTGTGAGTTTATTTGTGTGTTTTTGTGTTAAAACGCGCTAATCTCTGGAACTACCAGACGGATTCGATTTTTTTTATATGATAGCCAGATTCATGAGGAATATTTAGGCTATGTTAAATTTCGGACAGACCACTCCATTCCCTGCATTTAAGCCCTTTGACACAAATCCACACCGTTTCACCGATCTGAACCAAAATGTGTATACTTTCTCCTTGGAACCCTGCGAGTAAACACTGTTTACATGAAATTTTGGACAGACCACTCCATTCCCTGCATCCTTTGGCATAAATCTACACCGTTTCACCGATCTGAACCAAAATTTGTATACTTACCCTTTGGAACCCTACGAGGAACAATGTCTGCATGAAATTTCGGACAGACCACTCCATTCCCTGCATTTGGGCCCTTTGGCACAAATCTACACCGTTTCACCGATCAGGACCAAAATTTGTATACTTACCCTTTTGAACCCTGCGAGTAGCACTGTGAGCATGAATTTGTGGACAGACCACTCCATTCCCTGCATTTAGGCCCTTTGGCACAAATCTACACTTTTTCAGCGATCTGAACCACATTTTGTACACTTAACCTTTGGAACCCTGCGGGTGACACTGCCCACTTAAAATTTCGGACAGACCACTCAATTCCCTGCATTTAGGCCCTTTATCACAAATCTACACCGTTCGTCCTAATTGCAGCAAATTAGACAAAGCTCTCCATTCCCTACACTTAGAATAACAAACAAACTGAACTTGAAAACCATTTATTAAAGCCCTAGAATCATTCATGTCCGTAGTAGTGTAACTGTAAGAGTATTTTAATAAGTCTTTTGTGACTGGCATTTCGGGCTGCATCACGTCGCCCCTACCAGTGTTCTGGTGCAGAATTGCCAAAATAGTTAAATCTTGCGCTGCTTATAAATTGCAGGGGGTGTAATTAGTGCAAACATATTTATTTTGCCCCTTAAAACAGTTATCATCATGAGCATATTATGAATCTGTATAAGTGCGATGGTGTTGGTGCAATACATTGAGGTTATCAGCTGCAATAAGCGTTGGTGCTTTTCAAATTTACCTTAATTTATTCCGAAACTTATCGTTGAGCGCTATGTGGCCATGAATGATACTATTGCTACCTCAGGAGCTCGGGACAGCCGAAGTTTTCCAAAGTGTTCTGATTATTTCACTACGGCGCTATGCGACAAAAGACGACACTATTGGTATCTACATTTCTAACAGACAGTGAGATATAGGCCCTAGGCAGTATCTTTTATTTCAATTACTCCTCTTTCTAATCATTTTTAGAAATTTGTTTTTAAATTTCATGTGTCAATGCTGTAGTTAGTAAATAGCTGTTTCCCTATTCAATATTATCATTATTATCATTAGGGGAAAATAACCTAAATGTTACGTCCATTATACTGTACTGCTTATCACCCTCACTATAACCACCACCACCACCACCACAAAGTTATGTTTAAAAGAAAGAAAACTGGTAGTTTAAGTATCATGTGCCAGTTCTGTAGTAGTATTCGTTATCATCCATAAAACAAATAAATCCACCGGGTGAAGCCGGGCACTACTGCTAGTGTTTTATAATACGTTCCATTATTATTTAATAATAATATATAGAGATAGTTACTTTCAGTCAATATCTTATTTGTTATAAACAATATCAATCATCTTTAAGTTTTCAACATTTTCAGTATAATTCTTAACTTATTATTCTCAGTTTTCAAAATTTACCAAACTTTCAATAGAATTCAATAAATTCTACAAATATAAAAGCAGGGTAATTTTCCTTACTAAAAATTAATGTGCATAATTGTCCCAAAATCTCATTCAAAATATAGCTTTAATAGAACACCTCAAAGTTGAGAAAATTCGATAATACTGTTCACAGTTGATAAGTTCTTCAACACAATCTCCTTAATACGCCGACAAAGTAATCCTTCCATTCTATACTTCCTAATATCGTTAATCATAATATAAATAAAATGACTGTCGTAAATATTCATAAACTCCCTACAATAATGTCTATCAAAATTCCAATCCTATAATTCTTCTTCCTACTTCCATAAAACTTCATTCTAACAAATTCTTCTTCCTAACGCATATATTCACAACAATAAATCTTCATTCGATCGAATAGCCAATCGAAAATTTTCATGATCCAAAAGAAATTCAAAAAAATCGAAAACCGAAAATAGAGGATGAATTCGCAAACGAATCAAAATCCTACTTGAAACTGTGGCTAAATATGAAAAGTTCTTCAACACAATCTCCTTAATACGCCGACAATGTAATAATAAATTAAATATTCAAAGATGGCGAAATGGTAATCTCCAACATACCTCACTCTACTACTAAAATAAAAGCCTCTTCTGCACCTTGTGCTGAGTCTTGTAGAAATTGCATATTCGAAAATACACAATGGTCTCCTCCAAAAACGGAACTGCGGTGCTGTTCACCCATCTGCCTCTCCTGGTCTCGAACTGGATTACGGACTCCTTCCTCTCGTTCCTTCCTGGATTGTGGACTGCATCTCTCAGATTCCGGGTTCTCGTTCGTCCAGAATGTAGACTCCATCTCTCTTGTGTGAAGAATTATTTAATTTTGTAGTAGCATTTAAATTTTATGTCGGATTTTGGTTTGGCCTCACATCCTCCGTAATTTTAAAATACGTAGTTATCGTACTCGTAAGTGTCGTTGATTACTCTTGAGATCCTCAGTTACTTCATTTGTTGTGTTCCTTGTTTATATTTAACCACTCATCGTCGTAGATTTAGTATAATGCGATAAATTCCTGCTCACTTCGCATAGTATAATATGGTGAAATAGTGAAATAAAGTTGTGGACTGACTTCACTGAAATGCTTTATCGTAAGAATGGATATTCTTTTAACTTTAAATATAAGACCCTCCATTTCACTCACTACCTCCTTCCAACACGTTCTTTACTGCATCGCTGGCCTTCTTCTAGCGATATATCTCGATGCTTAACATACAATTCCTTTGCGTCATTCACATAGTATTACATTCAACAAAATCTCAATTAAATCACATTTCTGCTTACGCATGAAAATTTCTGGTGTATAATAGCGTGTACTTTTAATTCTTTATTCCTCTGTATTCATGAGACATTACATTCTGCAACGCTTTCGATCTATTTCCTGTCAGTTAATCAGCTGATGACCTCACACCCCTCATTAACTTGCGTGCGCTGGCAAGAATGACCTTGAATAAATTTGAATTTCGAGTAACATTGCGGGATGCCTACAATCCTGGCATTCTTCGTCGCGTAACATATGTTTAGTACGTAATTCTTTCCTCTCGTTAACTAGACTTTACACTCGTAAAATTTGTATACGTTGAGACTGCTGTTTTGCTCCAATCGCTTCAGCAAAATACTGGTACAGTATCTTTTTTTATTAGCATGGCATTCTCCCGCCTTCTGCCCAAATCCTAGACTCAAGTACATACGCGCATACTGCCACAGTCATCACAATAACATTGGTTATAATGCATATCCCTCCCCCCTACACACACACCTACCCATGCTACCCGAGCATGATGTCGCAATGCCTATAAACAAACAAACAACAACATTCCGCTGGTAATAGTAAATCTGACTGCTGGAACCGTATATCTAGAGAAGACCTGACGTCCACCTCGTGGTGTATTGACGAGCTTTCTTGGCTGTCACCGTGGAAGTCCGGGTTCGATTTTCGGCTCTGCCAAGAAACTGAATTCTGGTCTTAAGTTTGGAATGGATTAGGCTCACCCTCACGAGGCATAACTGGGAAAAGATGGCTACGATTCCTACTTCAACCATCCTAGAAGGATGTCCGGGCAGGTCAGCAAGAGCCCGCTGATGAGCCAGCTTGGTGTTTCTAGGCAAAACTCCACACAAGACAAGGCATAAACCTAGAAACATTGCTCAGTTTTAATTCACTGGCCGTGAAAGCCAATATACCATATTTTTGGAATTTTTCATAGGGAGGTTAGGGCTGCTTTAGCTTTTAGCTCTCGCTGTAAAGAGGCTTGGGTGAACTTCATAAAATGGGAGGTAGCGCGCCTGTCGCTTCTCTTTTAGGGGTCCGGTCAGGGACACCAACAGCCCGCTATGAGCCAACTTGGTGTTCCTAGGCGAAACCCCACACAAGACACGCCATACCCCTAGAAGAATTGCTAAGTTTTAATCCTAGGAGGAGTTTTCTGTGGTTTACCATTTCTATTTCAGGCAAATGCATGATTGGCATCTAAATTTAGGTCGCGTCCAACTCGCCTCCAAATTCTATTCCCCAATTACAAATAAACACTACTACATCTATCTCAATAACACACGTTATCAGACACACTTACAACTAAGTGCAAGACCCGGATGTAGCAAAGCAACTAAATGAGCCAACAGTAACAGCAAAGCCTTCCCGACATTGGTTTATCCAACATAAATTTCACATTACAGACTGAGGTTGGAACTCCAGACACAGTTGATCAGAGGGGTGCATATTTGCCCTCCAGTTATCAAATCTCACTTGTTACTTCATACATACACGTGTTGTTAGAATAACGATCTGTTCCATATCTGATTGTGAGTACTGCTTTTCCTCACGTTGTTCATTTTCAATGAGCTACACAAATGTGTAACTGCTATTTGCATATAAATGAAATTCCGTATTCACAAATGCATTTTACGTTGAATGTGTTGGGTAAGCCCTATGTATTATTTCACTAATTAGATATGGCGCATCTCAAAGGCTCCTTTCGGTATTTTGCTAAGAGACCCTATCCACAGCAAACTCCCGTTCTAAAAATCTGACTTCATGTGCTCGGGCGTGAAGGACAGCTTGAAGACAATGCCGTTTAAAACAAGTTTACTGAATTCTTTTGGAACATTGAGTCACGGGCTTATTCCAGGTTTAATATTGGACGGTCTGTTGACTGAGTTTGTTTTTGAGAACAAACACACACCTAGTGCAATATACTTGAGTACTGCCTATCGCTTATTCCCAAATAAATATACTGACTCCACAAATCTACTTCTTTCACGTATTTAATGAATAAATTAGAATATGTATATAATAATATTTTATATGTAACATGACATATAAATTATAGTCAAGCCCTAAGTTAAAATATGAATTTGATATAGAAATTGAAAATAAAATTATTATTATTAATAATAATATGCATTAAGAAATATATCCAATGGTCATAAATTGCGATCATTACACTCCCAACCTCCTTTCTTATTAGAGAGAACTGCGACTGTGAGCAAGAGTAACACTGGTGAGCAGCTCACTTGCTCAGCCCTGCATTACATTTTTTCTTGTTCTCCTTTTTCAAAGTTGGTTCTTTCTACATCATCTATCGAACAAAAGGCTCTGCAAAATATGATTATAAACTATTTTAATCCAATAATATGTTTATTTGACGGAATGGACTCTGATGGACATACTGTAATTACGAAAGACTGTCCACGGTAATCTGCCTTAACTTCCTTACCTCAGATTTAAGCAGGATTTGATGAAATACAGTGGGTGGGCGGCCCATGCGAATGTGTGAAGAACATCGTTCAGACAAACTGGGTGTTAAAATAGTATCCAATATCTTGGGAGGTAATAGTATGTATTACAAAGGAGAAAATACGTGGTACAGTCATTGCGTTCTGAAACTTTACCCCTGGTGGATAGGCCACCACACGACTCTGTATGTTGCACACGCTGCAGCATTACCAGGCGTACACCTACACAGAACCACATCCACCCTCAAAATAGTCGCCGTTGGCCGTTACGCACTTTTGCCAACGTTGGTATAGCTGCTGGAAGCACAGCTGAAAACAGATGGCAGGAAGGTCCCGTATGGCTCTCTTGTGGCCATCATGAGTGCTTTCAGGCGAGGAAAGATAAATAAATTGTTTGGTGCGAGATTCGGTGAGTGCAGAGGTTGGGGCAAAACTGTCACCTGTTGCCTTGCAAGTTCCTCTTGGACAAGGCCAGAGCGATGTGCTGGGCGTTGTCGTGTAGCAACAGCCAAATCATTGTACGCTAAAGCCCAGGTCACTTACGGCGAATTGCATCGCGTAAACGGCCAAGGATCTCCTTGTAGAGGGTTTTGTTATCCGTTGCACCGTCTGATAGGAATTCCATGTGAACGATTCCATTTGAATCAAGAAACAGTTCCAGCATCACCTTGCCTTTTGACCTATCTTGTAGTGGTTTCTTCTGCCGTGGTAATGATGGCATTTTCTAGGTGGCTGCTTGTCGTTTCAGTTGCGGATCGTAAAGGAAACACCATATTTCGTCTCCCGTTATTATCCGGTTGAGAAACGCCGGATCATCGTTATAAGGTGGCAACAATCAAAAGAACCTGCGCAAAGCCCACTTCCCCGCGCATTCAATCTGAGTTGATGTGCGACGTCACAGAGGAGCGGTAGAGGGGGTCACATGCTGTCTGGCTGCCTTACCGAACACACTGCGGAGATACGCTGACAAGAGCTTCGAGGCCAATCCATTTTCGCACTCTTATAATTTTCTCAGTTTTATATACGTTTTCTTTATTGTAGTCCTATAATCCCTTGTCGTATAGCGTGTACTTTATTTGTAAATGTGTTTATGTATATAGTGTTGTGTACCATGCTATTCTAGTAATAGTATCATTTGAGTTTCGTTATGGCTTCTACTTCGAAGTATGGTAGCAAATCAGGACGACCATTAAGGGGACAATGTAGAGAAATAGTATATAACGTAACTGCTCACCTACGAGAACATAAAACCCTTCATGAACTCAATTATAATGTTGTGGCTTCAACAAGTAAAGCAACGGGTGTTTCAAAGTCATTCGTGAAGCGTATAATAGCGGAAGGGAAAACGTCTATGGCCAAGGGTCGTCTGCAGTTTTCTACACCTGATGCATTATTTCGTGTTGTTGATATTATAGCCTCTGTGTGTGTACGCTTTTTGGAACAGTATATTTCTTTAAAACATAGTTTACAACTAGGAAATCATAAACACTGTATTTTCATTTAACTCCGCGCTTAATACTTTCGGTCACTTTACATTTACTCTCGTTCTTTTAATTGCATTGCGTTTGCAGCATTAATGAACGAATAACCTCAATCGAACAGCTGGCTGCAGGTACTTACGATATGGTATGTGATGGCGATTGACAGCCAGCCGCGCCCGGGAACAGTTACGAATGCTTTACGTGATAAGCGCTTTTTTATTTCGATATCAATGAACTACGACCTACTGTATATCCGTTTTACATCTCAGCATGATGGGTGTAAATCACTGACTGGGCTATTAATTATATTATCATGGAGATAGCCTGTGCAACGGATTCTTGTCAGACGTAATTTAAGAATGGTGAGGTGCATAGAACACAAAGACCACTTCTATCCAGTCTAAAAACACTTATAGTGGGTGATGTATTGAAGATAGAGATATGCTCTCCCGGACTTTTCTGTAGAACTTTTCATGCTGAACAATTCTTACGCTCATAGTATACTGATATTTTTAACGGTTTGCCCAGCGTAAGCTTAAGAAGCGCACGGACGCAAAGTTCTTTTCCCGACCTTTTCACTGAAATCGTTACTGCTTGGCTTCCTTTGATCATAAATAAGTTATTTTCAACAGAAAGTTTCCTCGAGAAATACTTTACAGAATGGTGAAAACCGCATCAAAATCCATCCAGTGGTTCTCGAGATTACCTGTGACATCCAAGAATCGGGGACTCTGTTTTATACTAAGTAGAGGTTGTCGGGGGAGATCGGGACGAGCCGATGTGAGCTGCGCGAACCAAAGTAGCCGAGGGTTCTTTTGTTTGTTGTACCTTTATAGCACTAGTGATGAGGTCACCACAAATCGTCATGTGGCACATTGTGCTGGGTAACACGAGACATGTGGAGATCATCCGTCAGAATTTTGTGACACGTACTGTGCCCAACTCTAGGAATGGGTATTCCAAGATTCAGACACCTAGATATCAAGGGAAAGGCTACAGCCGCTTTTGAAAGTTGAGATATTTGAATATCGCGCTCCATTACTTCTAGAATGGAATGGAAACTTTGAGCAGCCAAGAGCATGTTAAGTGACGTAGCGAGTAGTAGCAGAGGTCGAGACTATTTGTTGATTAAATAGTTAGCCATGGAGTAGAGACTTGAGACTTGGATCAGATTACTGGCACGGCCAAATGAAAGAGAATGCACTTAGTCTCAAGTGAATCGGACCAGAGACACCGGAGATATGAGGATTTCCAGATTTCAGCGTGATCCAGCGTGGACCCGACCGTTTTGAATAAAAGCCGACCGGCCCAAGCATCATCAGCTCACTTCGAACCAAGCTCTTGCATGACAAGGTGCTGCTGCTACGATGAGCAAAGGCACATGGTTGCCGGATCTACGCAGAAGATATCTTTAAATTGTGATAGTCACAAAAGTGTTACGATACATGTGGAACATAGTAAGTTTCCGGCAGAGGGAATCACTAAGGTGATTGTTATTTTTCTACGGACACTGGTGAAATACTTTATTTCTATATGGACACATGCTAGACTTTGTCTAGAAAGTACTTTGTCACAGTCCAGTAATAATAATTCAATACTTGGATATTTTAATCCAATTAGCCAGTTTCATAAATTGTAACTTGATAACCACTCCGATCTTTCAGTATATTGAAGGCCAGTCTATCACGGTGTTGCTCATTAGCCGACAAAGGGAAACTATAAGTTGCTTCGCGCATGATAGATGGTGATATACCATGCCCAGGGAACGATCTTCAGAACAGCCGTTGATTGATTTAGACTGTCAGTGTTTTCTTGTACTGAAAAGATTACCGTGAGTTATGTTACAACTGACGTATTTGAGAATAGATCATTTGGATCTGACCCCATTTAAGCGAACTGCTATGGATTTAATTGAAGCCAATATTAAAATGGATCAGCAGTTACTTCAAACTTCAAGAAATATTTCCACTATGTCGTGTTAGACAGATTGTGGTTATATAATGGTGGCCGATACAAGGATTAGACGTGCGTGTCCAATAGGGCATGTATCTGGATAAATCTGGTACAGACCAGGTTCACTACGCTTCAAGACCAACGAGAAATGTAAGCCACATTTGACTTTTATATTATGCCTAGCTAATTGGAACAAACTCATTTTCTGCAGATAACCAACACATTTGTTTTTCTTCGTATTTTAATCTTGCAATGATTTACGCAAGACATATTAGAGTTATTCTGAGTATTTTCAGCACTCAGAACAGTTTAGGATCGATGACCGAGCATAACGAGCATTTATTTGAATGTTTCATATTTTTTGATAATCACGGTAATCAGCCGAGGTAACTGTAAAAGTTAATAATTATTTTTGTTGAGAAATGGATATTTGATCCATATTCGAAGAGTCGAACATGTGGATTCTCACATAATGAAATAATAATTAAACACATTTACAATAATATAACTAATAATAATAATAATAATAATAATCCACTAATAATAATAATAATAATGATTTTCATAACTTTTCTAAATAATTCTTGGATCTTATATTTTTTAATAATCACATTCATTGAGAGAGAGCTTATGAAGTAGTTTAATCATTTCTAGTTTGGAACAGGTGATTTTCCGAAGGATAGTGGTTAGCGCAAGCCCGCATTCAACCAACATTACAGTTCTGGTTGAACAGTTAATATTTGCAATGAGCAAAGTATATTTTTCAGATAACACGGAGAGGCATGAAACGGGAAGCAAATAATATTTGTATCAATTAGGATATTTTTGTATTTATATAAAATCATGACGTAGATACACATTCGAAAGTGAAATAGAGAGTATCATAAGTGTGGTAACTTCACGATTTGAACTGAATGGTAAAATAAAATAAACTTGTAAGTTTATAAATCTTCCAGTGTTGATAATAAGCAGAGGCTTGATTTATTGTATACATTTTGGGAAGAAAATGTATGTGTGTGGAGTAGTTGAAATGCCATTCCCAGGTGCGCATGTTTAAGTCGCAGGAATGAGGAGGTTTTTATTTGAGCATCAATCAAATAGCAGGTTCGATGACTCAGTGTTAAAGAAGGAGTATTGGAACTACACATTGCGTCGTATGAATGACCCAAAGGTTATTTCTTAAAAACCATCAGTTCTTATTTCAACCTTGTTTACGGATTCCATTAAGACTTTGATTTTGCTAGAACCCGGATTTGTCATGATGGTATTTTATTCTTCTTCAGAGGAAGACCTTTGCCGTTGTTGTTGGAATATTGTGTTCTTATAAAAATAATAGAATGGGCCACTGCCAATTAAAAATAATTATATAACCACGAATAATTTGAAGGATGTTTTCAATCCTAGTGTCATGAACTAAATGAATTTATTATGAAGCTACAATTCTTATTTCCGCATTCTGTTCAAGAATTGCAAGTTGTGAAAGTTACTAAAATGGCCATAAATATAAATATTTTTCTTAATAATGATTCCAAGTGGAAAATCGAATAGTTGAATGGTCCAACAATTTATTGGTCAAGTTGATGATTCTGAAATCATATATTTTGTTCGGAACTTGCAGTTCATAATCGAGTCACTTCTCGAAATGTTTAATGTTAGAAGAACAATTAATTTTGTTGTGCTTCGCACAGTTCTTCGATGCTATGCTCAAGGGTCAGATACATTTCATATATTGTTATTAATATGTGTACATAATTTGTGTTGATTCAGAGATAATAATTTTTTTTGACAATATTTTTTGAAACTGGAAAAATAAGTGAAAGTTAAAAATTCTATGAACAATTATTCTACGAGTGTTAATATTATGTAAAAATTCAACCAGTGAACTACAGTATTTCCAGTAAAGACAATTAAATTTGAACTGGATTTAATCATAAATAATGGATATAATTTTGGAACACAGTCTACAGGACTGATAATCAGACTTGTGTCTCCAAAGATAATTGTCCAATGTGTTGGAAAATTTCTGTACATTGTGTAAATAGTAATGTGGGTCGCCACATATGAATGATGCTGCTTTGAGCATTTTATTTTGCGGTCAATTTTAAATTCAGAATAAAATGAGATAATTTTACATGATGTGTTATGCCCAGTTGAATCTCCTTCTATCCTTATTGTTGCATTGAGCCAAAAATCAGTAAAGCATTTTTTTTCATATGATGTCGTTTTTGCGATTAGCTTTAACCCATCTGGCGCCCCGGGATATTTTGACTCTCGTGCTGACTGATTTTTGGTAAAATGCATATGTGGTCGTGCGGACTCCGGTCTAAACGGGCACATAAAATAAGATAGAGAGAGAAATGGCTTCGAACGTGGGGCTCGAGTTAGACACGGTCAATCGCATGCCGATTTAAATTGTGATAATTTTTATATAGATATTTTGGGAGTTGAGAGATGTCTGGTTTGGATGAATAAATTAGTAGGAAACCCAATTAGTGGGGAAAATTAAAAATTTAACTGGGTTAATAATTAGAATGGGTTTGATTATTTTAGATAATGGCTTAACCATTAGGGCGTCAAGTAAATTCAGTAGTAAACGTTCGATGACTGGACATACGCATTATTAGAATCCAGGTGGAGGATATTTGAGAACTTGCATATTTTTCTTGTGATATTGTGGTAAATGTAATTCGTAAAAGTAGAGAATTTTGTTTTTCCATCACGTCGACATTAGGACAAATCTCATTTTATTAGAGTGTTCCAATTAGCTATTCATATTTCTTGTTCTAATTATAATCTTGTGTCTGCCAACATGTATACCCCTAAGTTTTGAATAATAATTGAAAATTATGGAAGAGATGATGAGGATGATGAGGAGTTTGGAAGAGAGTTCCAAAGAAGCTGGACTGCGTGTAGCAGCCATTATGAAAGAAAATACAGAGGCTTTGGAAAAGAAACTTAAAGAAAATTCTGATTCTCTAGAAAATAAACTTAAAGAAAGTTTAAATGATAAACTTAAAGAAAATTCTGATTCTTTAGAAAATAAACTTAAAGAAAGTTTAAATGATAAACTTAAAGAAAATTCTGATTCTTTAAAAGATAACTTGAAAGAAAGTTCCGATTTGTTAGAAAGCAGGTTAAAAGATAACTTGAAAGAAAGTTTAGATGATAAACTCAAGGAAAATTCCGATTTGTTAGAAAGCAGGTTAAAAGATTACTTGAAAGAAAATTTAAATAGTAAATTTAATTCTATGGAAAATAAATTTAAAGAGAATTCCGAAATCTTGAAAATGTCACTTGAGAGTAAAATGACTAAATTATGCGAAAAAACACATGAGCTCGAAACTTCATTAGCCACTAACGCAAGTTTAATGGACGATAAATTTCGCGATGCCGATCTAAGATCCCAAAGCTTAGCTGATAGGATAGAACATGGTCTTAGGAAAGTTGGTGAAGACATGATCAACCTAGAAATCAGAGTGAAGAAAAAGAGCAATGAGATGGCAACTCTAGTTGTTCAACGTTTGACAGAACAATTCAAAGAACTCATAGTGGGAGAAATAAGAGAAGGTGTGATTAATGAATTACAAACTGAAATTAAAACCACACTTATCGATGAAATTAAAGACACACTCAAGCTGGAGAACCAAGAGGGAGTCAAGGAAATTAGGGAATCTTTGTCATCCCATATTCAAGTAATTTCCAAAGATATTCAAGCAACTCAGAAGGACATATCAGATGTGACAGGGTCGTTGAAAAGTCACGAGGCTGTTATGAACCAGATATCCACTGATGTCAAGGAGAACTGTAAGGAAACCGAAGAAATTAGAAAAATGGCAGAAGAAAACCATAAGGAAATTGAGGCTATGAAAACCCAAATCAAGGACGAGAAACAGTATGACCATCTGTTGAAAATGCCAAGTATAAGGGGAGAAGAACAGATACAGATAAACCTAGGAGCAGCTAGAGAAACTGATAGTCAAAGACAGGATGAGGTCAGGACAGTATTTCAATCCAACCCCATAACTGTATTCAAGAATGTAGAGGATAAGCCTTTTAAATTTTCAGGGCGAGATTCTGTGACACCCGTAGAATTCTTGAGAGAAGCAGGTGATTACCTAAAAGATTCCAAAATCCCTAAGGAAAGACAGATCCGAGTGATAGGGAAATTTTTGGAAGGTCCCGCACTTCTTTGGTTTAGAGCTTTTAGGTCCACTCTCACCAATTTTGAGGAGTTTTCCCGAGGGTTATTAAAAAAGTTTTGGTCCCCGGAAACCCAACAGCAAGTCAGAGCAGAATTATATTCAAAGAGATTCTCGACGTCACAACCTACTCGATACTCTACGTACTTTTCTGGACAGCTTTCTAAACTTCAACATTTAGATCCGCCGATGCCAGATAACGAATTGATTACTGCATTGATACGTCAGTTTCCAGCAGACGTCCAAAGGACTTTGATCGCTGCTGATATCTATAATATGGAGCAATTTGACGAAGTATTACAGAAGCTGGATCATACGAACGCTCAATTCTTCCATCAGAAGGGAGGAAAGAATAACAACGCTGTGTACGGTGTTATGGCCGACAGTTATTCCCAAACACCTCGAGAGATTCGAGAGAGGCGAGAAGAGAAAACGCCGAGGGAAGAACCCGATAAAAGAGGATGGAATCAGAACAATAACAGATACAGTTACAAGCCTTATGCGAGACCGGATTGTGGATATCGATATATTACTCGATGGAGAAGGCCAAGGGATAATCAAGGAAAGTACCAGGAAAGAAGGTACTATGGTAGAAACAATAACTACAATAACAGAGGGAATGTGAACACTCGTCAGTCCAATGAAGAGTTCAATAAGGAGACGAGAAAGAACTTGAAAGAAAGACACCAAGAAAACTTGCAGTTCTTGGAACAGAAGCCCAATGAACCAGGTCCATCGGGAACACAACAATCCCGAGGGAATGGAAAAGAAAAAAGAACTTCGAATTCACAGTAGAAGATAGAATTTTAAACACTTTCACTTCCAGGATTATTAAATGGCAAGCAGAGGATGATGACTTAATTCAACATAATGACGAACGGAAAGAAATGGGTACAAGAATTAAAATGCCAATCATATCATGCGAAGTATTCGGTATGCCTGTCGATACTTTAATTGATACTGGGGCTATGCTTTGTCTTGTGAGCGAGAAGCTTTATATTCTGTGGAAGCTCAAAGAGAATTTAGAGGAGATTCCAGTATCAGGAATTAAAATCCAAGGAATAATACCCAACAGAATATCTCTGTGTAAAACACAATTATACTTATGTGTTACTATTGGAGGACATGATTTCCGACATGTGTTTGTAGTAATGAAGGACATGGCTTTTGACATGATATTGGGAGCGGATTTCATTCAGAAATATCAAGCAGTGATAGACATGAAGACAGAGACGATCAGATTCAAGAATACCGAAGAGATAAACTTCGAGGGAAAAGAAGAGGAAGACATAGAGGGAGATGCTCAATGGTCTCTGATTTTTCATGAAGCTGAAGGAAGAGAAGTCTACACTGAGAAGGAGTCCCCAGAGCTAGGAACATTTTTGGAAGAGTACCACGATATTTTTGATATTAAACCTGGTGAAATTAAAGATTTTGAATATCGTATTTGTGTAAATGATGATGCACCTTTCCATGCTAAATTGTATCCGGTAGCGGAAAAGCATCGAGAAATGGTAAAAGTGCTTATCAAAGAGATGGAAAGTAACAATGTGATTGAAAAGTACACTACCTCTTATGTCAATCCATTAGCAGTAGTGTCTAAGCCAGATGGAAGTCTGAGACTATGTTTAGACGCGCGAAATTTGAATTCAAGATTGCTGCCAGAGTATGACAGACCACCAATCATTAGGGAACTGTTAAGGAAATTCCAAGGCAAGGTCTGGTTCTCTAACATTGATCTCACTTCGTCCTACCACCACATTAGGCTTAGTGAAGATTCCAAAAAGTTTACAGGGTTTATGTTTGACCAGCAGACATATGTATTCCGCCGTCTACCATTTGGGGTCAAAATATCTGGATCTGTTTTGATCAGAGCACTGGAACAAAACTTGAGTCCTGAAGTAAAAGAGATAGCAATTCGTTACATAGATGATATCCTAATTGCATCTGAGACTAAGGAGGAACATTTGTTACATCTTCAGATGTTATTCGCAGATTTGAGAAAAGCGAACTTTAAAGTAAACCTTCGAAAATGTCAGTTCTTTCGGAAGGAAATAAAATTTTTGGGCCACATTTTGGATGGTGAAGGATACCGTCCCAATGAGACAAAGATACAGGTGATTGCAAATTTCCCTAGACCTACTAGAGTGAAGTATGTCCGCAGTTTTCTCGGGACATGCCAATTCTTTGCAGGGCATTGTCCAAGCTTCACCAAGACGGTTGCTCCATTGCAGGAATTATTTAAAAAAAAGGAAACAAATGGAAATGGAATGAAGATTGTGAACAATCATTTCAAGATTATGGGATCGAATCATCTCTATTCCACCTGAGATTGAACCAAGTCGTCAGATGAGGTAAACTCTAGCTTTAGACAAATTGAGGAGCCAAGCTGAGAAAAGAGAGCGCAGAGTGAGAGGAAAGCGTTTTCGCAGACCCTTGCGCGTAGGAACTCTTGTTTTAGTGAAAAGACCTACACCCTCTGACGTGCAAAATCGAGTGTACTCGAAGTTTGCAAGCCTTTACGCTGGACCCTATCGTATTGTGGAAGTAAACAACAATGGAAGCTATGAAATCGCCAATACACGAACTGGTAACATCGTGGGAACTTATAATGCAGCGAATTTGAAGATTTATTATTCAAGAACCAGATGATTTAATGTGTAGATAGGAAAAATAAAAAAATTCCAATTTTTATTTTTTGCTAGGTGTGGGGTGGATGTGCCCAACTCTAGGAATGGGTATTCCAAGATTCAGACACCTAGATATCAAGGAAAAGGCTACAGCCGCTTTTGAAAGTTGAGATATTTGAATATCGCGCTCCATTACTTCTAGAATGGAATGGAAACTTTGAGCAGCCAAGAGCATGTTAAGTGACGTAGCGAGTAGTAGCAGAGGTCGAGACTATTTGTTGATTAAATAGTTAGCCATGGAGTAGAGACTTGAGACTTGGATCAGATTACTGGCACGGCCAAATGAAAGAGAATGCACTTAGTCTCAAGTGAATCGGACCAGAGACACCGGAGATATGAGGATTTTCGGATTTCAGCGTGATCCAGCGTGGACCCGACCGTTTTGAATAAAAGCCGACCGGCCCAAGCATCATCAGCTCACTTCGAACCAAGCTCTTGCATGACAAGGTGCTGCTGCTACGATGAGCAAAGGCACATGGTTGCCGGATCTACGCAGAAGATATCTTTAAATTGTGATAGTCACAAAAGTGTTACGATACATGTGGAACATAGTAAGTTTCCGGCAGAGGGAATCACTAAGGTGATTGTTATTTTTCTATGACACTGGTGAAATACTTTATTTCTATATGGACACATGCTAGACTTTGTCTAGAAAGTACTTTGTCACAGTCCAGTAATAATAATTCAATACTTGGATATTTTAATCCAATTAGCCAGTTTCATAAATTGTAACTTGATAACCACTCCGATCTTTCAGTATATTGAAGGCCAGTCTATCACGGTGTTGCTCATTAGCCGACAAAGGGAAACTATAAGTTGCTTCGCGCATGATAGATGGTGATAAACCATGCCCAGGGAACGATCTTCAGAACAGCCGTTGATTGATTTAGACTGTCAGTGTTTTCTTGTACTGAAAAGATTACCGTGAGTTATGTTACAACTGACGTATTTGAGAATAGATCATTTGGATCTGACCCCATTTAAGCGAACTGCTATGGATTTAATTGAAGCCAATATTAAAATGGATCAGCAGTTACTTCAAACTTCAAGAAATATTTCCACTATGTCGTGTTAGACAGATTGTGGGTATATAATGGCGGCCGATACAAGGATTAGACGTGCGTGTCCAATAGGGCATGTATCTGGATAAATCTGGTACAGACCAGGTTCACTACGCTTCAAGACCAACGAGAAATGTAAGCCACATTTGACTTTTATATTATGCTTAGCTAATTGGAACAAACTCATTTTCTGCAGATAACCAACACATTTGTTTTTCTTCGTATTTAAATCTTGCAATGATTTACGCAAGACATATTAGAGTTATTCTGAGTATTTTCAGCACTCAGAACAGTTTAGGATCGATGACCGAGCATAACGAGCATTTATTTGAATGTTTCATATTTTTTGATAATCACGGTAATCAGCCGAGGTAACTGTAAAAGTTAATAATTATTTTTGTTGAGAAATGGATATTTGATCCATATTCGAAGAGTCGAACATGTGGATTCTCACATAATGAAATAATAATTAAACACATTTACAATAATATAACTAATAATAATAATAATAATAATAATAATAATAATAATAATAATAATAATAATAATAATAATAATCCACTAATAATAATAATAATAATGATTTTCATAACTTTTCTAAATAATTCTTGGATCTTATATTTTTTAATAATCACATTCATTGAGAGAGAGCTTATGAAGTAGTTTAATCATTTCTAGTTTGGAACAGGTGATTTTCCGAAGGATAGTGGTTAGCGCAAGCCCGCATTCAACCAACATTACAGTTCTGGTTGAACAGTTAATATTTGCAATGAGCAAAGTATATTTTTCAGATAACACGGAGAGGCATGAAACGGGAAGCAAATGATATTTGTATCAATTAGGATATTTTTGTATTTATATAAAATCATGACGTAAATACACATTCGAAAGTGAAATAGAGAGTATCATAAGTGTGGTAACTTCACGATTTGAACTGAATGGTAAAATAAAATAAACTTGTAAGTTTATAAATCTTCCAGTGTTGATAATAAGCAGAGGCTTGATTTATTGTATACATTTTGGGAAGAAAATGTATGTGTGTGGAGTAGTTGAAATGCCATTCCCAGGTGCGCATGTTTAAGTCGCAGGAATGAGGAGGTTTTTATTTGAGCATCAATCAAATAGCAGGTTCGATGACTCAGTGTTAAAGAAGGAGTATTGGAACTACACATTGCGTCGTATGAATGACCCAAAGGTTATTTCTTAAAAACCATCAGTTCTTATTTCAACCTTGTTTACGGATTCCATTAAGACTTTGACTTTGATAGAACCCGGATTTGTCATGATGGTATTTTATTCTTCTTCAGAGGAAGACCTTTGCCGTTGTTGTTGGAATATTGTGTTCTTATAAAAATAATAGAATGGGCCACTGCCAATTAAAAATAATTATATAACTACGAATAATTTGAAGGATGATTTCAATCCTAGTGTCATGAACTAAATGAATTTATTATGAAGCTACAATTCTTATTTCCGCATTCTGTTCAAGAATTGCAAGTTGTGAAAGTTACTAAAATGGCCATAAATATAAATATTTTTCTTAATAATGATTCAAAGTGGAAAATCGAATAGTTGAATGGTCCAACAATTTATTGATCAAGTTGATGATTCAGAAATCATATATTTTGTTAGGAACTTGAAGTTCAAAATCGAGTCACTTCTCGAAACGTTTAATGTTAGAAGAACAATTAATTTTGTTGTGCTTCGCACAGTTCTTCGATGCTATGCTCAAGGGTCAGATACTTTTCAGATATTGTTATTAATATGTGTACATAATTTGTGTTGATTCAGAGATAATAATATTTTTGACAATATTTTTTGAAACTGGAAAAACAAGTGAAAGTTAAAAATTCTATGAACAATTATTCTACGAGAGTTAATATTATGTAAAAATTCAACCAGTGAACTACAGTATTTCCAGTAAAGACAATTAAATTTGAACTGGATTTAATCATAAATAATGGATATAATTTTGGAACACAGTCTACAGGACTGATAATCAGACTTGTGTCTCCAAAGATAATTGTCCAATGTGTTGGAAAATTTCTGTACATTGTGTAAATAGTAATGTGGGTCGCCACACATGAATGATGCTGCTTTGAGCATTTTATTTTGCAGTCAATTTTAAATTCAGAATAAAATGAGATAATTTTACATGATGCGTTATGCCCAGTTGAATCTCCTTCTATCCTTATTGTTGCATTGAGCCAAAAATCAGTAAAGCATTTTTTTCATTTGATGTCGTTTTTGCGATTAGCTTTAACCCATCTTGCGCCCCGGGATATTTTGACTCGTGCTGACTGATTCTTGGTAAAATGCATATGTGGTCGTGCGGACTCCGGTCTAAACGGGCACAGTAGCATGGCTGACTCCTACTGCTGCCGGGAGAGTATCTACCGATTGGGAGCGGTTAGCACGCACCAACGCAGCAACTTCCTGGATCTTGTGTTCCATTCGAACTGTTTGTGACCGACCAGTACGCACATCATCTTCCAAACTGTCCCGTCCTTGCACAAAATGTCGGTGTCACATGAACACAACACTGCGTCCTCACCGAACACTTTCTGCATCATTTTAAACGTTTCGGCAGCGGTTTTGCCGAATTTCTGGCAGAACTTATTGTTTTCCCTTTGCTCCAACTGCTACTGGCGTGTTCAACTCACCGTCACAACAACGACCGTACCTCTGCTGCCAGTGCATGCACTCAACTGTCTCTTGCGGGGACGAGAGACTAACGGACATGGTACCATACCACGGCGCCACCTAAGCGCTATAGTGCCGTCATGTGGTAAGTCTCAGAACTTAATGACTGTACTACGTATTCAGATGAGCACAATTTCTACAGTGCCTACTTTCTGAGATATGTACTTTGGAACAGAGGGAGAGCTCAGTGTGGCGTTAATTCTTTGCAATGAATCCCTATGCTCATTGAAGGACGTAAGGCACTACGGTATACGCCCAGAGTTAAGTGTAACGTACACAAACGCACACTAACACTACATCCACTAGGCAACTGGCCTTCTTTGACGGAGAGCGATACAACGACTCAGGTCATCTCTGAAACGAAACTTTTGTTTTCATTATTCCTTGTGACGTATCACCATCCCATGCTAGGGGTATCAACAACGATTACCTAGTGGTCTTCACCGCCTATGAACAAGTACCCAGGTCTCAGAGAAGGCGCTGTAGGACCCAAGTATAATAGACATATTTCTTCTTTTGATGTATGCTATCGCTTCCTAAAATACTGGATACCTACTTTGTTTAACACCCTTTGCACATGTCTTAAGGTCCTCAGTGTTCACAAGAAAACACTCAATTCGCATGGAACCTAAGGAATCTTTAAGTTGTTTTCACCGTAACTACATTTTTTAATCAGCAATCACCTCAAAGTTGAACAATGTAAAATATAGAGCAAAAAATGTGAAATGATACGGTTGCTGGTCAAGCAATGTCCGATATATTTGAAAGCCTATCCACAGCTATCCTCTACCTGGGAGTCTCACAAGCGTTGATGTTAGGTGAGTTAGCTGGGCTTGTTTGTAAGAAACAGTCAACGACAGGTTTGTAGATAGTTTGTATTGACCGCTGACATGTACAGTAAGTGTCCTGAGTAGGGGGGTAAGGCGGTTTCTAACCCACCCATTTTATTTGTACCAGACTGTACAAGTTAAAATAATTAATATGTCTCAAACGCATGGTCGGATGTTGACAAATGAGGTGTCCTAGGACTCGGGCTGACGTCCTCTTTCCTATGGACCATGTATTATATTTTTCAAAATTTTTTTAAAATTTTTCGTTTTCGAAAATAGGCTATAGCTTGAAAACCAAACAGGATAGAACGTTGTGCCATGGCTCAAACGAATGGTCTTTATGACCTTTATTTTTTGTAATAAAACCTTTTTTATTTTTTATATTTTTTTGAAAACACTCGAATTTTGAAAATCCTATATTTTGGAAACTAGGAACTCTACAAAAAAAATTGTTTAACGTAAATCAATGGTCCCTACCCCCTCTACCCCCAAAATAAATTTCAAGTCTCTAGAGGAAAAAATTGAGTTTTGTAAGTAGTGGGGTAACACGGGAGCTGCTTACAAAAGCAAGTGGTGAGCCCCTGCGACCTTGGAATGGAAGGAGCCATGCTAGGAGGGAGTGCTTGGATTCGTTTTTTTCGTCTCGTCGTGCTCTTTACGGGAATGTAGGTGTCGAAAATGTGAAAATCTGGAAACACAGTCTTTTTGGGGTAAAAACGTGATTTTAGACGTTTTGCTATATCTCGCGAACCAATCATGCTAGAGGCGTGTACGACGGGTCCAAGGACTCGGGCTGACGTCCTCTTTGCTATAGATCACTCGTTATAATTTTTAATAAAATTGGAAACTCGATTTTGAGGTAAACACGTGTTTTTTGTGATTTTGCCGATATCTCACGAACCAATAACGCTAGAGGCATGTACGACGGGTCCAAGGACTTGGGGTGACGTCCTTTTTGCTATTGACGACTCGTTGTAATTTTAAAAAATTGGGAAACGCGATTTTGGGGGTAAACATGTGTTTTTTGTGATTATTGCCGATATGTCACGAACCAATAACGCTAGAGACATGTACGAGGTGTCCTAGGACTCGGGGTAACGCCCCCTTTCAAATGTGGTAGATTTTTTTTCCACAAAATAATTCACAAAGGGCCTAACGCCATACATGTTGAAAAAACGTTTTCTTTTTCTTTACCTGTTTATAATGTCCATGAAGCGTGGTGGTTGAGAGAGAAAATACGGCTGGGTGTGTGTGTGTTTCAACGAACCTGTCGCTGACCAAGGTGGCTGTGTTCAATAGATCAGTCGATATTTCGACGGGTCGGTGTATGACAGAGCGAGGGTACGTTTTTTCACACCTTTTACCTTTAACGTGTAAACGGTGATGAGAACTTGGTTCTATGTTGGTCGAAGCGAGTACAGAAAACAAACTTGCTGAGGAGCAGGAGGTGAATGTCATTTGAACTTATTGGATGGCGTTGATCTGACTTGACAACAGGTGCAATGGAAAATGACCATGACGCTTTAAAGTGAAATAATCTGACCATCGTGGTGGCAGGGGAATGCGAAAGACATGTGAACACATGTGTGAAACCACATGCACGCTAAACCAGTGACATCCTGTCTTGCTTCGTACGTGACAAAATGCAGGTCCATGTGAAATTTGATCTTCCACAGGTGTTCGCTTGGGACGTTAGCTGTCCACGTGCATGATAACTGTTAACAAGTTACATCCTGTTTTGCTTTGTACGTGACAAAATGCAAGTTCATGTGAAATTTGATTCGCCGCAGGTGTTCACTTTGGGCGTTAGCTGTCCACGTGACCGATAACAAAATGTTCAAAGCGTGGGAAAAAAATGATTATACATGCAACGTAGCATATATAAAGACATGTCGTTATCATTTCCACTCTCACTTGGGTGGACTACCTTTGAACACACTGCGTTGCATGAAACCCCTGGTCTTGTTTAACAGTTTTGGTGTTGGTGGAAAATACTTAACCTTGTTGTGGGGTAGGTATTTATTTATATATTTATTCATTTATACATTTATTGATTAATATATATATTTACAAGCAATTATTTATTGCTTAGGTAATTAATGATTTTATTTATTTGTTTGAAGATAACCGGCATACCTTACATGTCTGAGGGAGAAGAAACCATTGCACTTTTGAGCCCACTAGAAGGGAAGAGCAACAAGTCACTGCAAGTAAAGGTGAGATGATTTTTTTAAACTAACTTGTTTCATTTTTTTGTTTTATGTTTTATTTTATGAAATGTATGTATTAACCTGAATTTAGGTATTTATAGCGGTTTATTTTATTTATTTTTAGAAACTTGGAAAGAATAGCCTTACCGCCGTAGCAGTCGCTGAAAAAAACCAGAAACGCACTAAAGCGAAACCACTGCCAAAGAGTGAACTGCTTAAAACTCAGGTAAGTCCAACTTAAAAATGCTATTCCATTTTACCACTACTGAAAATTCGTAGACAAAAAAAAATCATTACCTGTACATGACTGGGACAATGATTGCTTTCTTGATTAATGGCTATGTTGTTGTTGTTGACTGGAAAAAGTACAAGGCCATGTTGGATTTTCTAAAAATAAAAATAATAAATTTAATTTATGACTGGTTCCCTATGGACTCAACGAATATCCACAGGTTTGAACATGATAATGTGAACAAAATGACATGACATTCATTTTTGTTTATATATTGGTTAAAGGGAGGGTGGGGGAATGTAAATGACTGTAGCTTTATAAAAAAGAAAATAAGTACATGGGTTACTGTTAGTGCCAACATACAGTTTATTTTTAATGGTGTTTTGATATATTAATGCCAATTAACGTTAACGTTTTATTTACAAGTATTGATTGATTGATTGATTGAGTGATGGGTTATTTTGTTTGCTTTTAGGTGTCGTCATGTGCCATTAACGTAATGAACAGACAGTGAACAAGCATGCATTATGCTTTAAAGTACTCTGTGCTCTTGTGCAATGTTAATAACTTACAATAAGAAAAAGTTTTATTATAACACATGGCGTTAGTACCAAATACAACAAGTGAGCAAGTTGGTTTACCACGTGGGTTAAATTTAAAATCAGAACATGATCGATGGTTAACATTTGAATCCTGGCCTGTAGGCTTTTTGTCGACGCATGAACTTGCAAAAGCCGTTTTTTTTACTTGAACCGAGAAGATGTGGTGCGCTGTGTGTTTTGTCGTATTGAACTTTCACACTGGGAAGAAGGGGATGATCCCTTTAGAGACCATTTGCGATGGTCTCCTCACTGTCCTTACATGCTTGGAAAGCAAGTGGGTAACCTACCCGTGCATTCATTTTACCGAACCACAAGACCATTGGCCGCTACTTACGTTGCTGAATCACAAATAAATAATAATAATGATGTATTACCAGCCAACGGTAGTGTCGATATATGTGGTCCATATGCCATAGACAGTGTTGAATTGGCGTGTGCTTTTGAAAAATTGGGAGTTTACAAGACTAAAGCACTAGCACACTCAGAGTACAGCTCTGTTGAAAAACGTTTCGAATCTTATAAAAATGTTTGGTCATTAATATTAAAACACCTTACCAAACAGCTAAGTGAAGCTGGATTTTTTTTATACTGGTGAAGGGGATAAAACAATATGTTTTTATTGTGGATTTGCTTTAAAGGATTGGCAAATGACTGATGACCCTTTTGTGCAACACGCTCGTTGGTTAACAAACTGTAAATACATGGTGTTGCTTAAAGGTCAGGAATTTGTGAACACTATTCGTAAAGAAAAAGTGATTGCAGCACAAGACATAAAAGTGCCTTTAGAGTTAGAGCACGCGGAGCAAATACATAAGGCTGAAAGAAAAGACTTGTCTCACGAACAGATACAAAAGTGTGACCAACAATTATGTAAAATTTGTTATCAAGATGAACTAGGTGTTGTATTTTTTACCCTGTGGACACATGATAGCCTGTGTCAAGCGTGCATTAGAACTTAACACTTGTGCTATATGCAGAAAAGTAGTATCTGCTACAGTTAGGGCATTTCTTGCATAACTAGTATAATTTATTCGCCATGCATAGTGCAAAATCCCTAATTGCACAATATTATTAAAGCTGTTTTAGAGTGTAATAGATATGCTTTTGTTTTGTTTATAGACTACTACAATGAATGTTTTGAATGCTGTGGGACAATCATGTGGCTTAGAGACAAAGAAGCTCAGCGAATTGCCAACGCATATTCCATTCCGCATTATCAAGATTCGGAAATTGAAAACAGCATATGGTGATCGTGTACTTTGTGTATGTGAAAACTTTGAGACATTTCTGCCTATACGGTTTAATGATATGTCGGAAAGTGTTTTTGATGAAGTCAATAATGCTGTGCAACCTGTACACTTAATTTATGAAGGTTTTAAAAACAATAGGTGCATGGTTCGTTTTAATTAAATAAATTTAAAAAATGTGAAATAATAATGGAAAATATAAGTAATGACAATATACTGAAAAAGAAAGAAAATATGTGTATAGAATAGTAATGTTTTAGTGTTTAGTGTTGTCTTTAAAAATATTATGATGAAACAAAAAAACAAGAAATGTATATAAAGTTTGTAAATAAATGCAAAATCATGTTACAATGTTGTTTTATTTTATACAAAGTTAGTATATTTAACATTGCAGAGTATACATGATTATGACAATAAATGCACACTGAATACAAGCCTTTCTCACTTTACAATAGTCTGTTATAGTTTTAAACACAAGGCTTGTTGTAGATTATTTTATAGCAATGCCCATTCAACGTTGTTTTCGAAAAGTGGGAAGCCGCAATGGTTGTATAGGCATAAAAGCTTTATTGTTATTACTATTTAGTCACTTTGATCCCCTTGCATATCAAGAGCAGATGACCTAGTTGTTCCACTCTTTAAAACGACATTAACAACACTACCTCTTGCATAGTTTGTGATGTTGATGGCTCTTGCGACGTGGAAGATGGATTAAAAATAACTTTTAGAACTGGGGTTAAACGTTGCTCATTAAACAATGCACTATTTTGAGTAGCAATATGGTTTTCTTGATTTTTTGTCGACGGCAACTGTGTTTCATGCAGCACACTACATTGATGATCACAGACACTTAAAACCTCACTATTTTTACTTTTTAGGTCACCACGACAATGTTTGGAACGTTGCTTTGAACAACGCCAAATAACAGTTCCATTTTTATTGGTTCGTTTCACAATATATGAATATCCTTTATAGTATGCGTAAGGCTTACCATACCTAGTCACTGATACTTCCATATCAACTGTCAAGCATAGACTAAGCTCTAGTAAAGTCAACTTGGTAATAAGAATACTAGTTTAGTGTGAGAGCAAATATGGATCCAAAGAGTTCAGGTAAAAGTGAAAGCAAATAAGCAAATATAAGAAACAAGAGTGGGGGGTAAAAGTGGTCGCAAAGTGGCAGACCCATTACACAATAATTTCAGCACGACGAAGCTCTTGTTCAATTTCTTTGATTTCCCAATCGTGACCGATATGCCCAGCTTGTCGTAAAGCATGCAATTGTCGAAGCCGTTGAATTAGCTTACTGGGTTTGTTCCAGTATACAAATTTAACAAATGATTTTTTAGGTGTAAACAAAGCATTACCATTATCATGATCATTATCATCATCATGATCACCATTATCATCATGACCATCATCACTGTTACTATATAGTCCTTTTTGATCCTCTTGCAATACCTCTTTATTTATAGTCTGAGTTGATTTTGATAGTGTTGAAGGTTTCTTGGACGTTGACAACTGTCCTAACATGACGTTTTGAGGACATGATAAGTCCTTTTGAACAAACACTGCAGTATCTTTAGCCGCAATATCGTTTTCTTGAACTTGCTTTTTAGCATTTTGATAATTGTTTGTAAACAGTAAGCGTGGTTCGTTTCGAGCACTACATTGATGAACACTCACACTTAAAACCTTTCCATTTTTACTTTTCAGATTGCCTCGACATTTTGTTGACCTCTCTTTTGAGCATCGCCAGAATATTATTCCATTCACATTCTGGCGATTATAGTTATAGGAGTAGCCTTGATAGAGTGCACGTAGCCTACCTTTGTTGGTTGTAATAAGTTCCATAGTAGTAACTGACCTGTCAGTACGATGTTCACACTACAAAGGTTACAACTGTTTTGCTGATGGAGTGACCTACCATAAGCTTATATATTGGCTTATGTGTTGGCTTTTTGTGTTGGCTTTTCGTGTTGGCTTTTCGTGTTGGCTTTTGTGTTGTCTTATGTGTTGGCTTTTTGTGTTGGCTTTTTGTGTTGGCTTTTCGTGTTGGCTTTTCGTGTTGGCTTTTTGTGTTGGCTTTTCGTGTTGGCTTTTGTGTTGGCTTATGTGTTGGCTTTTTGTGTTGGCTTTTTGTGTTGGCTTTTCGTGTTGGCTTTTCGTATTGGCTTTTCGTGTTGGCTTTTTGTGTTGGCTTTTCGTGTAGGCATTTCGTGTTGGCTTTTGTGTTGGCTTTTCGTGTTGGCTTTTTGTGTTGGCTTTTCGTGTTGGCATTTCGTGTTGGCTTTTTTGTATTGGCCTTTCGTGTTGGCTTTTTGTATTGGCTTTTCGTGTTGGCTTTTTGTGTTGGCTTTAGTATTGGCTTTTGTATTGGCTTATTTGACAAGTTATTTGTGTCAATGTATTTAGTGGATTTTTTCTTGGTGTTGGAAAGTAGTTGAAAGAGAGGGAATATTTAAAGACTTAACCTCAGCTCACTAACCTAACCTAACCTAACCTAACTTTGCCTAACTTAACCTAACCTTTCAACTCTCAGATGTTAATTAAATTCTGTGCATAGTCGAGTTGGAACCCAAGACCTCAGGGTAAAAAAAAAACAATTATTTTTGACGACTTATTTTGGTAACTTGTTTTAATGGCTAACCTAACTTTACCTAACCTAACCTAACCTCAGCTCACTTTGGATATTACTAGTAAGTGTTCATATCCTCTGCTAGGTAGCATGCTAGTAGTACAGGTAGTGCTGATATTTACCGCTAGGTAGCGGAAACATACTTTGCATGTTGCATGTGACACTTGTGAAGTTTAACCACATGCAAGACGTGCTTGTATAAGTTCTCTATTTAAACTCAATATACAATTAACCACTAAATGTTCAGTACTAACATGTATAGCCATGTTTAGGGTATATAGGAGACCCTTAGCAAGAAAGGCTGTCTAACCCACGAGTGTACAGCCTTGTCATACGCAGTAAGCACCTGTTGGCAGAAAACAACAACAACAACAACAATTTGAGAAAGCCAACAACATATCCATTAATGTATTTAAAGGAAACAGTTTTTTTTTGGCTTTCTCAAATTGTTGTTGTTGTTGTTGTTTTCTGCCAACAGGTGCTTACTGCGTATGACAAGGCTGTACACTCGTGGGTTAGACAGCCTTTCTTGCTAAGGGTCTCCTATATACCCTAAACATGGCTATACATGTTAGTTCTGAATATTTAGTGGTTAATTGTATATTGAGTTTAAATAGAGAACTTATACAAGCACGTCTTGCATGTGGTTAAACTTCACAAGTGTCACATGCAACATGCAAAGTATGTTTCCGCTACCTAGCGGTAAATATCAGCACTACCTGTACTACTAGCATGCTACCTAGCAGAGGATATGAACACTTACTAGTAATATCCAAAGTGAGCTGAGGTTAGGTTAGGTTAGGTTAGGTAAAGTTAGGTTAGCCATTAAAACAAGTTACCAAAATAAGTCGTCAAAAATAATTGTTTTTTTTTACCCTGAGGTCTTGGGTTCCAACTCGACTATGCACAGAATTTAATTAACATCTGAGAGTTGAAAGGTTAGGTTAAGTTAGGCAAAGTTAGGTTAGGTTAGGTTAGGTTAGTGAGCTGAGGTTAAGTCTTTAAATATTCCCTCTCTTTCAACTACTTTCCAACACCAAGAAAAAAAACCACTAAATACATTGACACAAATAACTTGTCAAATAAGCCAATACAAAAGCCAATACTAAAGCCAACACAAAAAGCCAACACGAAAAGCCAATACAAAAAGCCAACACGAAAGGCCAATACAAAAAAAGCCAACACGAAAAGCCAACACGAAATGCCAACACGAAAAGCCAACACAAAAAGCCAACACGAAAAGCCAACACAAAAGCCAACACGAAATGCCTACACGAAAAGCCAACACAAAAAGCCAACACGAAAAGCCAATACGAAAAGCCAACACGAAAAGCCAACACAAAAAGCCAACACAAAAAGCCAACACATAAGCCAACACAAAAGCCAACACGTAAAGCCAACACGAAAAGCCAACACGAAAAGCCAACACAAAAAGCCAACACAAAAAGCCAACACATAAGCCAACACAAAAGCCAACACGAAAAGCCAACACGAAAAACCAACACAAAAAGCCAACACATAAGCCAATATATAAGCTTATGGTAGGTCACTCCATCAGCAAAACAGTTGTAACCTTTGTAGTGTGAACATCGTACTGACAGGTCAGTTACTACTATGGAACTTATTACAACCAACAAAGGTAGGCTACGTGCACTCTATCAAGGCTACTCCTATAACTATAATCGCCAGAATGTGAATGGAATAATATTCTGGCGATGCTCAAAAGAGAGGTCAACAAAATGTCGAGGCAATCTGAAAAGTAAAAATGGAAAGGTTTTAAGTGTGAGTGTTCATCAATGTAGTGCTCGAAACGAACCACGCTTACTGTTTACAAACAATTATCAAAATGCTAAAAAGCAAGTTCAAGAAAACGATATTGCGGCTAAAGATAGTGCAGTGTTTGTTCAAAAGGACTTATCATGTCCTCAAAACGTCATGTTAGGACAGTAGTCAACGTCCAAGAAACCTTCAACACTATCAAAATCAACTCAGACTATAAATAAAGTGGTATTGCAAGAGGATCAAAAAGGACTATATAGTAACAGTGATGATGGTCATGATGATAATGGTGATCATGATGATGATAATGATGATGATGATGATGATGATGATGATAATGATCATGATAATGGTAATGCTTTGTTTACACCTAAAAATCATTTGTTAAATTTGTATACTGGAACAAACCCAGTAAGCTAATTCAACGGCTTCGACAATTGCATGCTTTACGACAAGCTGGGCATATCGGTCACGATTGGGAAATCAAAGAAATTGAACAAGAGCTTCGTCGTGCTGAAATTATTGTGTAATGGGTCTGCCACTTTGCGACCACTTTTACCCCCCACTCTTGTTTCTTATATTTGCTTATTTGCTTTCACTTTTACCTGAACTCTTTGGATCCATATTTGCTCTCACACTATACTAGTATTCTTATTACCAAGTTGACTTTACTAGAGCTTAGTCTATGCTTGACAGTTGATATGGAAGTATCAGTGACTAGGTATGGTAAGCCTTACGCATACTATAAAGGATATTCATATATTGTGAAACGAACCAATAAAAATGGAACTGTTATTTGGCGTTGTTCAAAGCAACGTTCCAAACATTGTCGTGGTGACCTAAAAAGTAAAAATAGTGAGGTTTTAAGTGTCAGTGATCATCAATGTAGTGTGCTGCATGAAACACAGTTGCCGTCGACAAAAAATCAAGAAAACCATATTGCTACTCAAAATAGTGCATTGTTTAATGAGCAACGTTTAACCCCAGTTCTAAAAGTTATTTTTAATCCATCTTCCACGTCGCAAGAGCCATCAACATCACAAACTATGCAAGAGGTAGTGTTGTTGTTGTCGTTTTAAAGAGTGGAACAACTAGGTCATCTGCTCTTGATATGCAAGGGGATCAAAGTGACTAAATAGTAATAACAATAAAGCTTTTATGCCTATACAACCATTGCGGCTTCCCACTTTTCGAAAACAACGTTGAATGGACATTGCTATAAAATAATCTACAACAAGCCTTGTGTTTAAAACTATAACAGACTATTGTAAAGTGAGAAAGGCTTGTATTCAGTGTGCATTTATTGTCATAATCATGTATACTCTGCAATGTTAAATATACTAACTTTGTATAAAATAAAACAACATTGTAACATGATTTTGCATTTATTTACAAACTTTATATACATTTCTTTTTTTTTGTTTCATCATAATATTTTTAAAGACAACACTAAACACTAAAACATTACTATTCTATACACATATTTTCTTTCTTTTTCAGTATATTGTCATTACTTATATTTTCCATTATTATTTCACATTTTTTAAATTTATTTAATTAAAACGAACCATGCACCTATTGTTTTTAAAACCTTCATAAATTAAGTGTACAGGTTGCACAGCATTATTGACTTCATCAAAAACACTTTCCGACATATCATTAAACCGTATAGGCAGAAATGTCTCAAAGTTTTCACATACACAAAGTACACGATCACCATATGCTGTTTTCAATTTCCGAATCTTGATAATGCGGAATGGAATATGCGTTGGCAATTCGCTGAGCTTCTTTGTCTCTAAGCCACATGATTGTCCCACAGCATTCAAAACATTCATTGTAGTAGTCTATAAACAAAACAAAAGCATATCTATTACACTCTAAAACAGCTTTAATAATATTGTGCAATTAGGGATTTTGCACTATGCATGGCGAATAAATTATACTAGTTATGCAAGAAATGCCCTTACTGTAGCAGATACTACTTTTCTGCATATAGCACAAGTGTTAAGTTCTAATGCACACTTGACACAGGCTATCATGTGTCCACAGGGTAAAAAATACAACACCTAGTTCATCTTGATAACAAATTTTACATAATTGTTGGTCACACTTTTGTATCTGTTCGTGAGACAAGTCTTTTCTTTCAGCCTTATGTATTTGCTCCGCGTGCTCTAACTCTAAAGGCACTTTTATGTCTTGTGCTGCAATCACTTTTTCTTTACGAATAGTGTTCACAAATTCCTGACCATTAAGCAACACCATGTATTTACAGTTTGGTAACCAACGAGCGTGTTGCACAAAAGGGTCATCAGTCATTTGCCAATCCTTTAAAGCAAATCCACAATAAAAACATATTTTTTTATCCCCTTCACCAGTATAAAAAAATCCAGCTTCACTTAGCTGTTTGGTAAGGTGTTTTAATATTAATGACCAAACATTTTTATAAGATTCGAAACGTTTTTCAACAGAGCTGTACTCTGAGTGTGCTAGTGCTTTAGTCTTGTAAACTCCCAATTTTTCAAAAGCACACGCCAATTCAACACTGTCTATGGCATATGGACCACATATATCGACACTACCGTTGGCTGGTAATACATCATTATTATTATTTATTTGTGATTCAGCAACGTAAGTAGCGGCCAATGGTCTTGTGGTTCGGTAAAATGAATGCACGGGTAGGTTACCCACTTGCTTTCCAAGCATGTAAGGACAGTGAGGAGACCATCGCAAATGGTCTCTAAAGGGATCATCCCCTTCTTCCCAGTGTGAAAGTTCAATACGACAAAACACACAGCGCACCACATCTTCTCGGTTCAAGTAAAAAAACGGCTTTTGCAAGTTCATGCGTCGACAAAAAGCCTACAGGCCAGGATTCAAATGTTAACCATCGATCATGTTCTGATTTTAAATTTAACCCACGTGGTAAACCAACTTGCTCACTTGTTGTATTTGGTACTAACGCCATGTGTTATAATAAAACTTTTTCTTATTGTAAGTTATTAACATTGCACAAGAGCACAGAGTACTTTAAAGCATAATGCATGCTTGTTCACTGTCTGTTCATTACGTTAATGGCACATGACGACACCTAAAAGCAAACAAAATAACCCATCACTCAATCAATCAATCAATCAATACTTGTAAATAAAACGTTAACGTTAATTGGCATTAATATATCAAAACACCATTAAAAATAAACTGTATGTTGGCACTAACAGTAACCCATGTACTTATTTTCTTTTTTATAAAGCTACAGTCATTTACATTCCCCCACCCTCCCTTTAACCAATATATAAACAAAAATGAATGTCATGTCATTTTGTTCACATTATCATGTTCAAACCTGTGGATATTCGTTGAGTCCATAGGGAACCAGTCATAAATTAAATTTATTATTTTTATTTTTAGAAAATCCAACATGGCCTTGTACTTTTTCCAGTCAACAACAACAACATAGCCATTAATCAAGAAAGCAATCATTGTCCCAGTCATGTACAGGTAATGATTTTTTTTGTCTACGAGTTTTCAGTAGTGGTAAAATGGAATAGCATTTTTAAGTTGGACTTACCTGAGTTTTAAACAGTTCACTCTTTGGCAGTGGTTTCGCTTTAGTGCGTTTCTGGTTTTTTTCAGCGACTGCTACGGCGGTAAGGCTATTCTTTCCAAATTTCTAAAAATAAATAAAATAAACCGCTATAAATACCTAAATTCAGGTTAATACATACATTTAATAAAATAAAACATAAAACAAAAAAATGAAACAAGTTAGTTTAAAAAAATCATCTCACCTTTACTTGCAGTGACTTGTTGCTCTTCCCTTCTAGTGGGCTCAAAAGTGCAATGGTTTCTTCTCCCTCAGACATGTAAGGTATGCCGGTTATCTGCAAACAAATAAATAAAATCATTAATTACCTAAGCAATAAATAATTGCTTGTAAATATATATATATTAATCAATAAATGTATAAATGAATAAATATATAAATAAATACCTACCCCACAACAAGGTTAAGTATTTTCCACCAACACCAAAACTGTTAAACAAGACCAGGGGTTTCATGCAACGCAGTGTGTTCAAAGGTAGTCCACCCAAGTGAGAGTGGAAATGATAACGACATGTCTTTATATATGCTACGTTGCATGTATAATAATTTTTTTCCCACGCTTTGAACATTTTGTTATCGGTCACGTGGACAGCTAACGCCCAAAGTGAACACCTGCGGCGAATCAAATTTCACATGAACTTGCATTTTGTCACGTACAAAGCAAAACAGGATGTAACTTGTTAACAGTTATCATGCACGTGGACAGCTAACGTCTCAAGCGAACACCTGTGGAAGATCAAATTTCACATGGACCTGCATTTTGTCACGTACGAAGCAAGACAGGATGTCACTGGTTTAGCG
This sequence comes from Meconema thalassinum, assembly GCA_946902985.2. NCBI lineage: Eukaryota > Metazoa > Arthropoda > Insecta > Orthoptera > Tettigoniidae > Meconema > Meconema thalassinum. The sequence goes on along the minus strand of OX336389.2, from coordinate 264,367,437 downwards.
TGCATGTGGTTTCACACATGTGTTCACATGTCTTTCGCATTCCCCTGCCACCACGATGGTCAGATTATTTCACTTTAAAGCGTCATGGTCATTTTCCATTGCACCTGTTGTCAAGTCAGATCAACGCCATCCAATAAGTTCAAATGACATTCACCTCCTGCTCCTCGGCAAGTTTGTTTTCTGTACTCGCTTCGACCAACATAGAACCAAGTTCTCATCACCGTTTACACGTTAAAGGTAAAAGGTGTAAAAAACGTACCCTCGCTCTGTCATACACCGACCCGTCGAAATATCGATTGATCTATTGAACACAGCCACCTTGGTCAGCGACAGGTTCGTTGAAACACACACACACCCAGCCGTATTGTCTCTCTCAACCACCACGCTTCATGGACATTATAAACAGGTAAAGAAAAAGAAAACGTTTTATCAACATGTATGGCGTTAGGCCCTTTGTGAATTATTTTGTGGAAAAAAAAATCTACCACATTTGAAAGGGGGCGTTACCCCGAGTCCTAGGACACCTCGTACATGTCTCTAGCGTTATTGGTTCGTGACATATCGGCAAAAATCACAAAAAACACATGTTTACCCCCAAAATCGCGTTTCCCAATTTTTTTAAAATTACAACGAGTCGTCAATAGCAAAAAGGACGTCACCCCAAGTCCTTGGACCCGTCGTACATGCCTCTAGCGTTATTGGTTCGTGAGATATCGGCAAAATCACAAAAAAACACGTGTTTACCTCAAAATCGAGTTTCCAATTTTATTAAAAATTATAACGAGTGATCTATAGCAAAGAGGACGTCAGCCCGAGTCCTTGGACCCGTCGTACACGCCTCTAGCATGATTGGTTCGCGAGATATAGCAAAAAATCTAAAATCACGTTTTTACCCCAAAAAGACCTTGTTTCCAGATTTTCACATTTTCGACACCTACATTCCCGTAAAGAGCACGACGAGACGAAAAAAAACGAATCCAAGCACTCCCTCCTAGCATGGCTCCTACCATTCCAAGGTCGCAGGGGCTCACCACTTGCTTTTGTAAGCAGCTCCCGTGTTACCCCACTACTTACAAAACACAATTTTTTCCTCTAGAGACTTGAAATTTATTTTGGGGGTAGAGGGGGTAGGGACCATTGATTTACGTTAAACAATTTTTTTTGTAGAGTTCCTAGTTTCCAAAATATAGGATTTTCAAAATTCGAGTGTTTTCAAAAAAATATAAAAAGTAAAAAAGGTTTTATTACAAAAAATAAAGGTCATAAAGACCATTCGTTTGAGCCATGGCACAACGTTCTATCCTGTTTGGTTTTCAAGCTATAGCCTATTTTCGAAAACGAAAAATTTAAAAAAAAATTTGAAAAATATAATACATGGTCCATAGGAAAGAGGACGTCAGCCCGAGTCCTAGGACACCTCATTTGTCAACATCCGACCATGCGTTTGAGACATATTAATTATTTTAACTTGTACAGTCTGGTACAAATAAAATGGGTGGGTTAGAAACCGCCTTACCCCCCTACTGTCCTGTTTAATAATTATCGCGTGCCCTCTGAGGCACCATAGTTACTGGGTGTCAGTGACAATGTGTCCTCATACATGAGATGCTATCTTGAAAAATATGCTCCACTCTAATTACTTCTTAGGACTAACACGACAAACAATTTACAGCAGCACTTCACGGAACTTTAATAAGATGCAATCAAGTGCGTAACACTATCTCATACACGTTGCCACGGCACTTGATCTTTAAGAGGTGTGCGATACGCTTCAGTGTTGTTAGGCAGCGATGAAATTTCCTTTTCTCAAGAATTATTTAAAAAATGTAGAAAACATATATTCATAATATTTAAAATAAAGGGCATATAATTAGATGCATATTATTTGTGAACTTACTTTAGGTATGGTAAAGGATAGCCTATATTGAGTAGATAATATTCATATTTACCGTCGGAGATAATTGGACTCACTTCGACGTGTTTACAAAATGAGGATGAAAAGTGGGAATGCCAAGGCAATTTTGTTATTTACCCCTAACGTGCGCAACTAGGAAATGTAATTCATAAGGCACACCAAAAGAAATGTAATGGGCAAAATCATAATTTCAATATACATAAAGTAATGCCGTGTTATTACATAAGAAAAACTGTATTCATTAATTCTAGCTACCTCTTAAGTAAATTAGGTACACTATATTTATAAAACATAGGCCTACAATGTCAAAACAATATTATAGGAACTTTTATTTACCAAGCATAAATACTTCGTTACACAAATCCAATTATTATTTTTAAAACAACATAGGCAGTTCTACAATGACCTGAGCCAAATGCATATAGCAGTATTCAGTAGAGTAACGCCTGTAGCCATGTTTTATGGAAGATTCAATTACAATAATTTTTTATTCATAAGACATACTGTATGCTTCTGAAAATGTCAAGAATTGTTGTTTTATTTGATGGTATTGGACCTAGTGGTCATTTAGCCCCTTGTATTTGGGAGTATATCAAGAAATCTGATAACCTGTGGTATTGTGTTGTCTCTAGTAGCGTGTGTATTTGATATTCAGGTGAGGTTTGGGGAGAAGGTGGCCCTGCCCTTCAATTAGAAACCATCCCTGAAATTTTCTGGAGGTGAAGAGAGTGGGAAACCACGACATCACCACTTCGAGGTTGGCTGAGGTGAGAATCGAACACATCACTTCTCAGTTTTGCCTCACGAGGCTGAGTGTGTCCTGTTCCAACCCTCACACCAGAATTAAATTTCTGCGGGGTGACAGGCATGAGTGCTAGCCACTACGCCACATGATGGTACATCAAGAATTGTTTGCAATTATTACACAAATATTTTATTGGTATGTCCTTGACCGCTTGAATCTGTTCTGCCAAATATTCTGGCTATCGAAATGATGCCAACTCATCACTGCCAATATATGAGTATGGTGTTCGCTATACTCACAGTCACTTTAATTTACACTTATGGCATTGAATTCGCTATCCAAAGGTTCATTAAGAGCGTCTGTGTTCTGCTCCTTTTTCATGTTGTCGGCCGGTTGGCGGCAGCAAATAATATGGTTATTAGTTAGTTGTTGTTGTTGTTGTTGTTGTTTTAAGGGAAGGAACTACGAGGTCATCTGTCCCTTATTGTGTATTAATAGCACCTATTTCAATCATAAGAACATCCATAAGGGCACGTGGCAGGTACCCGGAAGTGACCAAGTGAACCAAATAGACCATGTCTTGGTGGGAGCAAGACAAACTTCGTCCGTTATTGATATACGTGCCTGCAGAGACCCAATTGTGATTCGGACCATTTTTTGGTCAAAGCTGTAATAAGGCAAAAACTATCTAATGCACAGACGAGACTACCATCAGAAAGAAAGAAGTGGAACCAAAAATCTCTGAAAAGAAAAGTAACCAATTTCAAAGAGGAGATTAAGAGGCGACTGCAGACAACAAATGCTATGGATATCGAAGAGAAATGGGAAGATATTAAGTCAGCAATTCAATAAAGTGCCCAGGAAGTATTAGGAACTAAGGATAGCTATTGAAGTAGACAGGTTGTCAGCTATTGTCCTTGTGTTCTAATTGAACTTTGAAAAAGTATTTTAACATTATACAGTAATCAAATGTGAGAGGTATACTGCTCCAAGAAGCAGGATGAAAGATGTCTTTTGAAAGCTGCAGTGCTTGCAATGTTGACGAACTTATATAAATCGAAGGTGTTGAAGAGGCGTGAGGCGGCGCAAACAAAAGATTTATTGAACTTCATGGTTCGGTGTATAGGAATCTGGAGTGTTAATTTTGTGTATCTATTTTCTCGATTATGAACAGAATGCATTGGTGTAAAGGCATTGTAGAGATATAACGGGGTCTTGGTATGTATTATTTTATGTGTCAGAATGGCAACTGATAACTGCCTGCGCTCGTGGAGTTTCAGCCATTTCAGCTGTACGTAGTAAGGTGTGATACGTTCATCTCGCCTTACATCCAGAATGTACCGAACACATGCATTCTGGACTCTTTGTAATTTGATGTTCTGTGTTTCTGGTAAATCATTGTATACAGCAGAGCCATAATCAATGATTGAAAGATGAGAGTTTGGACGAAGAGCTTACGTATGTTAGGTGGGGTGTAAGAAACAGTTATTTTCAGGAGATGCATAGTTGATACAACCTACCTTACCACATTAGACGTATTCTCTGCCCTCGACAGTGTTCTATCAAATATCACTCCGAGATTATTGACAGTGTTTCTATATTTAATATTATTATCTTGATGGGTGGTAGTGAATTAAAATCTACTGAATTTAGAAGTTTTGTATATCCAATGGATATAAGTTGTGTTTTAGATATGTTCAAGTTAAGATTATGATTTTGGGCCCATTCACAAAGCCTGTCAATGTCTTCATTAAACAGATTTACACGATCACATGCAGTGTTAGGCGTGAGGTAAAAATAGGCTTGGAGGTCATCAGCGTATATATGAACAGAACTATTTCGGAATTCATTAGAAACATCGTTTGTATAGCGAGAAGCATAGTGGACCTAAGACAGATCCCTGAGGTACTCCACTTTCTACCGATTTCCAGTCTGAGGAGGAGCCATCCGCGAGGACCACTCTCTGTGTACGCATGGAAAGGTAGGATTTGAACCAGGAAAGAGCACTCTGAGAGAAGCCAAAAGATTTCAGCTTTGCAAGAAGTATATTGTGGTTCACACAGTCAAAAGCCTTACTGAAATCGAAAAGACATAGGATTGTAAGCTGACGCTTGTCCATAGCTGAGCGTATATCATCGCTGACCTCTAACAATGCAGTGGTGGTACTATGACCCTTTTTAAACCCAGATTGGTAAGGATTGAAGATATTAAATTTAGTTAGGTATTCACATACTTGTTCATGAACTATTTTCTCAAGCGCTTTACTAAGGGCACAAAGGATATTTATTGGTCTAAAGTCACTACAGCTAGTGGGGCTTTTATTTTTTGGCACTGGACGTATGTGAGCACACTTCCAAAGAGACGGGTATACTCCACTTTGTAGAGAGAAATTAAATAGATGGATAATTGGGGGTAGAAATACTTCAAGACAGTTAGAAATAAGAGAAATTGGGATGCTATCAGGGCCTCTTGCTTTTGTACGAATTGATTTGATGGCTTTCACAATCTGGTGTGGGTAAACATACATAAAGAAAATTTTTTCATGGGCAGGGGGAGGGATGGATGTGTATTTCGTGACGGTCTCTGATACTCTTAATACATCACCAATTGAGAGAGAGAGTAAAGAATGAATGGTTCCATAAAGAATGTGAAGAAGGAATGGCCAAGAAAAATGAAGCAAGGAAGTTAATGTTACAAAGAGATACAAGGCAAAGTAGATAAATAAACGAGGTATAGGCTATAGGTGAAAAGCAACAAAATTATGTAAAATGAAAAAGAAGGAAATGTTAATGAGAAAGATTGAATTGAGGAGAGATGACAACGAAACGAAGTGAGGAAATTTTATAAAGAAGTTAACTGGTTCAGGAAACGGTATCAACCTAGGCTTACTGGATGTAGAGACAAACAGGGGGAAATATTAGACAACGAGGATGATGTTATCAATAGAAGGAAGGAACATTTTGAAGTGTTAATAAATGTAAACACTGAAGAAGAATGTGATACACATCCAAAGATAATGAACGTGGAACCACATAAAGAAACACCAACCATTCATGAAGTGCAGGAAGCCAGAGACTAAGAAATAATAAAGCCCCGGTGGAGGATGGCATTACGATTCAGATGTTAAAAAACTCTGGACAAGAAATTATATCTGAAATATATAATATCGTCAAGATATAGTAGGAAGAGAATATGCCATCTCAGTGGAACATTGAAATAACTTTCCCCATATATATGAATGGAGATAAGTATAATTGCGCAAATTACCGAAGAAATACATTACTGAATATCGTCTATAAAGTGTTTTCCAATGTGTTATTAAAGAAGTTGCAGATCTACTATGAGGAAATAGTAGGGGAATATCAATGTGGGTTCCGCAATAATAGAAGTACTATTGATCAAATCTTCGTTGTTAGACAAGCGAAGAAGAAATGTTATGAACACAACATAGATCTTCATATGTTGTTTGTAGACTACAGACAAGTCTTTGATAGTATTGAGAGGGAACGATTGTACAGATATATGAAACAGAAAGGAATCCCCGGCAAGCTAATAAGATTAGTGAGAATTGCCGCAGAAAATGCTAAAGCCAAAGTGATGGTGGAGGGTAAATTGGTGTTGAATTTTCCTTCGAAAGAGGTGTACAACATGGTGATGCCATGTCTGCTTCGCTATTCAACTTGGCTTTAAATATAGTATTGGAGATATTGGAAGGAGAAAATAATATAGTACTGTACATAAATCAACCCAAATGTGTGCCTATGCCGATGATGTAGTATTGATAGCGAGAAGACCAAACAACAAAGAACACCAAAGATTATATATAAGGCCAGAATGGAAAGAGAGCAACGTCCTGGTTGACCAATGAATCGATGGAATGATAAGTGGAGGTGAACTTGCACACAATGGAGATGTTTGAAGAGATGAAGAAGGAAGGGGAAAAATGGGTCTAAATGTGAACGCGGCCAAAACAAAGTACATGCACCTAACATCTGTTGAAGGAAGAAGAAACTGTGATAATTTAATATTAGAATCCAGCACATTTGAAAATGTAAATTTTGAGTATTTGGGAAAAGATCAACAGAGATACGATGCTCTACAGAGGTTGATTCGAACTGAGATCCGAAAAGCCAAGGAGAAATGGTTGGTGAGCTAGTGCCGCGAAATCGAAGAGCTACAGAATAAACACGACACATTTCACCTGAACAAAAAGATCAAATAACTGATTGGGAGACAGCCTAGCGGATGCATCGGGATGTTAATGGACGATGAAAATAACATGGTTGCCACGACATGTGACAAGATCAAGCTATGGGAACGGTATGTGCACAAGCTCTTCGACGATGACAGACTTGCAGATCACGGCATTCATGACACCGATATTGGACCAAGTATCCTAAGAGAGGAGGTGATGAAGGTTATTTGTGCGATGAAGTCTGGCAATGCTCCTGGACCAGACGATGTTCATGCCGAGATACTAAAGGTTCTGGGCGATGAAAACACAAATGTTCTCACATCCCTCTTCAATAAGATCTACCAGATAGGCCTGATCCCTGAAGACTGGCTCTAGTCTACTTTCATTACCAAAGAAGCCTAATGCAAGGCACTGCGAAAAACATAGAACGATCAGCTTGATGAGTCACGTCCTCAAGCTGTTTCTGAAAATATTTCATGGAAGAATCTTCAGAATGTGCGAATAATTTATGTCGGACACACAATTTGGATTCCGGGGTGGATTTGGCACCAGGGATGCCTTGTTCACGATACAAGTCCTTGTGCAGCGCTCGCAGGATTTGAACAAGGATGTGTTTTCGTGCTTCATTGATTATGAGAAGGCATTCGAACGAATACAGCACACTAAAATGCTAGAACTCCATCAACGAGTTGGAATTGACAATAGTGACGTACGCATCATTGCCAATCTCTACTGGAATCAACGAGCGAGCACTCGCGTGTATAACATGTTGTCCGATGAAGTCAAAATTCGACGTGGTGTTCGACAACGCTGTGTGCTGTCTCCAATGCTCTTCAACTTACATTCGGGGGCAATCATGTCGGAAGCCCTGGATGGGTTTCATCAAGGCATTGCCATCAACTGCACAGTCATCAATAATTTCCGATATGCAGATGACACAGTCCTGATCGCTGGAAGCATTGAAGATCTCCAAGCATTGCTGAATCGCGTGAACGCAGGTAGCAATGATTATGGTTTAAGGATGAACATTCCGAAAACAAAGTTCATGGTTGTCAGCAAAGAAGTAATTGATACCACATTACAAGTTACTGATAAAGCCAGCGAACGAGTTCATTCGTATAAATATCTAGGGTGCTACCTGAATGACAAATGGGACTGCAGCCATGAAATCAAAGCTCGCATTGAGCAAGCCAGGGGTGTCTTTATCAAAATGAAGAATCTGCTCTGTCACCGAGATCATAGTCTGAGAACGAGACTACTTGACCTCAAGTGTTACATATTTCCCATACTAATATATGGACACGAGGGGTGGACGTTAACCAAAACCTTGGAGAAGAAGTTGGAAGCATTTGAAATGTGGCTGTATCATCGCATGCTTCGTATATCGTGGACCAACAGGGTGAGAAACACCGAGGTGCTGGATCGGATGGGTAAGGAGATGGAGGAGCTCTAAAACATCAAGCGACAGAAGCTACAATATTTTGGCCATGTGATTTGAAACAACAAGTATCGACTCCTGCAGCTAATCATGGAAGGCAAAATTGAAGGACGGCGCAGACCAGGGAGGAGGAGGATCTCCTTGCTCAAGAATATGCGGGAATGGTTTGAACTTGACTCAGCATCTCTGTTTCGAACGACAACCTTGAGGGAAGGGATTGCAATGATGATCGCCAATCTTCGACGCGGAATTGGCACATAAAGAAGAAGTAAATAATAAAAACAAAATGAGTGAAGAAATAAATAGGAGACTTATTAATGGAAACAGAGCCTATTTTTCCAATCTGACACTGATTAAGTCGCAATTTTTGTCGCATAAAACAAAACTCAAAATTTACAAGACCTTAATCAGACCAGTGTTAACTTGTGGCTCAGAAACATGGCATATTTCGGTTCAGGATTGCAATGAGCTTAAGGTATTTGGGAGGAAAATATTACAGAGAATTTATGGCGCTGTATTGGATAGAGAAGAATGGAGGATACGAAATAATAGCGAAATATATGAAATCCTCAAAAGCGAAGACATTGTTCGATATATGAAATCTCAAAGACTACTATGGCTGGGCCACATTGGCAGGATGGAAGACAAGCGAACACCAAACATTATAAGAATTGGCTCATGCTAAAAGGACCTCAGTCACCAGAAATGGCTAAATGAGTTAAGCATGAAAATTGCTTGATATAGGATAGCCTCAACGATGTTTGTTCAAAGGGATTGAGCCACACGCGTGGGATACGTAATATTAGCTAGGGAAATTCTTAACGTACGCTAAAAGGTTCTCAATCCGTTTCTTAGACACAATTTTGTTCATGTTTCTCAAAGCTAGGTGCTTGGACTGACGCCCTTTTAGCATGTGCCGATAAAGCCAGAATGGAAAGAAGACGACGCCCTGGTAGACCAAGGAATCGATGGAAAGATGAAGTGGAGGTGGACTTGCAAACAATGAACGTACGACCCTGGAGAACAGCTGTCCAACATCAAGATCAATGGAAATCTGTGGCGCACTGCCTTACATATGACGTGGGCAACGCAATGTGATTCGTCGAATGCAATTTTGCCAAACATGTGTATTTATTCTCGGCGAACGAACGATAGACCGGTACACGTGTTTCGACCGTTCGGCACCCAACAGAATCCAGCATACGTTGCCGAGTCATCGCTGTGGCCATGTGTTTCGTGTTGTGTTGGATGAGTTGTCACGAGATAGAATGTCGCGCAGAATCTAGCATGGTCTAGATGGGCCAGCTCTAACACCCGGACAATGCGTGCCTATTTAAGAGTGCACTTTAGACCCTTCCCTGTCAGTGCTTTATCTCACAGTTTCAGAAGGACCTGTTTCCGGCACAAAAGTCTCCATTAGTTAAGGAATGATTAGAAAGGAATCTACTGGCCACCTTGTGTAGCGCACTTGAACCATACAGATAACGTATGGGCCGAGACCACTGGACCATGGCGGAGTCCTGGCCCAATTCATCACCTCATGTCGTAAGTGTGGTCTGGGAGGAAGAGGCAGGTGGTGACAGTATGCACACTTACACCCTCATCACATAGTTAGCCGCACACTGAGAGGAAGTCATCCAGAACGTCTGCGCCTGGTCCTCATACTGGGAGCACTAACCAACGTCCTTTTTGAGGCCCACAAATATGCCTACTCACAATTTATAATGATACAATAAACCAAATCAAGTTACGTGATGCAAAGTATAACTCAGGGTAGGATTAAACAATTCTGTTTGTACTGAAACTCAAACACTTGATGCCTCAGGCGAGTTGGAGTCATTACTTCTTAGAACAATCAGCTTATTTTTTCATTGATGGAGCTTGCAAGTTCGAAAACAATTTACATTACATCACCACAGGACAATATACAGTGAAGTAATTATGACTAATGTAGATGAGTTCACCTATGGATCATTCAATAAACTGGTGAGCACAAAGCCAACATGGCGGCGACGTGAAATTTAGATATTTAAATGATTTTTTGTCGCGACTTATCATCCGAGCACTGTGAAACTTGGCACGGTATATCATCATACATGACTTAATATACTGTTGACTAATATAATGGAATTTTATAAGAACTTAGAAATGGCGGCTGTGCAATTTTTTAAATCTCTTTTTTTATTTCACGCGTCCTAAGTAAGACCAGTAGCATATATGAAAATAGGCTATTTAGTTCTCCACGAAACAACTTGTCGTAAATGAGAATAGTATTGTAGGTTAAAATGGTACAGATGGAAAACGTTTAGATAGCGATAAATTAATGCAAAGGCCTGGTCTTTATTTTGTGTTAAAAGCAGGAGTTATTTCTGCCACACACTGTATAAGTTGTTTAGTTTAGTTTTCGGTGTCATTGTTTGGTTGTAGCTGACGGCTGCAAACTTGTTTAAAACAAATAGCCGGTCCCCGTGACTTGTATCTAGACTAAATAAACCACAATCAATCAATCAATCAATCAATCAATCAATCAATCATTCAATCAATCAATCAATCACCCATTGACTCTTCGAAAATTAAAATTAAATCCTAAATGAGTGTTCGTTCAATTATTGAAGCAGACATTTTTAGCCTATTTTCATTTATGAAAAAAAAAATAGGCTTATGGGATCACCATTTGCCAGTGTGTGTGCATGTGTATGTGTGTGTGTATGTGTATGTGTGTGTATGTGTGTGCGTCTGTGTGTGTGTCCCTCCTAATAACCTCTAAACGGCTGGAGCGATTTCAATGAAACTCGATAAGGTTATAGGCTAGTATTATTTCGGCCGACTCCGACCGTGCACTTCAAATTTTATTTCGTCTCACCAATCCAACATGGCGGCTGTGTGAAATATTTCACCGGCATTCTATATCTTCGAAACAATTAGGCCTACTCATATCACCCTGAAATTTTGTACGAACATGGTGGCCAAGCGAAGTTGAAACATTTAAATAGACTTTTCTCGCGATTTAACCATCCGAATAGAGTGAAACTTGGTACAGCAAATGACTATATAATTTGCAATTCACTGAAATCTAATTTAGTTCAATTGTTAGCATAACCTCAAGATGGCGGCTGTGCGAAGTTTTTAAATTAAGTTTTTATTTCTTGTGTTCTAATCATGTGATCGAAATCAACGTTTGAATAATGAACTTACACAATGATCCTCATCTAATAGTACTTAACTCTGTGGCCTACATATATTAAAATACAACATGGCGACCATCCGAAATATTTAGACGGTTCTCAATATCCATTAATCTATGACAGCAATCAAACTGAAATTTTGTATGCGTATTATACCCGGATCGTTCACTCGTCCGTGACATTGTTGACATTATTATTTTGGAAAGAAGAGTTATGAATTGTAGAGATTGAGGGAATGGATGGTTTGAATAGCGCGCGGAGGAGACTCAAGAGTGCTGAGGGATGCATGCATCGCAGGGGCGAGTGACGTGAGTTTGTGACGTGGAGCCCGCATACGTCACGAGTTTTTTTGGAATTACCTTTAGGAGAAGAGATGGACGCTAGGAAATTAGCACACATTACTGGCAATTACAAGGGAAGGAATTTGAGCTATCAAGCGTTAAAATCGGTCCAGTAGAAGCCGAGATACGAGATGGAAGTTTCTGGAACATTTGCTCGCTGGACTATATAAAGGGCACGATTCTCAAGATAGTTACATCATTACAACGGAGCATTTGCTCATGTGCGGAACTACGTAACGTGAAGTGACAGTATACACGCCGAGATTTTGACGGTCGAAGGACTTAGTCGCTCTACCAGTGGTCAGCAAGACTTAGTTTTTGTTCGAGTGAACAAACTTAACTTTTGGCAGCGAATGGACTTAGAATATCCACTGACTTACAGGTCACATATTCTACAGTCAGGTGATGGTAGTGTCGAAACCATTCACAGAAGTTAGCCTAAAGAACGATGTATTTCTTGTGGTGACTGTGCATCAGGCACTTCGAATTCCATCAGGACTTATTTATTTCATCAGTTCGTTTATGCAGCTAATAGGTGTTCCTATCTTAGCGTGCAAACGAAATCGCATTATTTGAATATGGGATTTATTGTCAAATCTACAAGAGTACTGTACCAGTCTATGACTGAGCAACTTTTCGTCATGTTACACGGTACTGGTGATAGCGGGAGTTATTTAGAACGAGTGACTGCGTATATCAACATGCGCCGTTAAACTATTCGTAGGATTGGTAGGACATGGAGACAAACGAGGTATAAGGATACAGCAGATGGCCATGGGAAGACACTGTTGGAATAGTGTCCACCGCAGGACACGCTCTTCCTACACATCAAGAATGAAGTAAGACAACTATTCATGTACTATCCACTAATCTGTAGTATTAGAGAATTCCATATTTTTGAACAGTCACGATCAGAAATCAACACACATTTTTCACCGTAGCTAGATTTTCGATTGTATTTGTCTGGATGACAAATGGAACTGCTGTCTGACAATTTATTTTTCGATTTACGATTTGTCAGGACAGACATTAGTTCATGTTCCGACATGAAATATTTAGATTATTCCAAGGGATAGGAGTATTTTTCTTTAATTCTTATTATGAGAGCAGAAGTAATTGCGACTTGCATTATTTAAATAATTTGATTTATTTATTATTATTATTAATAATAATAATAATAATAATCAAGTGTGAAGTGAATAAGTTAATAATATTATAAATAATAACGATGCTATTTAAAGTTATAAATAATTAGTGAGTGATAATACCGAACATTAGGAACTACATTAAATTAATTTTTAATTGTTTATTGTGATTAAATGATTAGTGCATTAAATAAAAATAATTGGAGATGTTATTAATAATCATTTACAGATGAGATTTAAATATTTATTTATTAAATAAATAGGGCGATAATAATCATTTATGACATTGATGATGCCTAAATATTTTTTGTAATAATAATAATAATAATAATTTGTGAATGAATTTAATTAGTTGGAAAGACTTAAATTAAATAACTTTGTTTATTTTTGAATAAAAGTTTGGAAGTTTAAATAAATTTAAATGAGTTTATGGATGAAGAGAATGAAGTAGTAAGATTTTTGAGTTAGAATTATTTTTTCCAAAAGCACTTAAAAAAATTCAGATGAAAAGAAAGAAAACGGCAGATATTTAATGTATCAAATCAGGGCGAATTTATGTAAATGGGAGGCGAGGAGAGATTGACCAGAATGTATTTTATTGGTAAAATAACACTGAAGAACTCAGTATAGTAACTGACAGAATATTACAAAAAATATATATATGAAAAAAAAAGAGAATAATGTGATGTTGTGTGCAGAATATTTTGGTGATGATTTTAGTGTGCGTTTGGCGACACTTAAAGTTGTGGAGACCTTGGGGGTCATCCAAGAGGGCTTTTGTTCCCGTAGTTGTGGGCACACAAGGATGTGCGTATGTTTTTGAAAGAGCATGTGGGCTAAATTGTAAAAGAAGGGTCAGATTTCACTATTCTGTCAATACAAATAATAAATAATATTATTTTTCTGGATCACCTCGAAGTTCCGATGGTATGCATAAATAAATAATTGAAGAACAAGAATTTAGATTTGTTGAACCTGACCGAGAGAAAAAAAAAATAAGATGAAAAGTGCAAATGAATTAAAATAAATAATCAATGATTTTTTTGAATAATAATAATAATAATAACAGTGGAAATGAGCAAATAAAATATTCATCATGTGAGAGGTTGAGAAAACTTGTTACATATAAAGTGAAGGGAAATTTTGAAATTTATTAATTAATAATAGTCTAATAATAAATCTTTTGATTAATTTTTTTTGAGGTTATATGAAAATTTTCGTGATATAAAAATTTGGTGAAGAGTTAATGATTTAATCCGCTGATGGTGGATAGCAACAATTTATATTGTTTACAACAATTTTTTGTAATTTTAATAACATATGAAAATGATTTTTTTTGGACATTTAAACAAATGAAAGTGAGAAAGGAAGAAAGTTAATTTTTCAAAATATTATGAAAAGTTTTTTGAACAAATTTTGTTTTTTTGAAATTGAAAATCTTTATGAACAATTATTAACATTCGACTTTATGTCAGTCGAGTATTGATATTGTTATGAAACAACGAATCAGTGACATGATAATTTTTCCAAATAAGTCTAATTTTGGAATAACACCGAATGAATCAAGTGACTATTTTTTGGGGGGAAATGTTTTGCTACGAATATTGGAACAATCAAATGCAATCTTTCGAAAAGTGAATTACGAACATGTAAATATTAGGGATCACTCGGAACTCTTTATTGTACAGTGATTACCAGTGTATTTTTTTTTTAAATATCAGAATGGACTAATTAATTTTCTGATTATCATATCTGCGACATTCTAGTAATAATCTTAGGGACTGTTGATTTCTCATGTGTGATTTGTTTTATCTTTGTTGAGGTTTTTGCCATTCAAATCATATTTTTATCTATAAATAAATTGAGATTTTTAAAGGAATGTGCTAATTCAAAATAATTTCTCACCTTACCTTACTTGTGAATTACCGAGATCAGGGATGCCAGATTAGACCCAAGTATTCACCTAGATAGACCCTGAGATATATTTTCTCGTGCTAATCAGATGTCGGTATTTTACAAAATGTGGTCGTTGGATCTCGGTCCAAACGGGCACAGTATAGAGGCTATAATCATAAGTTTACCTATGGGACGGTCAATAACCTGGTGAGCACAAATCCAACACGGCGGTGACGCGGAATTTAAATATTCAAATGGACGTTTCTCGCGATTTATCCATCCGAGTGCAGTGACACTTGGTACGGTATGTACTTCTATAAATTTTAATCCACTGGAATCTAATTCATTTAAATTATTTTCATAACCACAAGATGGTGGCTGAGTGAAATTTTAAAATCTCGTTTTTATTTCTTGCGTCCTAATCACGTTATTGAAGTTGGAATAATACACCTACACAATAATCTTCATGTGGTAGTATATCACTCTAAGGCCTATATATAAGAATCCAACACGGTGACCATCCGAAATATTTAGACGGTTCACAATATCTACGAATTTATTACAGCAATCAAACTGAAACTTTGTATGTTGATAGAAGCAATTAATATAAGTGATATAGGCTATATGAAAATAGGATATTTATTTCTGCATGGAACTACTTGTTTTATCCTTTGGAGTGTTTAATAAAGGCACTGTAGGATTAAACGATTATCGCAACACACGGGAGACAATATCTTTATAGTTCTCATCATGAATGTTAAATGTAAGAAAATTACCGTAAACAGTTGAGTCACATGTTATTTGGAGCGCAACGATGTCCCCATTAAAACACAGTACGGAAGGCATGGTGCAGTGGAATGGGAATAGACCTCCCCCTTTAGACTCCCCACAGCCGTTAGAACCTGGTATGCGATGAATGCGATTGCACCAATATAAATGCATGCCCTTTGATGTCGTAATGCACACACCCATCCTGTGAACATTACTGCTAGTGCTATTTGCCCGATGCTTGCACGCACACCTCGCATCCAATGTTGGTTTAGAAACAGTTGTTCTCCAATATGTGGTTTGGAAAATGCTAAAAATACCATTGCAGTAGCGTTAAGTGGAACCATATGTGCAATCTCACCGAAATTGTTATCTCACGAGGGGTCTCGGTGCTCCCGATGACAATATCCATCTTAATGATAATGATAATAATAATAATAATAATAATAGTAATTTAATTTTATTTATTTATTACATACTATTGATATTACATTAATGTGAAATGTCTCACGAATCTGATGGCAAATCCATACAGATTATCTGTGAGACTAATTATTATTTACAACATATACACATTGTAGTTCAATAGAAGAGTGCATGCAAAATACATGTTTTTTTAAAATTTCTTTTATATGTTATATATGTTTATATGTTTTGTTTTATTATTTGTTTCTTTACAGTATAAATAAATAATTTGATTTAACTTGTTTGGTGATAATCCGAAAGAATATTAATGTAAATGGTTAAAAACACAAATAGTTACACTAAAGTAGTTATAATAATATTATAAGTAAATGTTTATCGAGGCAATAGTTTTTAATGCGACGTATAGATAGCTGTTTGCTGTTCATGTACGACAGTCCAGGTGGTAGTTCATTAAGTAGTGATGGTGTAATATAATTTAGTCTCGTGAAACAATACCTATTTGTACATAAATGATTCACATATTTATTACTTTTTATGGCTCTTGTTTGTATGTTGTGAGATACCTTATGCCTGAATCTTACATCATGGTAGTAGAGATTCAGTACAGTAGTTTGAAACAACTCTTTAATATAAAAATAAGGGATACTAGTGAAATATTTAAAGAACCTGATTTGGCTATCTTGCAGATAATTAATTAAAGATGTGTTTTGATTTCCCCAAGCTGATATAGCATATATTAATTTGCTTTCAATCAGAGTACTATAAATAGTTATGTAAGTATTTTTATCTACATAGAATTATAGATTGTAGAAGGTGTAAAGGTTTTCTCTTAGGTTTACTGTGTGTGTGTTCATCTTAAAGTGATCATCAAGGGTAATTCTTAGGTATTTTTGTGTCGAAGTACTATTTAGAAAGGTGTTACATTTGCAACCTGCAAGGATGTTTTGGTGTATGCATGATATGCTGTGGTGTGTCAGTTTGTATATTTCTTATGTGAAGTGATCAATTCTGATGTGCATTCTTTTAGATTGGGTTGTATTTATATACAAATTATTGTCATGACACAATTTTTAGATATTATTGAAGTCTTCTTGAAGGCTATCAAAAGCTGTTTTATAGTCTTTAAGTATGGTAAATATAGTGGTGTCATCAGCATAAATACATATTTTACTATGCTCAAAGGCTTCATTCCTGTAATTTACGAGCAGGTTATATAGTGTAGGTGAGATAATACTGCCTTGAGGAATACCCTGTGTTCCTTCTGTTGTGTCACTGATAGTGTTATTGATCATAACTGCCATTTCCCCGTTTTTAACACAGCTTTCAAATGGTTTGTAAGTCGTACCTCTTATACCAGTATCATGTAATTTAGCAATTAGTTTATTGGGATTTATAGTGTCAAATGCTTTAGAAAAGTCTATAAAACGTACCATAATATGATTGTTCTTATTTAGAGCATTGTTTATTATATTGGCAAATTCAGCCAGAAGTAGTTCAGTAGCCTACTTGTTCCCTTCCTACAACCATATAGATGTCCCTTTAAAATATCATTTTTATTTAGGAAATTGTTGAATTTCTTATCCAAATATTTTTCCATTATTTTGTGTAGGATTGATGAAAGGCATATTGGTCTATAGTTGCCAAGTCTAAATGATCACAATTCTTATATATTGGTTTAATTAATTGTGTATTTCAGATAGTTTCGAATATCTTGTTTATGAGATGTGTTATGATTGGTATAGGATTTTTAGATGTTGCCTTAATGTCTTTCATGCGTACATCGTCTGCACCGGGTGATTTGTCTGTTTTAAATAACTTAATTATGTTCTCTATTTCATATTCATCAGTTTCAAGTAACGTAAAGGAATTCATTAATGAGTTTTTATTCGAATGCCATGTGCTGATATTACAGATATGTGCTAGGCTGTTTATTTTTTCTCTAAAAGTACTGTTGGATTTATTTACTATCACTTCATTAGTATAATATATCCTTAAATGCTTCTTTATGACTTCAGTGACAGTTTGAGTTTTCCGACCTGTTATATCCTTAATGACTTTCCACATTCCTTTATTATCGTTTTTGCAATATTTACCTTATTTTTATAATATTGATTTTTTTCTATTGTTTACTAGCTCATTTAATTTGTTTCTGAATGCTTTGTATTCAATTTGATTGCATTATTATCCTTGTATCTGAGCATTGTTTTGGAAAGTCTGTCTCTTTCCTTACATTGTATTTTTAGGTCATTAGTGAACCATTGTTTGCTATTTCTGTGTTGACGTGTGGTTATGTAAGATGCCTTTTGGTTGATTTCCTTAAATTCGGTTGTTATATTGTCATACGGTATATGTCATAAGGATTTTTAATTTCAAGGCAATATGTCCAGTTTGTGTTGTTAAGGCTTGTGTGTATTATAGTATCGTTCATTAGCGTAATGTACGATTCATTATCTAGTGATTGTGTTTCATCATTTTCGGCCAAATACCTGCATATATTATGTAGTGGTCAGAGATGTCTGATTGTATGACTGCAGAAGTACTGTATATTAACCTAGTCTGCTACGATAGTGTGTTCAATACATGTTCTCGAGTCTAAATGTGGATCATAACGAGTAAATTTAGTGATAAGTGGTAGTAAACCATAAGTTGCCATAATATTTGAATATTTCATAGCTGTTGAACTGATGTCATTTAATAAAGTATCAATGTCGATATCTCATAAAATAGCGTATTCGCTGTACTTATTGCTGTGTTGTGTTATATGTTAGATGTTCTTCAAGAAAGTTATTTATGTTAGTGCTAGGAGGTCTGTAAATTCATGTTAATCCAATCTTTTTGTTCATGTGGAGTATTTCTATTACCATAGATTACTTAGTATTGGAAATGCGTGATTTGTGTGTTCTAATAGCAATGTTGTTCTTCACATATATGGCTATGCCTCCTCCTTTATAGCTATTTCTATAATAAGATACAACATTGAAATTATCCAAAGTAAATAGGTAATTATTTCATTAAGGTATGTTAATTTCAGTTGGGCAAATACTATTCAGATCATTAATTTTCTTATGGTTAAATAATCCCAGTTTGTTATATAGATTTTTTAGAGAAAGTATATTTATTTCAGCATTATTTCTAGTCTTATTACCATTTTCGATGAAATCGGGTATATTGAGAAATGTGAGCTCCTTTTGTGTTCCAAAATCATTAATATTGCCATCCCAACTGTACAAAATATCAATTAACATAATAGTTTAATGTGTACATTTTTTTGGGAGCGGGGTTATCTAATTTTGTTAATATTTTCCTCATGGGAGATTCTCAATATACAAGATTCATCGTTTTTTCGCACGAGAGTTTTGCCGTTTCTTACCAAAATGAATTTCCAGTTATTTGCTCTTGCCTGATTTTTAGTTTTCCATAGTAGCTCTCTGTAGAATGCCGTTAGACTTTCGTTAATAAATAACCTAGACTTAGTGTTCCCATGAGTAAAGGAATTTTGTCGCTTTCTTTTCTGAAAAATTGCATTCTTGTTTGATATAATGAGTTAAATTTTATAATTATTCGGGGGTTTTGGTCTTCCTTTGCAAGGGGCCCTGTATACTTCCCCTACATCAAACATGTTTAGATCTACTTCTAGAGTCTCGGCAATTTCTTCCAGGCATTCGACTTTTGCACGCGGCACTTCACATATTTTGATGTACTGTTGCCTACCGTTCTGTTCGATTGTGTGCACTTTCTCGTTTAAATCTAATATTCTCTTGTCTTGTGGATTTTATTCGTCTTTTAGGGTTTTTATTTCTGTTGTAAGTGATTTCAGAAGAGTCGCATTTGACTTAGCTTCCTCAAAAAACTCTTCATATTTTTGCGCAATAAAGTCGACACTTTTTACACTTTCACTCACTTGGATTTTCAATTCATTAATCTGTTCATTTAATTCTAAAAACATACATCTGATACCCTTTACGAGTAATATTTCCGTGTCCGATGTTGAAGGTGAATTCGCTGTGTCATCGATGCTTGCCTCGGTGTTTTGCAGCTAGTGCGGTCAATGTTGCACTGCTGACGATGTTGCTTGCTGACGCTGGCTTTTTGTGGACACCTCCATGTTTTCTTAGCATGCTTGGCCATACCTTTCCATGTTCGTGTTGTTACCGTTGTACATTCATAATTATATTTTCCTTTGCATCCCATGCATGACTCATAGTCACCATCACTTGGAAGTCCTTCTTGACAACGAACGCAAACCATTTACTCGCTATACTTTTACTTTCTGCGAAGCACCCAGGTACACGTCTGCTTCCTCCGGTTGATCCACTAATAATAATAATAATAATAATACTAATAATAATAATGACAGTAATAATAATAATTTAATTTAATTTAATTTATTCTCTAAGTACATTGAATTCAATGGCAACATATCCCACGAATCGGCGGAGGATCCAGCCGATTTTCGCTGGGATATATTGTATTAAATACTATATTATACATTACATACAAGTGTTACTTATTAAATTTAAAGAAAGGAAGATAAAATAGAAATCATAAAACAACTAAGCAAATATCAATTGAAAATAAGAAGATTTTTAAAAAATCATAAAAAGTGTAAGTAACCAGTTCTATTTTAGTGTATTTTTAATTATTTAATTGTTTTATCCTTTTATTTATTTATTCTTAATTTAATTTTTCACATGTCTATATATATATTAAATGTGTTAATTTTCTTTCTCTTATTGTATTATTATTTTATTGTTGTTCTTTTTTTTAAATAAAATTGTACTGGATTTACAAAACTTCTACACAAATTCTATGAAAAAGTAAACATCAGAGTAAGTATAGGGGGGGGGGGAGATGATAAAGAAAAACATTAATCATTCCAATATATTCCAAGAACTACTAGCTATTGCATTTAATTAGAGTGCCATATAGGTGCATATAGAGTGTACAGGGTCTTTTATATAAAGTAAGAACGGCGAGCGGCGGTTTTGTCGTTCGCTGCTGAAGCCGGCTTGGCCAAGCTTGTGACGCGCCACGTCCCCCTGCTGTAGTATTGAAAGCGCGCGCATAGTACAAACTTGACCTTGCGTGCAGGTGTAGTCAGTCGCCAGTCTGAGCCTCAGCTGCTAACATGTTGAGACAGTTATCATTGCAACATCGTATTTTGTATGTAAAATGTATTTTAATTACGATTCGGCTCGGCGGGTACGTGATGCATTTGTTCAGCAATTTCCTGATGAAGTGCCACCTTCACTAGCACAGATTCACGTAATTGTAAATAACTTTGATACTACTGGTTCAGTGCTCAATAAAAAACACAAAATAAAAATTCAGAAAAAATACAGTGGCATGACTCACTCGCGTCAGCCAAAATGTGGTTACCAGATACAATGCCTGTATAACCCAGGAAGGACGACACTTCCAGCAACTTTTATAAGGTAATATTTCATAGAGGATTGTACACACGCTTAAAGCAGGGGGCCACGGCTCGCCACATGCTCGGTCAAGACCACCACACTAGCGGATAACAAACCCGCCGCTAGGCGTTCTTACTTATATGAAAGACCCTGTATATAGATCAGCATTTGTTAAGTTTTGAATTTATAGGCTATAATAAATTTGTCCTGAAGAATATCATATTAAGTAGTCGTTATTATTGACATGTTATTTTGATAAATAGTACTTTTTTATATTATGAATTGCCCATGTTTTATTTGAGAAATTTCTTATTTCAGAGGGAAGTTCATTCAAGCTTGACGGAGCTGTGTAATTCAATCTCTTGTATCCATGCATGAATCTTATGTGCATAATTTTAGATTTTTTGGTATTAATGTAGAGATTGTTGTCATGACACCATTTAGTTAAATTGTTGAAGTCTTGCTGTAGTCTCTCGAATGCTATTTTAGAATCATTATGTATTGTAAATATTGTGGTGCCGTCTGCTTAGATAAGAACCTTCTATGCAAATAGGATTGACATATTTTGCATCTGTTTTAAATCGTGTATGTTGTTTGTGTGAGACAAGTTTTTTGAATCTTTTATCATTGAAGTACATTGTTAAGATTGGTATATTATTAAGTTCTTGAATATTCAAGTATGGGATGGTAGTATTGTGTTTGAAAAATCTATTTTGAGTGCCTTGAAGGAGTTTTATGAGAGTTGAGTATTGACTTCCCCAAGCGGGTAAGGCGTAGACTATCTTAAGGTAGATACGACTTGTTAGGCAGGTTTTATTGTCAACATAAAATTAAAGGTTACAGAAAGTGTACAGGCTGGTTCTTAAATTTCTTATCGTATTAATAATGTGCGAGTTCATTTTAAAGTGTTCATCCATAGTTAGCCCTAGGTATTTATGTTTAGAAGTGCACATTATAAAGTCGCTTCAATTACAGTTGTCAGGGATGTTTTGGTGAAGAAAAGTATTTTGTAGTGTTGTAGTTTGAAGATTTCTGGTGTCTAGTGCATGAATCTTATGTGCATAATTTTAGATTTTTTGGTATTAATGTAGAGATTGTTGCCATGACACCATTTAGTTAAATTGTTGAAGTCATGCTGTAGTCTCTCGAATGCTATTTTAGGATCATTATGTATTGTAAATATTGTGGTGCCGTCTGCTTAGATAAGAATCTTGCTGTGTTCTATCATTTCATCCATGTCATTAACGAATAAGTTGTATAGTGTGGGTGACAAAATACTGCCTTGTGGGATTCCTTGAGTTACCTATTTAGTTTTGCTAATCGTATTGTTTAGTTTTACCGATATCTGTCTGTTTTTAAGGTAACATTCAAAGGGTTTGTTTGTGTTGCCTGTTATACCAATATGTTGCAGTTTGTTTAATAGTTTATCGCGATTTATTGCGTCAAATACTTTAGAAAAATCCAGGAATAATACCATAATAATATATTTGTTGTAATTTGAAGCGTCATTAGCAAATTCAGTTAACAATATTTGTATCCTTTTTACTTTCCTAAAACCATACTGATGTTATTTTATTATATTGTATTTAGGTAACTGTTCAGTCTCTTGAGTAGGCATTTTTCCATGAATAGTGTAGAAAAGGCAATATACGAGTATATACTGGTCTGTAGTTGTCAAATTCTAGGTGATTATTATGCTTATTTATTGGTTTAATAATTGAGTGAGTTAGCCGTGGTCTTTACGGCGTGGCTGCTGGCAGTCGCTCACATCCGGGAGGCGAGGAGGTTCGATTCCCCCTGCCGGCCACCTTGACGATGGTCTTCTGTGGTTCCCATCTTCCTTCCAGGCAAATGCCGGGGTTGGTCCCTAACTATAGGCCACAGCCGCTACCTTCCAACTCCTCGTCCTTACATTCAAACTTTCTTCCCCAGACAACACTACACACGCGACAGTACTTGTAGCTCACCCCATGGGTGTCCGCATAGAAGCAGCTACAAACTGGCGAACCGAAAATATCCTCGGGCTCTCCCGGCACTGAAAGCCATACGCTAAAAAAATTAAAAAATATACGAGCCTTACAGTAGTTGCATATAATGTGTAACATCTGACATGTTATCCTACTCGTATACTACACAGCTTGGACATTCTTAAAATGTTAATTTACACTCCATTTTCATACTGATACTATGATGAATGTATAGATTGAATTGGAGATATGCTACTGTCACATTTGTGGCGCAGCGGTCAAACTGTTAATCTCTTACCAAGGTAGACCGGGTTTGATTCCCGGTCAATACATATGGGATTTTCGAATTGAAATGCCATGTCCTGTGGTTCGCATTCCACGTAAAAGGGAGGTACCGTGGATCATGATCGTGAGATTAACGGACACGCACAACTACAAGCTTCCTTCCTTTTACATTAATAATTCATAATAACAAAGTGACACACAACGTCGACAGTACTCTCAAATACTGTGAGCACATTCCTCAGTAACTATAACATTCATTATTCTCAAGGCTCTCATACAGTTCGTCGTAAACTACCAAAACATGGCTTCCTACAATCATGAAATGACCTAGTCTCACATATGATGAAAATACAGCTTTTATTCCACTCATATAACAACATTCTGTTACGCATTTAATATTTGACTACTCACCCACAACTTGACAATAATGCCGCCTAATAGTATCATGGTCCAACAAAGCCATCAGATGTGGCTTTTCTGTGGGAAGAAATTTAGAAATATTAGTTAAATGTATATCTCGATAGATCTTCACTCATGAAAAGAACGTAACTTAGAATTATATAACCACTTGCACAACAGCCCATGAAAGGCCTAGGCCTACCAAGCGACCGCTACCCAGCCATTTGGCCTGGATATATTGGGGTGACGCATGGTCAGCACATAGGGTTCCCTCGGCCGTTAATCTTGGTTTTCGTGAACAGGGCGCTACCTCACTCTCACACAGCTACTCAATTGTCCTCACGAGGTTGAGTGCACCCCGTTTCAGCCCTCACGTCAGTTTCTAAAATCCCTGACGTAGCCGGGAATCGAACCCTGGGCCTCCGGGTGTGAGGCAGGCGCGCTACCCCAACACCATGGGGACGGCGGAACTTACAATTGAAGTTGATAAATGTATTGTGTGTAATCAAAACCCAGCCTAGTTGACTTAGCTGACTGATAGTTTTACTATGAAGTTTTTCAATTTATTTTTTTGCTTCTTGTATTGGAAGGTTTCTTAATGTTGATGGTAATGATTTTAGTAATCTTGGTATTAAACCTTTCAATTCTTGTTTCTCATATGGATTAATGTGAAGGGGAACAATGTACTGACCATCCTGTTTCATTACACAGGTTTCTTTTGGGTGCTGTGGTAATATTCTATATCTATTATCTCTATAATGTATTAGAAATATTGTGGTCTTATATTAATCTGGAATGGACATACATTTCTTCTTACAGTGATCTCTATCTACAATTCGTTTTAAAAATCTTTTTTGCATATTATTTAACATTTTAATTGATCTTCTTTTTGTCCCTCCCATGCTACAATGCCATATCGAAGTACTGATTTGGCAAGTGCTGAATAGGCCATTGTGTACACATTTGGAGGGGCACAATAGGCAAATGTATGAAATGAGAATATTGTCTTTTTCAGGTTCCTTAAGAGTTCCATAATGTGATTGTCCCATTTAAAATGAACATATACCGTGACTCCTAGATATTTATAATTATTCACAGATTGAATGTATTGGTCACAGTTACAATTAGTTACAGTTAGTAATTTGTTCTTTGCCGGGATTTAAGTGCAGGCAGTTAAAATCATGAAATTCCAATTTAATTTCTTCCTTGATTTTACCAGGCATTCGTGTATTCATAATTCTAGATTTTTTGAATTAAGGGTGAGATTATTGTCGTGGCTCCATCTTAAAACATTGTCGAAGTCCTTTTGCACCATATTAGGAGCCCCTTGAACATGTCTGTGTACATATACGAGAATTATGCCATCTGAATACATACATATTTTACAATTTAGTACTATTTTTGAGATATCATTCATAAAAACATTGTAGATAGTTGGCCCTAATACTGATTCCTGTGGTACACCACTCTGCACCTCAATAGGATCACTTGCATCATTATCTACTCTGATTACCATTTTGCTGCCTGTTAAGTAGCTTCTAAACATTTCTAATGCCCTATCAGTAATACCTATTGATTCTAATTTTAACAATATTCGATCAAACTATAACGTGCCAAACGCTTTGGAGTAGTCGAGGAATAAATCTGCTGCATGTTTGTTCTGATTCAAGACACCATTCACAATATTTGCAAAGAGCAATAGGTGTGTGCTCCCCCCTTCCTGAAACCGTATTGGCAATCGTGAATACTTTTATATTTATCTAAATATTTGTTTAGTCTAGTTGCAATGCATTTTTCTAACATCTTATGGTTTGTTGACAGGATGGATGCCGGTCTATAGTTATTTAAAAATATATGATCGTCACCTTTATATATAAGCCCAACAATTGCAATTTTGAGTGTTTCTGGAATTATTTCTGATTCAAAAATCAGATTAATTAGGTGTGCTAATACTGTGAAAATACCTATATTGTAGCGACAGTATTGTATGTCTTCTGAACGAATTTTGTCTATCCCTGGTCCCTTGTTACTATCTAAATTACTTATGATACTAAATATTTCTGTGGGCGTAACTTCATATAGCATCATTGAGTGTAGTGAAGTGCCAATAGTTACCTTACTCACTGACTAATTGCATGCATGTGTTATTCTTTGCACTTGGTTACACTCAGCCTCGTGAGGTAGAACTGAGTGGAGGTGGGTTCGATTCCTACCTCAGCTATCCTGGAAGTGGTTTTCCGTGGTTTCCCTCTTCTACTCCAGGGAAGAGCCGGGATGGCTCCTAACTTAAGGCTAAGGTCGCCTCATTCCTAATCCTCACCTTAATTACAAATACGCACAATAATACAGATATCACAACAACACAGGTTATCAGACAAATTGAAAACGCACGAGGATAAATGACCACGATGTCCAAGCCCTTCAAATGAAACAACTAGAAGAATGTAAATATGTTCCCGTCTCCCGTTCAAAGCAGAGACGTAGCTTCGATTGTCTGTTAGTATTGTAAACTTCTACTCGAATGACACATGTCCTGATGAATGGAGTTCACAATTAGAGATGGGGAGAAGAATGTGAGAGTTATGGAGGACGATAGCTGGCGGTCAGAACACAGGGCTAGTAACTTACCCCACACAGTGATACCAAATGTATGTAAATTGAATAGACCCTCTCCGCAACGAAGATTATATGACACGTCGCTTGTTTACTTCATGTTAATGCCATGCATATTTTTTGGATAGTGTACATACACATTATCTTTCCATGTAGAGCAATGTACAGTATATTAATGTTGCTGCTGTCACTCTAAATTACCTTCTTGTCATCTTAACTGCAAAGCCATATTGTGCTTCAAAATACAAATTAGTGTCAGGAACTTCAACTACTTCAGTATACGCCTACGTCAATGTTATGACACTGATGACCGTTGAAGGCCATGGAAAGTATGAATTCTGCGATTTCGTACTGATCCGTGATGTACATCATTATAATTAAACTAATTGTTATAATTTATTTTAAATGTCATAAAAACTTACGCTAGCACATCGTATGTCCTTACAAGGTGGATACGCAATTTGGAAATCTCCCGTACACCGGGTGAATCAACTGCCCCTAATAATATTGTTTTATGCAGCCCAACTAGCGTTATAAGGAAGGTCGATATTCCTCTGCTTGCATCGCGTATGGTACTAATGCGCTGCAAGCATATCATTTAAACGATGAAAATCCACAGCCTGCTTCCAGTCGACCGACCGGGTCAGGGAATGGAATGAATGAAGCCCTCCCCCCATCTAGCGGCGAGGATATGAACTAAGCCGGCTGCCGAAGCCTGTCGCACTCCCCTAAGGCAATGAGTAAATGAATGACAGATGAAATTAAATGATTTTGGAGAGTGTTGCTGGAATGAAATTTTGACAGGGAAAACCGGAGTTCCCAGAGAAAAACCTGCCTGCCTCCAATTTGTCCAGCACAAATCTCATATGGAGTGACTGGGATTTGAACCACGGACCCAGCGGTGAGAGGCCAGCGTGCTGCCGCCTAAGCCACGGAGGCTCACTCATTCAAACGATACTGAACAATGTTGTTTTTCCCTCGATGTGACTATAGACTAATACGAGGAAAAATAATAGTTCAGTATCGTTTGCGGGATAAGTTTGCAGTGCATTAGCACCATACGGGAAGCAAGGAGAGAAATATCGACCGTTCTGACAACACGCGTTATTTGGGCTGCATTAAACAATATTATTAGGGGCAGCTGATTTATCCGGTATAGTTATGAACGGAATTTGGTGACGTTTAATCGGTTTGTTGACCGCTGTGCCATCACGTAGGTCTACAGACATACGGAAAAATGCAATTGCAATCATTCCATGGAACGAAGGGAATCACTCATTCCCTTAACAGCCTCGCTGCTATTTCCGTAGTATTTTCATATTGATGTGACCGATTGTGAGATGTCAATCGTTCATATCTAATAAACCACGGCTGCCTCCTTCCAACTTCTTGACCTTCACCTTCATTAGGGGCACATACATCGATGTTTCGTCCCATATGCAACAATCACCACCATCACCGCACTGAGGATAACCACTGTCATTGCCACTGTCTCCGAACTTGTTGTACACTATTGCCACGGCGTAGCCGTGCTCGTTAAATCGTGCATCACGGCCGCGTGGGGCCTGCAGCAAGCCCGGATATCGGAGTTTCGAATCCCAACGCTGAGAGCGGCTATCCTGAGTGTGGCTTTCCCCAGGTTTATTTCACTCTCTCTCCACATCCCTGTCCTAATTCAGTTGCACACACTACTACAGTCATCACTGGACTACAGGTTATCAGACAAATTCAACACACTCCCAAGAACACGGGACGGATGACCAAGATGTCCTAGGTCTCTCGTATGAATTAACAACCAATATGTTCCCTATTGCAGTCAGAGAGCGTGCTGTAATGCATTCGATTGTGTTGCTGGGTGTAAACATTCAGCATTTGAGTTTTCATTCTTTAGAATATTCATGGAAGGGAAACTACGTGAGCTGTGACCTGAAAAATTCAGTAGGTCAAAGATGTATTACAGGTCCGTCCACATCAGTGGTGTTCACAGAAAGTCAAGCAGAAAGATCTCCAATGTGCTCGAATGAGACTCTGCAGTCACCAAATCCCTATGAGAGGCAAGGAATGTTCACGTATTTACCATGCACTGCATCGTCAGCCTTGTTGCTAGGACCCAGATCTGGTAATGAGCGATGTTCAGATAATCGATCAATTATTGAAATCAACCGGAAACGATTAATCCTTGAATCGACTAACCGTTCAAACAATTAATTGATTAGTAGACACGAGATATGAAAATGAGTTTATAAGAGAGCACATTGCTTAAGTTGAGTTACGCTTATTTACGGAATGATGTTGTCGTTGTTGTTGATTCATTTAGTGGCTTTGCGGCATCATGGTCATGCAGCCCCGTGTAATTGGATGTGTGTGTGTGTAACTTGTCTGATAACCTGTGTTATTGCGATGGCTGTATTAGTGTGTGTATTTGTATTTTATATGAGGATTGGGAAGGTGGTGGCCGTGTCTTTAAGTTAGGAACCATCCCAGCATTTGCCTGGAGTTGAAGTGAGAAACCACGGAAAACCACCCCCAAAATGGCTGAGGTGGTAATTGAACCCGTCCCTTCTCACTTTTGCCTCAAGAGGCTGAGTGTACCTAGATCCAGCCCTCAGACCAGAATTGAATTTCTTGTCACAGTCGGCAAACGAACCCGGGCCTCCACGGTGACAGCCATGAGTGCTAGTCAGTACGCAACGAGGCGAACACGTGGTGCATTCTTGGAATACACGGTACGAGAGATTAAAATTTTGAATGCTTTTGCATGTTCTTTCCTTCCTCTTTGTCAAACACCAACAGTGATCCTCTGTTTTCTCTTAGGGGTTCAGGTCGCTTATATCTTTTATGAGTCTGTTCCTGATATATATTCTATGACCCACCTAGCGTCATATAGCAGCGAATCTCTGAAGCTCTTCAACTCTTCCTCGCGCAAGAGGAATTCCTTCTCCATCTGTCCACCAGATCCTGTTACCATCGCCAGCTATTGTCTCCTTGAGCAAGAGGACTACGTCTACTTCTTTACTCACCATGCTGCGCTAGTATCATCTGTTATAAACTCTTTGAAGACCAGCTCAGCAAGAGATCATTTTTTGTTGTAACATTGGCAATGCTTATATGTTCTCCTTTTGTCTCCTACCCCCCACTCTTTTCCCCTTCCTTGGTCCCTCCGTGCTCCGATGAGCTGGTCTCACTTCTCAGTCGGCAGTTGACTCGATCAGTTAAAGCTCCTCTCGAGCTAGCCTCCTCAAACCAAGAGGCATACTCTCTTCTACGCCATGTTGGCAAAGTAGTTATCGTCATACGGAACTTCGCTTCAACATGAAATCAAGATAAGTACCATTTTAAAAGTTTTAACCTCATCTTCATGGTTTTAACTTCCACGTGCTTTTAATGACACTTTTATAGACAGTGAAATTATTTACTTTGGGGCAAAATTCATTCTTCGTGGGATTTGCCATGTTGAGCTTTCGCTTGTATAAGCCAACCTTACTAAAAAAGAGCTTTTCTTAAGCTATTCAAATGAGAAATCCTCTCACTACGTGGGATATTACCTAATACCCGCTGTCTATAATTCATCAAGCTAGTTCCTCCGTTGGATTTTCTCAACCCCATTTTTCTGCTAAGGTCGTTTTGGAACTTTCCAGATCTGGTACTCTATCTGCGAGGCTTGCCGTCAGGTATTTTTCACTCACTTGTGAAAATACTAATTTAAATGAGGAATCTTCCTTAAATTACTGCAATAGCGAACTTTCTTCCCCCGTTGGAACATTTTATGGTACATTTAATTGTAAATCACAACTTTTTCAAGAAATAGACTCTCACCTATATAGTGCAATCAGTTATTTCCATAATTGCAATAACTTTCTTTCTCATAAACTTTAGTGTTTCTATAGTGAACTTTGCATCCATCTTTATAGACTACAGTGATAACCAGTGCTTGCTCCACGTTTCTACCGCGTCGCGATCGTCCGTTTACCTTAAATACGGCCATGAACATTGATCCTATATCCCAATGATCTTTTCTCAACCTTCTACTAACCACCAATATTAATAAAATTGTAACTTTCCTATAAGGTGTCACTCACGAAGTGCCCTTACAACTTTGCTAGTTTAACATTAATTAAATTCTGCATAATTGCTTGTGTGATACAAGTTTCAAATTCACATTGTTCCTTTCCTATAATCAGGGAAAACAATTCTTTAAACTCTTGAGCGAGTCATGTTCAGGTTTCACGAAATGGAAACTGTCCCATTTGGCTAGTGATTCCTGCTCAAACTTGGGAAGTCTAGAACCTTCCTTTTAACTTTCTTCAGGTTTCACAGTAAGTGACCTGCCCTCTTTTGTATAATTCTCATATAGTAATTCTGTATAAATATAAGAAGTTGTAGGAACTTCTATCTTATTTTTCATGGTTTTATTATTGTTATTTTCGAAGTTGTCACTTTCTCTAGAACATTCTCTCAAGAATTTCTTAAGGTACACTCTTTGTACTCCAATTCACGTTCAAACTTTAATTGCTTCATTGTTTATTTGTTTAAATCTTATAAAGATTTTAGAAACATGTAAGGTTTGAAACCTTGTCAATTGTCAATTGCCTGGAGCAAACGTTTAATGTTGAGAGGTCTGCGACCCCATTTGTTAAAAAGTTCAAATGAACTATGTTTGTCAAAATTATATTACATACTTGTTAAATTCATTAACCTTCTTTGAATTGTTTAATAAATTAAATATTTGTTTTTGGATTCATCATTTCTCTGATACTACAGTTAGGCAAGATCCTGGCTTTCCTAGCTCTTCCTAGGTTTATGCCCTCGTTCATACTCAATAAAGCTTTTACTATTTGTCTTGCCAGACTATCACCCTTCCCTATAGTACTTTTATGCATGCTTAGGAGGAAATACACTAAAGCCTCTCTCTGGCAAACCGCCCAAGTCTTAGCTGCGGCTCCCGTCAGCTTCGACCAAGCTCGTACCTATTTTAGGTATCAGAAAGTTAATTTTCGGTGGCAACCACCTTTAAGTGTGTTTAAAGTTAAACTTATTAATTTTGTGGGACTCTCCTCCTCTTTTTCTATCCTTTTTCTCCAATCCAAAATCTACTTCCTTTTCTTAATCATCTTCCCTTGGTGGGTGGGTTATTCCTCAGCCAATAAACTACCCAACACGGAATGATGCAAAGAAATCTATAAAAGTTACTTTTTGCCTGAATATAGCCTACAAAGTGTCCTCCCTTGTTTATGTTAACGATAACCAAACAGGAGTCAGTGACAGTGGGAGGACAAACACCAATCAAATTAGGAAGGGTTTCGAAAAAAGAAAACGAAGAGATTTCGGCAAAGATTTTGAATTCTTGTTCAACGTTTGTAGTTTAGGACAGGAACATATATTTTTTATTTTCTTTTAGCCTAGTTTACACAAAGAAGGTACCGTACATTATTTGAAAATATGATACACTGTGGTTGTTTGAGCCTTCAGCCTTTTGACTGGTTTAATGCAGCCCTCCATGCCTCCCTGTACTGAGCTAATCGTTTCATCTCTACATAGCTACCACACCCTGCATCTGAGGCAATCTCTTTAACTAACCTTGGCCTACCCCTACAGTTCTTGTCCACGACCCTTCCTTCGATAACTAAGCTTGCTATTCCTGGGTGTCTTAGTATGTGTCCTGCCAACCTATCACTTATCTTCATTAGCAGTCGCCAGAAACATCTCCGCTCTCCCTCTAGTCTTAATACCTCTTCGTTTGTAATCGTATCTACCCATCTGATCTTCATCATTCTCCTGTAACACCACATTTCAAACGCTTCAATTCTCCTCTTTTCTGCTGCACCAATAGTCCAAGTTTCACTTCCATAGAGTGCGACGCTCCAGACAAAGGCTTTCAAAAATGATTTCCTAGCACCTAAATCTATATTCGATGTCAACAGATTCCTTTTCTGTAGAAATGCTTTCCTTGCCTGAGCTAACCTACTTTTTATATCCTCTTTGCTTCGTCCATCACTGGTTATTTTGCTTCCTAAGTAACGGAAGTCTCCTACTTCCTTTAGTTTTTAACCTGTCAATTTGATGTCCATAGAGGATTCTGATTTATTTCGGCTGCATTCCAATATTTTTGTTTTACATTTATTAATTTTCATCATGAAATTCTTTCCTCAAGACGGAGTCCATACCATTCAAAAACTCATTCTAATCCTCTGGCGCGTCGGCCAAGATGACGATGTCATCGGCAAATCTCAGAGTTGAAATTATTTCTCCTTGAAACTTCATTCGCACTTTAAATTTTTCTACAATTTCCTTCATTGCTTGTTCAATGTAAAGATTGAAAAGTATGGGTGATAAGTTGCAGCCTTGCCTTACCCCTTTCTTTTAAATTAATTAGTGTAAATGTCGGTTTTGCTTCTGTGAGACCGTAGTCAAGGCAGGAAGTACATCGATTAATCGACAAAACAATTAATCAATTATTCAACCAAACTATTAATCGATTAGACCACCATTCGATTAAACGCAGAATCAATTAATCGTTTTTGAAGCAATCAATAGATTTTTCTGCTTCGATTAATGGATTATTCGATAAATTAAATTACTCGACTAAATGTACCAGCCCTAGTAGGCACTCGCCTGCTCGTTGAAAGTCTGCAAGGGAAGAGGAGAGGCAAAAGAGCAGAGAGAGAAATTTAAATTAAAATAAAACGTCTTGCTAGAAAAGTGAACTTTGAAGCGTAGGGTGAAATCGATTCCTCAGTGATTGTATGGTGTACATGCGTTCACTATGTTGTTGCCTTGGTCTCTATTGTATATTTTAAATGTGTTTCCATGTAACTGCCTCTATATATTTCGCAGGTCAATTGCTAAGTGCGTTTTAGTACATTTAACATTTTATTTCAATGTTCATAAAACCACCATTCATTAGGTATCAGTTAAAAAATACTGAAATGAATGTAGTGTGTTACGAATTATGTTAGCTCGTCATGTAGTTTTAAAAAAATTAAAGTCAACAAAAGTAACTGTGACTTGTTGCTAAAAAAAAGATAATATCAGAATATACACTTCCGGCACATGTGCAGTGGAAAATTTGTTCACGATACAGTGGCAATGTTTTCAACGGCTGATTTGTTTTAAAAATAACCCGTTCCTTGTCGTAAAATAGCTTCATAAATAGCACAACACATGACACTGTAATTGAAACTGTGGCTTCATAATATTGAGTTTTACACTGTATGAAATACTACTACTACTACTAGCGGCTAGCGTTCTTAGCTCTCACCCCCAGAGGTTCGGGTTCGATTCCCGGCTCTGCAGAGAAATTTAGTTCTGTCTCTATACTAAGCTTTGAATGAAGATTCGCTGTTCTTAGCAACATTGCTCTCGGATGATTCGATCACCAGAAGAATCATTTTAAACATTTGACAATCACTTGGCCGCCACGTTCTTTATTTGTTTCTTAGGATTTTGAACGCCACGTATTCAGTATGTAGCCTACATTACTTAATAGTCCTCTATAACCATAACATTTTCGGTTTGATTGCTTGACTAAATTTGGAGATGTTGTGAATTGGTGAAATAATATTGTGTGGACGCCATGTTGCATTGTTTTATTTTAGGCTATAGAGTTATACGCCAGCAGATTAATATTCTGATGATAGTTTATTATACTGACCGACATTTCTATTAATTGATTAGGACACGAGAAATAAAAACTCAATTTAAAATTTTTTGTGCAGCCACCATTTTAAAGTTCTCATAACATTGAATTTAATTACACGTCAATATTTTAAGCCTTGCGTGGAGATATGCCGTTTCGGAGATAGAGAATGCCAGTGAAATATTGGTCTAGTTTGGACAAGGTAGTAGTATGTCCTTACCGCGTTTCATTGAAATCGCTCAGTTAATCAAATCGCGAGAAAATTCGGCTTACATATTTCAATTTTGCGTCAACGTCAGGTTGGTTTTGTGCTAATCAGGTTATTGAATGTCCCGTAGTTGTGCATATTGTTATGCTCTCTATTAACTTATAAACAATTCAGTTCGATTTCGTTGAGAACCATTGAATTATTTCGAATTATTGCAATGTTGGATTGTTCTGTATGTAGGCCATAGATTTACGCACCAGTAGATTACGACTATTGCGTTGGTTCATTATACAAACGTACACTCCGATCGCAGGATTAGGACAAAAACATAGCTTAATTAAAAAATTTCGCGCAGTCACCAACTTGAGGTTACGAAAACAATTTAATTAAATTGGCTGCCAGTAGATTAAATCTTGTACAAACATTTACTATATCAAGTTTCACTGTACTTGGATGGTTAAATCGCGAGAAAATTCTACTTAAATATTTTAAATTCACCTGACCACCATGTTGGTTTTGTACTTGACAGGTATTGAAAATCCTCACAGCTGAACGTGTAGTAGTATCCTGTATCACCGTACAACATTTGAGGGTGATATTTGTAACAGTTTCGGTTATATTGAATATCAGTGAAATATTCCCTGCGGCCGCCATGTTAGATCAGTGAAATGTATTAAAATTTGAAAGGCACGGTCGAGGTGGGACAAGGAGGTAGTAGTATGTCTTCACCGAGTTTCGTTGAAATCGCTCCAGCTGTTTAAATTGTTTTGGGGACACACACATCACACAAATGCGTACACATACACACATCCCAGGGTCCAGTGGAGCTAGTGCCTGTGGTTTCTTCTATCCTGCTGCATTCTTATGGATATTGTAATAAGTAAGTCACAAGCGCGTGACGTCATATCTTTGCTCCCCCACCTGCCGCCAGCTACGTGTGCAAGCAAGCTGTGGTTAGTGAGATGTGGTACCCTGCCAGCAAGGCAAGGGCTTTTAGTACTTGACGACCCAGCCCTACCCTGTTAGCCCTGTTTATGCTAGAACGCACCAATGCGCGCGAAATATAGAGCTCTCCAGACTGTTACTCTGTTTTTTTTTTTCAAAACTGATAGGAATTCTACTTCAGTTCGTATTATTATAATTATTATTATTATTTTTATTATTGTCTGTCAAGCAACAAAATGTTATAAGGTACCAGTAGACTACGTCTTATACTGTTTTCGAGTACATTGTAGATGGATTCTCAATTGAATGGATCCAATGATAGGAAAATTAGGTCATTTATACTTAGGCATAATCATACTTGATCGATGGGAAAACAATTTTGATAGACTATTGTTCCTCTCACTTATTCGAAATGTAACACAAGCTTTCACTTCTCTTTGCTCTAAGAGACCTGTCTTGTCGTGCTGATGGTTACTTCTCATCTGATGCTGAGGTCCAGCATAAACCTATTATCCTTCTTATGGCCAACAACAATTATGTCCATTGTATTTTTGCTTGTAACACGAAGATCATTATCGTACAACATTTCTGACATATATTACAGCTGGTATTTTAAATCTATTCCGGTGATTCCTGAAGTTTCTAGGGAACCTCATTCATGATTATGACTTTTGAACAAGAGCTATGGTTTCAGTGTATGCAGCAAACTCGGTCCTGACTACGTCCATGGAGGTCTCGCATAAGAAAACCACATAATTTGGCTAAGCTACTACCCTCTATGTCTACTTCTGGATTAGTCGTTCTCCATAAAATACGGTAATTAGATAGTTTCAGGACTTTTTCAACAAACATGTAAGTTCAATTTATGTTTTCCATTCATCTGATTCAGTCTTAAGACAACCTCCTCCATTGTACGATCAAAAATTACGCATATTTAGTCACCAAGCCTTCAAGCAATTCTTGCACTCTCTGCATATATGCGGTACGGTCTCACTACAGGATGATTACTATACTTGGAAGTCCATTCACGGAAAATTGAAAACTTAGCTTCGAGGTTTTCCTATGCACAGTACTTAGAATGTAGTGTAAACCAAATTACTTAAATACGATATGTGGACTACAAATAAATATGCACTTGGATTAACTCACGAGGGCTACTTGTAGCATTGGCTTTTAAGAATATTTTATGGAAGCTATCCTAACAACTCTACGTAGGGATTTGCTCTTCGAGTGTCCATATCAATGTTAGAATTGCAGAATAAGAATGTAGTAAAAGTAAGAAAACTCGTGTAGCCCACTGGCCTGGTGCAAGTCTTGGAAACGCCCACCGCTTGGATGCCTAACATATCACTGACACCGTTTCAGTACCTTACCTCGGAATTAAATCTCTTGGCAGGGCAGGGAATCAAACCTGGACCACCGGGGCGACAGCCAAGAATGCTAACCGCTATACCACAAGGTAGTCTCTTTCAATGTCAGCGCAATCGATTGCACGTTACCATGTAATTTCTACACTGCACGAACATTTCTCCGTAGGCTTATCAGAAACCTTTTGTCCGTGTGTGTATGTGTGAGCGTATGTGTGTGTGTCCCTCTAATAACTTCCAAACAGCTGGAGTAATTTCAATGAAACTCAGTAAGGTCATAGAACCATTTTGGCCGACCCCTACCGTGCCCTTCAAATTTTATTCTCACCAATCCAATATGGCGGCTGTGCCAAATATTTCACCACAATATCTCCAAACTATCACCGATATCCCCCTGAAATTGAGTACGGCAAAAAAGGGCACTACAAGAAGTTCACCTATGAGACTTTCAAAAACCTGGTAACTACAAAACAAACATGGCGGCCAAGCGAATTTGGGACTTTTAAATAGACTTTTCTCGCGATGTAACCATCCAAACGCAATGAAACTTGGTACAGCAAATGTATATACATTACACGTTGTAATGCACTGGCATCTGATTTACAGTAGTTCAATTGCTTACATAAACTCAAGATGACGGCTGTGCGAAATACTTCACCGGCATTCTATATCACCGAAACTATTACTGATACCACCCTGAAATGTTTTACGGTGATAAAGGGCACTACTACAAGTTTATATATGTATGTTTCAGAAACCTGTAAAGTACAAAGCGAACATGGCGACCAAGCGAAGTTGAAACATTTCAATAGACTTTTCTCGCGATTTAACCATTTGAGCGCAGTGAAATATGGTGCAGTAAACGTTTGTACATATTGTAATGCACTAGCATCTAATTTAGTTCA
The DNA here is from genome assembly GCA_946902985.2 of Meconema thalassinum. NCBI lineage: Eukaryota > Metazoa > Arthropoda > Insecta > Orthoptera > Tettigoniidae > Meconema > Meconema thalassinum. The sequence continues at coordinate 264,329,644 of OX336389.2, read as the reverse complement.
ATTGTTCACTTATCTTCAAGAAGACGGCTGTGCGAAATTTTAAAATTAAGTTTTTATTTCTTGTGTCGTAAACATGCGATAGAAGTGAAAGCTTGAATAATGAACCCACGCAATATTTTTCCTTTAATGGTACTTAACTCTATGACCTATACATATATCAATCTAACATTGCTACCATCCGAAATATTTAAACAGTTCTCAATATCTACGAATCTTTTACAGAAATCAAACTTAAATTTGGTATGTTCATAGAGGCTATGAACCTAAGTTCACCTATATGACTTTCAATAACCTGGTGAGCACAAATCCAACATGGCGGCAACGCGAAGTGTAAATATTTAAATGGACGTTTCTCGCAATTTAACCATCCAAGTGCAGTGAAATTTGGTACAGTAAATGCTTATACAAATGTTAATCCACTGGCATCTAATATATTTCAATTGTTTTCATAACCCTATTATAGCAACTGTGCGAAATTTTAAAATCTCGTTTTTACTTATTGTGTTCTAATCATGCGATTGAAGTTTGAATACAACACGTACACAATACTCATCATATTTTTTTTAGCGTATGGCTTTTAGTGCCGGGAGTGTCCGAGGATACGTTCAGCTCGCCAGTTTTGTAGCTGCTTCGAGACGGACACCCAATAGGTGAATTACAAGTACCGTTGGGGAGGAAAGTTGGGATGTAAGGACGAGGAGTTGGAAGGTAGCGGCTGTGGCCTATAGTTAGGGATCTACCGCGACATTTGCCTGGAAGGAAGATGGGAAACCACAGAAGACCATCTTCAAGGTTGCCGGCGGGGGGATTCGAACCTCCTCGCCTCCCGGATATGAGCGACTGCCAACAGTCATGCCGTAACGACCACGGCTAACTCACCCGGTACTCATCATATAATAGTACATAACTCTAAGACCAACATATATAAAAATCCAACATGGCGACCATCCGAAATATTAGACAGTTCTCTATATTTACGAACCTATTACAGCAATCAAACTGAAATTTTGTATGTTGATAGAGGCAATTGAAATATGTAGGATATATGAAAATAGGCTTTATTTCTTCACGGAACTACTTGATTGGCATTACATAACCCCTGGTAAGTTAGGGAGACGGTTGGCATACCATAACCCCAAAGCCGAATAGTTCCAAAAACTAACAAACAGAACAGTTTTAGGCACTACACCGAGGGAAATACCGACGAGCTGGTAGAATGACAAACAACATATTTTTTTAAAATTTCAGAACAAAATTGTTTTACAATGAATAGCACTTCTGGTGTCCATACTGTTAAAATAATGAAAATTGACCTAAAACTTCAAAAGTTGGAAGGGATTTCATGTCAACTTGCTTATTTTGAGGTATGCCTTGTATGTAGGTAAATTCCATGAGGTACTGTTTCAGGCGATGTTGAAAATAAGAAAAAAATATACGAGCCTTACAGTAGTCGCATATGATGTGTAACTTCTAACATGTTATCCAACTCGTATACTACACAGCTACTTAAAATGTTAATTTACACTCCATTTTCATACTGGTACTATGATGAATGTATGGATTGAATTGGAGATTTTTTTTAGCGTATGGCTTTTAGTGCCGGGAGTGTCCGAGGACATGTTCGGCTCGCCAGTTTTGTAGCTGCTTCGAGACGGACACCCAATGGGTGAGCTACAAGTACCGTTGGGGAGGAAAGTTGGAAGGGAGGGTCGAGGAGTTGGAAGGTAGCGGCTGTGGCCTATAGTTAGGGACCAACCCCGGCATTTGCCTGGAAGGAAGATGGTAAACCACAGAAGACCATCTTCAAGGTTGCCGGCGGGGGGATTCGAACCTCCTCGCCTCCCGGATGTGAGCGACTGCCAACAGTCATGCCGCAACGACCTCGGCTAACTCACCCGATTGAAATGGAGATATGCTACTGTAACATTTGTGGCGCAGCGGTCAAGCTGTTAGTCTCTCACCAAGGTAGACCGGGTTTGATTCCCGGTCAATACATGTGAGATTTTCGAATTGAAATGCCATGTCCTGTGGTTCGCATTCCACGTAAAAGGTTGTTGTTGTTTTAAGGGATCTAACATCTAGGTTATCGGCCCCACGTAAAAGGGAGGTACCGTGGATCATGATCGTGAGATTAACGGACACGCAAAACTACAAGCTTCCTTCCTTCCTTTTACATTAATAATTGATAATAACAAAGTGACACACAACGTCGACAGTACTCTCAAATACTGTGAGCACATTCCTCAGTAACTATATCATTCATTATTCTCAAGGCTCTCATACAGTTCGTCGTAAACAATCAAAACATGGCTTCCTACAATCACGAAATGACCTAGTCTCAGATATGATGAAAATACAGCTTTTATTCCACTCATATAACAACATTCTGTTATGCATTTAATATTTGTCTACTCACCCACAGCTTGACAATAATGCCGCTTACTTAAATGTCATTTGTCGTCTTTGTCCTACCCCATGTGATATTCAACCTTGAACGTGAAGCTTCAAAAACTGCTCAATGACAAATGAAAGTCGGTGAAACATTTGCCACTGTGCTCGTCAAACCAGTGCCTGCTAAATGCACTGCCTACTGTATTGCCATAACATTCTCGCGCTACAGGGCACACACTGCCTTGTTTCCAATACACACATTTTCAATTGTACATCCAGCTGGCAGTGCGTCTTCACTTCTGTCCGATCCACTTCCGTACGATCCACTTCCGCCCGATTCACTTCCGTCCCATTTTTCTGGCAGTGCGTCTTCACTTCCGTCCGATCCACTTCCGTTCGATCCACTTCCGTCCCCAATTTTCAAAATCACTCCCACAAAACTATCCAGCAACCGAGCGGAAAGATGTTACACATCCATAAAAGGCACATTATTTTAGTTTGCGTCGGAAAATTGTTCGATTTTAAAATCCTGATAAATTTACTAACACGTGCTTCTCGAATCCACATATCCCTGAATAGCATCAATCTTGTCAGTGGGTGAATAAACAATCTTATTATTGAAATAAAGTATTATAGTCTTCATATAGTTTTTCTTCTACCCAATTATTACTCTATCTAAGGGCTGGGGGACGAAGTGAGACAGATTGCTTGTGGGAGTTATATTACGGATAGATGCCCTTCATGCCGCCAATTTCATAATAGGATTTAATGAAAAAATGAAATTAATGAAGTACCGTACAGTATGGAGTGACTGTGTATGGTCTTTCGAGGTCAGAGAAGTCTGGCCATGCACATAAGACATCATAAGCACGACAGACCACACGCCTATGACGAATTGTTGGCTCTAGTGCGCCTCGTGTTCAGGCTTGCGCTCAGTACTAAACGTAGTGCAGTACCCAGTTAAATGGACAGAGGTTGTGCGACTAAACGCTGTAGTGCTAGTCTGCTGTTAGGCTGCAATGCCCAGAGCCTCACCCAATGCACGGCCCTCAACACAGACACACAGACGGACACAAGGTGTTGTTTTTGTTTTTTTATTTTTTATTTTTATTTTATTTTTATTTTTTTAGAGTATGGCTTTTAGTGCCGGGAGTGTCCGAGGGTATGTTCGACTCGCCAGAGTTAGTAGCTGCTTCTGTGCGGACACCCATGGGGTGAGCTACAAGTACCGTCGCGTGTGGAGTGTTGTCTGGGGAGAAAAGTGTGATTGTAAGGACTAGGAATTGGAAGGTAGTGGCTGTGGCCTATAGTTAGGGACCAACCCCGGCATTTGCCTGGAAGGAAGTTGGGAAACCAGAGAAAACCATCTGCAAGTTTGCCGGCAGGGGGATTCGAACCTCCTCGCCTCCCGGATGTGAGCGACTGCCTGCAGCCACGCCGTAACCACCACGGCTAACTCACCCGGTACAAGGTGATATCACAAGCCTATTTTTCATAAGATGAAGATAGGCTTATAAGCATTACATAACACGGGACGACAATATTAATGTTATGGACGACCTTAATCGCCAAAGAAGCTATTTGCAAAACTCGGGGAATCGAAAAAATACCGTATTGTTTTGTACTTTTCTTAGCCCCTCTTAAATGAATAATTTAACAATCAAGCCATTAAGAAAGAATATTTATCAGCTGTTTAGAGCCTCCGTGGCTTAGGCGGCAGCACGCCGGCCTCTCACCGCTGAGTCCGTGGTTCAAATCCCGGTCACTCCATGTGAGATCTGTGCTGGACAGAACGGAGGCAGACAGGTTTTTCTCCGGGTACTCCGGTTTTCCCTGTCAAAATTTCATTCCAGCAACACTCTCCACTATCATTTCATTTCATCTATCATTCATTTGATCATTGCCCCAGAGGAGTGCGTCAGGCCTCGGCAGCCGGCACAGTTCATATCCTCGCCGCTAGATAGGGGCTTCATTCATTCCATTCCTGACCCGGTCGGAGACTGGAAGCAGGCTGTGGATTTTCATTTTTTCATTTATCAGCTGTTTACTTCCATCTTTGATTTGTTGTTGTTGATGTCTGAGTCTTCAGTCTTTTGACTTGTTTGGAGAGCCTTCCATGCTTCCCTGTCCTGAGCTAATCGTTCCATCTCTACATACAGTAGATACCACATCCCACATCCGTGGAAATCTGTTTAACATATTCCCTCCTTGGTCTACCCTTACAGTTCTTATCCTCGACCCTTCCTTCCTTCGATAACTAACTTTGCTATTCTTGGGTGTCTTAGTAGATGTCCTACCAACCTATCTCTTCTCTCATTATCAGTCGCCAGAAACACCTCTCCTCTCCCACTCGTCTTAATACCTCTTCATTTGTAACTCTATCAACCCATCTGATCTTTATCATTCTCTTGTAACACCACATTTCAAAAACTTCAATTCTACACTTTTCTGCTGCTCCAACACTCAAGTTTCACTTCCATAGAGCACGACGCTCAAGACAAAAGCTTTCAAAAATGACTTTCTAATACCTAATACCTTTGATTTATCACATCAAATTCTTCACCATTATTGCATTGCTAACAAGTCTTCGGGAAAGGTATTTAGGGTGGATTGGTAAACGTAAAGACCTACGTCACGACATGGTTACGATTTGGCCTTTCAGAAAACTAATTCAACCGCTAACCAGTCTGTACAAGACATAAAGACTGGTTATGACTTAACCATGACTTACAGAATTGGGGTGCGAGTCTCCCAAGGCAGAAGTGCAGACGGATAAATATCACGTCATAATGACTTGGGTCACACTTTTAAACTGTCCGTAAGAGCACGTCCGTGAAGGGCACATTGCTGATACAGAGGGTCCTGAGTAAAGGTGTTCTGTGATACAAGTGATCTGCTTTAGGACAGCAATACCGTGCCATGCGGTTAGGGAATATCCTACGTTTCTAGCCTCAGAATTCCCCAGCAAGTGTAAGATTTGCAAGATGTCCATTAATAATGTTATTGTTATTTTTTTACGTCCCTTTTAATAACTGAGGCTTTTAGAGACGCCGGGGGTATCTTAAACGTGCCAGTATATCTACGAACACAGCTAACTTGCGTCTGCACACCCTCAAATGCCAGCTGACTGCACCAGGATTCGATCCTGAAACCTTGGAAACAGCAGGAGAGAACGTTACCGCTGAGCCACGCAGCCAGGCTGATGATCAATAAGTAAGGTTAACTAACAGCAGATGAAACGTCTGCTTTTAACATCCAAGTAACAGGCAATGCATATTTACTGCTGAGATGCCATGAAATCCACATTTCAGAATTCAGAGTGTTTTGGAGGTACATAGACAGAAGAGTACGGTCTCGTATTTATAAGTGTTCTTTTTACCAACATGAATATATCAAATTATATTGTATGGTTAATTATTGGGCAGGTAAAAATGCATAATGGCATGAAATATGACGATTTGTTTGAAATAATTTCTGGCCACAAAATGCATATTAGAGATTCCGAACCTTCATGAACACATACAGTAGAATACACATCAAGCCACACATGTAACCCTGATTAATATGGCGTAGTTACCGTTAAAAGTAAAAGTATTTCATCACGCACGTTTGAATAACCCATAGCTATTCATTAACTTCAAAGAACTTGCAGTACGCCAAAACGTATTCAGATGAAATTTAATTTGCCATTATTTAAAAATTCATATTCGTTTCATGCTACCGTTTCACCAATTAAAAGAGATATTCTCCTCATGTTCAATTTTTCATTTCACCCATAGATTTTACGCATTTAACGTTTTACCTGAATAACAGATGAAAGGGGAAATCTATTCAATGTTTATTGGGATGATTTAGTTATTTCCGTTGATATGATAATGTTCTCAAAGCGTGTGCACTGTAAAATACACCTAGCACGCGGCTTGCTGTACACAGTGTGATTCAAGTATGGTACCTATGCCCATCACTTATTCCCATTTACAATGGGGTCCCGGTTGAGATTCGACGAAAGGCTATGTGGCGGGTGGTTTTTACGGCCGAATGCGGTTCCTGACGCCAACCTCATGAGAGGAGTTAAATACCTGCCATCAATTGTTCATATAATTCATTATTAAAATCAATTTAGTGAGTAGGCTTAACATTTTTATCTTTGATTAAATATAAATTTTAATGATTGAAATTTAATGTTAACAGCTGAGTGGTTGGTTGGCCTGAGTTGAATTTCAGTTCTATGGCTTTTGCTTGAAGCTCGATGTGGGAGGAGGTATGAATTCCATTTTACATATTGTAAGATTGCTGTTAGATTAAATATACTCCACCCATTTCTTTTGTCGTTGTAGTTGTTGTTGTTTTTGCCGTTGTTAATTCATTTTAGGGACTTGGGACATTTGGTCAACGACCCTATGTAGGCTACTTGGATCTGTGTTCAGTTTGTTTGATAACCTGTGTTCCTCTGGTGATTGAAGTACTGTGTGTAGGAACTGTAATTAATAGGGTTGCAATTTAGCCTTGGGACATGATATTGCGTATCATCACATTTTTCACGAGAGAGTATGGAAAACCTACAGCAAAAAACATTAGGGATGGTCTTTGTCAGCGCCAGTATTCAAAACCCAGCACAGTCACAGCCGCACCGCGAGGTATATAGGCTACAAGATCGAGCACTAGTTATTTGCCGATGTCTGCCTCGCTGCGTAGTGGCTAGTATTAATGGCTGTCAACTCTCAGCGGCCCGGGTTCGATTCCCAGCTTTGCCAAGAAATTTAATTCTGGTCTGACCCTTGTGAGGAAAAACTGAGAAGAGGTGGATTCTATTCCTACCTCAACCATCCTGGAAGTGGTTTTACTTTTACTTTTACTCCAGGCAAATTCTGGTATAGTACCTAATTTAAAGCCACGGGCGCTTCCTATCTAAATCCTACCTCAATTACATATACACACACTAGTACAGTGACACCGGTTATCATACAAATTCTACACACACACACCCAAGTACACGGGCTACGTGACCACGATGTCGCAAAGCCCTTAAATAATCACAACAACAATTTAAAGTTAGAAAATTGGATGAAATTGACGAATGCATAATGACTGCTATTGTGACCTATTGATAGGTTATCGCAGAGCTGGAAATAAACCAGCGTCCTTTGGGGGAGAAATCTCCATACACAAAATCTGTACCACAGAAGGCTGCGATAAAAGTCACGTTCACCAGTCTAATCAACAAATAATAATTAACGCCTTGTCGTAATATTTGTGTTTGATATTAATGGCCGTGGCAAACAGTTGTGGGAGTGCCCCTCCCTCAACTTTACTTAGAGATGAAGCCGAACAAAGCCTCAGTGAGCTTTTAGATCTCGCCCGCCCGCCCGCCCGCCGAACAAGGATAAACATAGAAAGTAGGGAGCATATTGTCGACTCAAGTGGCTGACAGAGTGATAGTGGGCGAGTCCTCGCTGGCTCAATACAACCATTTCTAATAAAATGAAATCAATTAGTATTCTGCTCGTCACAGCAAGTGTATCATACCCTTGGCTAGTGAGGAGCAAGATGGCCGGTGTTAAAAACACTCCTTACCCAACTGCACTTGCCTTCTTCAACTATAACCATTCGAGTAACGGTTTACATTAGGAGTCGATTTACGAGATAAAGTTGTTTATTAGAAATTTGCTTTTTTACTTTTTTCGCTTAGGGCTTTGGATTATGTTCTACGTACTTTTATTTGAGTTAGATGTGGTTTTGTTTAACCTCCCTTTCCAATACTGCGATTTAAGGGGTTATCTCTGAAGCCAATATCAGTTAAAAGGGACGTTAAACTCATATCTCAATTCTTCTAATTTAATTCCAGATGAACATCTTGCATTATATGCAGATTTTGTACCCTTGCATCCGTACATTGTCAGTTTGCCAATAAATTATATAGTTTTAGTTTTATGTCTTATTCCACTGTTTATTAAATCAATAATTGATTTATTAGTTAACTTAAATTGTAAAGCTGCTTCAATATAGCATGGATTAAAGGCATTTCGATTAGAGTGTTTCAGTTTCTGTCTACCGACATACTAACAGTCTGCAATATGCCGCAGTAGCCCACCCTGCTTCGATACGTCACAGTCTTGGCTGTCGTTCAGTGGTTGATTGCTTCCACACCATTTTTCCCACTGCTCACATGATGCGACTCCAGGAATTTCTACCTTGATGTGTTGAGCCTATATGTCACGCCTCTCAAAACCACTATATAAAGGTGTTTCGCTTATTTATCTGGTTCTCTCTTCCTGCATCTACCAATCCAAACATGCGTCGTTTTGCCTATATGGGCTCTCACCGTTCATCAAAATATCCACCAGTTATGTGATTGGCCACTCATCACCAGCAAGTTTTAATCAGCCTACAAGGCAAATTTGAAAATAATCTTTTAAAACTCAGTACTTACAACAGACAACCAGAAATCCACATGTACTACAACAATAAGATGCGGTACGTAACTAACCAATGAACCTTTTGAACTAAATTTGAATATTTCCACCACCTTGTTATGTCAACAGTGGAAATAGAAATAAAATTAAAACTTTTTTATCACTAACTTTCTTCCGAGGTCTGTATATCTGTACGTACAAACTAAAATTGGGTCAATCCCACACCACGTTAACTAAAATACACTATAAGGGTATCTTCTTTTTTCTTTGATAAGGGACATGAGCCTCCATTTATTATCCCGTTGCGCCCGCCTCGTTGCGTTGTGGCTGCGCAATTTTGGCTGTCACCGCGGAGGACTGGATTCCCGGCTCTACCAAGAAATTTAATTTTGGTCTGAGGGCTGGAACGGGGACGGTCATCCTCGTGAAGCAAAATTGAGAAGAGGCGGATTCTATTTTTACCTCAGTCATCCTTGAAGTGGTTTCCTTGGTTTCCCACTTCTACTCCAGGAAAATACTGGGATGATACCTCACGTAAAGCCACGGCCGCTTCCTACCCAAATCCTACATCAATTAAAACACACACAGTAGTACAGACATTGCAGTGACATAGGTTATCAAACAAATTTTACACATACCTAGGTACACGGGGTTAAATGGCCACGATGTCGCAAAGCCCCTAAAAGAATCAACAAAAACAACTTGCCCTGTTTTCACATCTAAATGCAGCTATTCGCATTGTAAGGTATTTTACTCTCTATTTTCTTCAAAAACGTTTAAAGCATCAGCACCTACAGTCATTTGTTTTGTTATGTTTATTGTTGAAATATATTATGCAAGTATGAAATTGAATATTGTACTGTGACTTGTTCCGTGACATCCTTGGAGCTTTGCCTTGCGAAACATTACCAACAATCATATCGTGCTTGGACTCGTCCTTGCTCCGCCAGCCCTATTTTTTTGTTCCAAGTACAAACAATGGTCTTTGTGGTTTTCCATTTTCACCGCCAGGCAAATGCCAGGACGGTTTCTTTCATTAGTTCCACGGTCGATTTCCTTCAAACTTACCTTCCTTGACCTGTCCTGAATATAAAATAAATGGTCTCTGACTGTATTAATAAAAATATTTCCAAGAAGGAAATTATCAACAAGGTGCTCAGGTAGTCAACTCTCAAGTCAACATAAGTGAGTACGAGATAAGTCACATTCTCTGTTTAAAGGGCAACACGTGAGGAATGGCTAGTCTACGTTACAGAACAAACATCGCGATGTTGCAATTTTTTACGGTGCTATAAGACCTTATCATGATACAGTCACTATCATTGAAGGAGAAATAATAGATATATGGAGGAAACCATTACAGTAGATAAATTACTATTATGAGAAATAGTCTGGAAAGTTAACTTATTTCTACCAAGAAAGTGAAGCTGACTGGTGCATAAAGATGGTATATTGGCTTTCACGGCCAGTGAATTAAAACTCAGCAATTTTTCTAGGTTTGTGCAGTGTCTTGTGTGGGGTTTCGCCTATGAAACCAAGCTGGCTCATCAGCGGGCTCTTGGTGTCCGTCTTCGGAACTCCACAGGAGTACCTGAAGCGTACCTGTGCCTCTTTACTGCGAGAGCTAAAATCTCAAGCAGCCATCACCTCCCTATGAAGGCTTCCAAAAAGATGGTAGTCTATATTGGCTTTCACAGCCAGTGAATTGAAACTCAGCATTTTTTCTATGTTTGTGCCTTGACTGCTGCATATTTGGAACCAATCCAATAATTATTTCTGTAAATTAAAACTTTAAGTTAGATTCACATTAGTACACTATGCAACGAGCCTATAATGGCAATAATTAAGACACGAGTATTAAGCGAGTTTTAAAATTTCCATACGAGTGTCGTAATTACCATTATAGGCGAGTTGCATACGACTGTTTATGTAAGACGATAATTATAACTTTATTGTATGTTTTAACATAAATATTCATAAAGATATGTGGGATTCAGTTAGTGAACAGGGCGTGCTGGCTTTGCTGACTGAACAGAGTGCATGCGTTGGTCAATGCACTCCAGACGCAGAGACCATTCACTTTGCTTGTTAACACAGAACACCTATTGTTTACAGCGGATTTTGAGCGCATGGGCGAAGGTATCCTTTCCCAATTGGTCACACAACTGTATCTTGAGCTCTGATTGGTGGGAGAAACTGTTTCATAATGAAAAATAGTGTTATAATGAGGCTCATTATGATACAGTTTTCTGACACATAATAGTTAGGGTCGAACATAAAATAATATACTAGGTGCATCCAGAAAAAAGTTGTCCTTTTTTTTAAAGAGAACATAGTTATATGCAAAACTTTATTGGCAACAGGTACAACAATGCACCAGCTACTTTTCGACATTGGCACCAAACAAATTGAGACACTTGTAATAGCGTGGTATCGACGTTCACCGGGTGAGTTAGCCGTGGTCGTTACGGCGTGGCTGTAGGCAGTCGCTCACATCCGGGAGGCGAGGAGGTTCGAATCCCCCCGCTGGCAACCTTGAAGATGGTATTCTGTGGTTTCCCATCTTCCTTCCAGGCAAATGCCGGGTTTGGTCCCTAACTATAGGCAACAGCCGCTACCTTCCAATTCCTCGTCCTTACAATCACTCTTTCCTCCCCAGACAACACTCCACACGTGACGGTACTTGTAGCTCACCCCATGGGTGCCCGCATTGAAGCAGCTACAAACTCTGGCGAGCCAAACATGTCGTCGGACACTCCCGGCACTAAAAGCCACACGCTAAAAAAAATCGACGTGTGTAGTCCTATGTTATAGAAGTAAAGGTGAAAATCACTGGGTGCAAGATCAGGACAGGAACTGTTCTACAGAAGTATGGTTGGGAGCTGTTTGATCATCCATCGTACAGTCCTCATCTTGCTTTCCTGCACCTCAAAGAATTTCTGTTCTGCGGTCAGCATTTTCACACTGACGAAGAGCTGAAAACGATTGTCACACGCTGGTTCCATTCGCAGCCGACAGACTTCTATGGCACAGGACTACAAAAGTTGATACCACGCTATGAGAAGTGTTTCAATTCGTCTGGTGCCTATGTCGAAAAATAGCTGACACATTTCTGTGCCTGATGTCAATAACGTTTTCCATATTTATAACTAGGGCCGGATGTTGATATCGTTAAAATTAAAAAAAAAATGCACTTAAAATTTTCAACAATGACTGTAATAAATGACCTATAAATTCGAAAAATGCACTATAAAATGGTGGAAATGATCTTATAATAATAAACTCACCTATATTTCAAAAATGAATGTCTTGAGATTTTGTATAATGTTTTATACCCGGTGTTTTTGTCCAGCACTTTTTTTCGGTTTTGATGCAATACTCGCAGCAATGTCGCCACGATTGTTGCTAAGACTAGTTTCCACCCGGTTGATTAAGTAAATGGAATCTACCATTCCTTCGCACGTTTTCTCCAACGATGTGATTGTTGCTGTCAATAACGCTACTAGTTTCTTCTTAACTCTGAGAGATGTAACTCCCTCATATAAAGCTCTGACATGACTAAATGGGATAAAAATGACCTTAAAAGGCCTACCTATTTCTCTAAAATTTGACCCAAGAAATCCACCAAACTAAAAAATGCTCTTAAAATGGAAAAATAGCACCAAAAAATGCAAAAAGATGCAAAATAAAAAACACATATTTGAAGACGGGGTGGCCAGTCCGGAGTTTCTATGTACTTCAGCATTGTTTTAGTCAGCACAGTAAAAATATGACATGTCATCAACATCCGGGCCCTAATTATAACTATGTTCTCCACCAAGGCGGTCCGGGTTCGATTCCTGGTCATTGCATGTGAGATTTTCGAAGAGAAATGCCATGTCCTGTGATTCGGATTCCACGTAAAAAGGAGGTCCCGTGGCTCATGATCTCGCGATTAACGGTCACGTTAAACTACAAGCTTCCTTGCTTTATAACTATGTTCTTTTAATAAAATAGTGATACGTTCTTGATGCACCTCGTATTAAGAAGAGTTTTCTCACATGATAAGGTGTATATTCCTCGTTAAATGCCGAAAGCATGATGAAATAATTACATCTAAGTGTATAAGTTACGGCTCGGAAATGGTGCTAACTCAACATTCTCTAGCTTGTCCCTTTTCATATAGGGGCTGCAAGCAATCAGTTATAGACCACCTCGTGGTGCAGTGGCTAGCATTCTTGGCTGTTGCTCCTGAGGTCCGGGTTAAATTCCCAGCTCTGCCAAGAAAACTTATTTCTGGCCTAAGGGCTGGAACGGGGAACACTCAGCCTCGTTGTGCAAAATTGAGATGAAGTGGGCTCGATTCATACCTCAGCCACCCTGGAAGTGATTTCCCTAGTTTGCCACCTCTACACTAGGAAAATACCGGGATGGTTTTAACTCAAGGCCACGGCATCTTCATCCCAAACCTCACCTGAATTGCAAATAAACACACTACTACAGGGAACACAACGACACAGGTTATTAAACAAATTCTACACACACCCACATACACGGGGCTACATGCTTACGGTCCAAGCCTCTCAAATGAAACAAGTACCCAGTTATTATTAGTTCTTTTCAATCTATAGAGATCCACTGTACTATTATTTTACTCGTTTTACCCACGAAGTTATAATTCTCTGTGATCTCTTTATCATGACCCTTTGGGTAAAGCGGATTCTATTACTTTCTTTCTACTGGAGGTGAGATCAGAAAGCGCTCTGTGACGGGCTCAATATACACCCTCAATCCCACCTCCACCCCCACTTCCCAGCCCCGCGGCTCCATATGCGATGAATGTTAATTGGATCACGTGGTCCTACAGGAAATGATCGTATCAGGGACTAGGAAGGAACCACTGGATATTGGGCGTTTGATCAATCAAGGTAGGGGAAATTGAGATTTAAATGGTGCGGGAAGGAAATATACATTCTCTCCGAATACCAAAATCCCTGACCTCCATGATTAATGCAGTAACGAGAATGAATGAAAACTGTTACATGAACTAACAAGAACTGACCAGCACAGGACAGGACCACCGTCAGACTACAGTTCTATTAGTAGAGAGACAGGGCTTAAATCCACGCTACGAAAATATAAATCTGTTTGTAAATGTAGAATATGAATATCTATATTTACCAGTGAAAATAATGTTAACATTTTAATTTAATTTTACCGCCTCGTTGCGTTGTGACTAGCATTCTTGGCTGTCACCGTGGAGGCTCGGATTCGATTCCAGGCTCTGCCAAGAAATTTAATTCTGATCTGAGGCTGGAACGGGGTCCACTACTCCTTGGGGGGCAAAACTGAGAAGGGGTAGGTTCGATTCCCATCTCAGACATCCTAAAAGTGGTTTACCGTACTTTCCCACTTCTACTTCAGGCAAATGCCGGTATGGATCCAAACATAAGACAATGGCCGCCTCCCTCCCAATTCGCACCTGCATTGCAAATACACACATGCTACTCTACTACTACTACTACTACTACAGACACCACAATAACACAGGTCATCAGACAAATCCTACAAACACCCAAATACACGGGGCTAAATGATCATGATGTCACAAAACCCCTAAATGAATTTAAAGCAACATAATTTATTATCACTCGTTTTGATAGGCATGGAACTATTTTGTGTTTGGTCAACGCGTACCTAATTATCTTAGGCCGTTATTATTAATTAACCTAGATATTTGTAAATGTTCTGAAGTAAATAAATCAACAATACACGCATAATTCATAGATTGATATTTTTATTTCAGGTCTTTAAGAATATTTGAGTAAATATTTGGGTACTCTTCTACAGTATATGTTGACCGACTGGAAATCCATAGATTCTAAAGGAAGGCAACAATAAAAATGACTCCTACGTTTTCTATGTGTAAATAATTGCTAATATGTCGTGTTTAATGAAAATCCATTTGAAAGCTCAACAATGGGCCGATACAGAGTGGAAAATCTGATGTAAAGTAATAAGTTTCCTTCACCGAAACGAATTTCAACTCCTTGCATTAGCAGCTATTTTAAATAAGACTCTATGACTACGAACAGTTTCTGTCTTTAGATCGCAGTAGATCTCAAAGCCCATACTACGATTTAACAACACCATAATGAACACAGTTACACACACTACTACCACTACTTCCACATAGAATCACTGATCATAAAAAAATCTGTACCCACCTAAGTACACATGGCTGGTGACCAAGGTGTCCTAAGTCCGGAAATGGTAGAGCAATGACCAGCTTATGAAATGCGTTGGCGTAGATAGTAGGGAAAAGTAATGCAAATTAATGGCATTTGATTACATAGGGAACAAGTCAATCAAATACCTAGTTACAATCTGCGTTTGCCACCTTCTGTCGTCACGGGGTACGTACTGAAACTCAGGATACAAAGGTCCTGGGTTGGAGTGCCTGAATACATTTTATTCTGGTTTGAGGGTTGGAACGGGATACACTCAGGCAAATCTGAGAAGAGATGGATTGGATTTCCACCTCAACCATCTTAGAACTGATATTCGGGAGTTTCCTGCTACTACTACTACTACTACTACATTCAGATGTAAAATTATCTGACCTCGGAAAAGAGTGGGGAAAAGCACATTCAGGATGGCCGATGACAGCCCTGGTAATTGAAACTACGATCTATGGACTTGTTGCAGTTCCCAATCCCAGCCCTGGTGAGCAACACAGAGCGCACGGCTATGTAGTAAGATTCCCACTTTAGGATAAGTCAACCCTGATTTCATAGTTCTTGATTATAATGTAACAAAGGAACAATCATTGTGTTCAGTGAAGAATATATGGCCTATTTTCTCTTAAATGTATGGGTATAGTGTGATGGTCCCAATTTGTGACCAGAATGATACAATTTTATATATTTTATTATTACATTCGAATTGAGCCACTATGGACTACGGAGTAACAATCAAAATCAATGTTTCGTTCTAGATAGTCTGCCAGCTTTGATGTCCTGCCAGTATCTCTTGAGCCC
The DNA here is from genome assembly GCA_946902985.2 of Meconema thalassinum. NCBI lineage: Eukaryota > Metazoa > Arthropoda > Insecta > Orthoptera > Tettigoniidae > Meconema > Meconema thalassinum. The sequence continues at coordinate 264,313,821 of OX336389.2, read as the reverse complement.
ATCACTCATCGCCTTCTTCCGATCTTCTGAAAGAGGTCCCCTCCGTCTTTTGGGTTCTGCCCCTACCTTAAATCCCTGGTAATTTTTGATTAGGTGTCTGAATTCACACCTGTTCATAATTTTGAAGTCCGGAATACCAATTTCTAGAAGGTCTTTGTTACATTCTTCAAACCATGCCAATTTTTTCTTCTTTGGTTTCACGAAATTCCAAATTTTCTTTGTTAGACGATCGTTGGACATTCTGAAAATGTGTCCATAGAACAACAACCTTTTCCTTTTTATTGTTGACGTGACTGGTTCTATCTTTCTATATAACTCTTCGTTCGACTTCAAACGTATGTGCCCGTCAACCCATCTGTTGCCTAAAATTTTTCTCAATACCCTGCGTTCTCTTTTGACCAACTGGTCGACTAGTCCCCGCCTGTTCAGAGTCAAAGTCTCCGAAGCATATAATGCTTCAGGTTTGACAACCGTGCTGTAGTGTCTTAATTTGGCTCCAATGCTCAGCGACTTCTTATTATAGAGATTTTTCGTCAGGTGATAGGCTCGGTCTAATTTCCAGATTTTAAGATTAATTGCTTCCTGTTCTAGGCCATTTTGTTGGATTACCTCACCCAGGTATTTAAATTTCTTTACACGTTTAATCTTTCCTTGGTTTGTTTTCATCCATTCTGGTCCATCACTGATGTTTGTCATGTACTTTGTCTTCTCAAAGGAAATCTGTAAACCTACTTTCTCAGCCATCTCTGACAACCGATTAATCTTTACAATGGCTGATTTAATATTGTTGGCAAAAATAGCTAGGTCATCTGCAAAAGCCAAACAATCAACGTGCACCCCTTTCAGTTTGGGCCCTAGCCTAAATCGTTCTTCATTCCCTTCATCCCGACTCGGTGTCTTCCTCCATTCACGAATGACCTTTTCTAATACACAGTTGAAAGGTATTGGAGATAATCCATCACCTTGTCTGACACCAGTTTTGATTACAAAGGGATCTGAGATCTCGCCAATGAATTTTACTTTTGACACTGTGTCGGTCAAAGTCTGTTTAATCAGATTTCGAGACGTGTCATCCACTCCAAATTCTTCCAGAATATTCAGTAGCGACTCGCGGTTAATTGAGTCATACGCTTTCTTAAAATCAATGAATACGACCACCTGCCTATCGTATTATACCTAATGATGTTTTTCAGGTTAAAAATCTGTTCCGGACAAGAACGTCCCTTTCTGAAACCGGACTGGTACTCACCAATCTGATTATCAAGATGCTCTTCAATTCTGTTCAAGAGTGCTTTGGATAGGATCTTGTAGGGAACAGATACAATTGATATACCCCTGTAATTATTAACGTCCTTCTTATCCCCCTTTTTGTGGAGAGGGTGAATTAATGCAGACTGCCACTCTGTGGGTATCCTACCAGTTCTCCATATTTCCGCAAAGAGCTCAGCTAATATATTCAGAGTATCTTCATTTGCCAGTTTTAGAAGCTCTGCCACAATGGAATCTTCTCCCGCTGCTTTATTATTCTTTAGTCCATCGATAATCATTTTAATTTCTGTCTTAGAAGGTGGATGCGAGTTGGCCATTACTTGAGTAGGACGGCCTATGAGTAGCCTATGTTTTGGTTCATCACAATTGAGTAATTTCTTAAAGTACTCAGCCAAGATACGACAGTTCTCCTTGTTGTTCAGACCTAACTTTCCATTTTCATCTCTGAAGCACAAGCTTGGTGCTTGATACCCTTTCAGATTAGACTTAAAAGTTTGATAGAAGTCCCTGACATTATTCTTCCTGAAATCCTGATCAATCTGTTCCATCTGTTGTTTTTCATATGATCGCCTTGCGATTCGGAAAACCCGGGCTGCATCTTTCCGACTGTCACAAAACGAGTTATAATCTTCTTGTCTCTTCGTTGAGTTCCATTTCTTCCAGGCATCTGTTCTTTGTACACACGCACTATCACAGGTCTCGTTCCACCATCTGTGTTTACGCTTGTTTGCTGCCAAGATTGAAACATTGGCTGCTTGTTGGATTTTGGAGGCAATGTCAGTCCAATTCTTGGATTTAAATGTTAATTGCTGGTGGTATTGCTCCAATACTTCTTGATCAACTTTAAGTTTTGTCACATCATATCTGTGAAGTTTATTTCCAGCTTTCGGAGCCTTTCTAAAAGGAATGAAATTCATTTTAATCTTGGAGAGATAATGATCTGAATCTAATTTGGCCCCTCTCTGTACTTTAACATTCATAATCTCCTTCATTGCTGTCCTGGATATTGCCACGTGATCAATTTGTTTCTCTCCGTTCAAATTGCCAGGTGAACGCCATGTCTTCTGTTTACTTGGTTTGTGTTTATAGAAAGTTGACATTATCTGAAGATCAAACGTTCTACATAGTTCGACAAACCTTGTTCCATTTTTGTTGGTCATTCTGTGAGCAGGATATTTTCCTACTGTCGATCTATATCTAGCTTCTATTCCCAGTTGAGCGTTGAAGTCACCCAAAAAACCTTGATGTTCTTTATAGGTATTTTCTCATCTCCTCCTCTATAAGGTCCCAGAATTGTTCAACTTTCTCGGGATTACGCCTGTTGTCTTCATTAATTGGCGCATGTGCATTGATCAGGGTATAGCCTTTGTTACCACAGCGTAGAGTTAGGAGTGATAGTCTTTCTGATGGGCTAGAGAAGTCCACAACTGCACTGATTACCTTCTTATTTACAGAAAAAGCTGTTCCAAACATTGGCATATTCTTGCCTATCTTCACTGCTCTCTGTCCTTTATAGACCCTATAGCCCTCAATGACCATTACATCTTCGTCCTGATACTGTGTTTCCTGCAAGGCCAGGATTGAGATGTTATGTTCGTCCATCATATTTGTCAGTTCCTTGTGTTTACCAACTTTGAGTAATGAGTTGACATATAACGTTCCAAAATAATATTCCTGTTTCGTCTTCAATTTAGTAGTCTTTAAGCATCTACTTGCAAGCTCCCCAGAATCCAAAGGCTTGCGTGCACTCCTAGGAGCGGTGGATTCCCTTAAACAGTTACCACCTGGGGTAGTGTCTTCCTTTTGACGACTTTCCATGATGCTTGATTGTTAAGAAATATGTGGGTCGGATTGCTCCTTCCCGTTAGTAGAACCAAGGCTGTAAGCCCCGGAGCTTGAAGATAGTTCCTCCGCTTTATCCGCCATTGGGACGCGAGGTCCTCTTCCGCCTTCTAAACCGTTGTCTATCTTCACCTGTAACCCCGGCAGGGACCCAAACAAGGTACTACCAGCCGGGCCAGCTGGACCAAGGTTTTTTAAAGAGGTGTTACTCCTCTATCACTCACCCTTCGTCCTGGCTTGTGACAGGCAGAGCCTGGCTTCCCAAAGGTTGGGCCCAGGTTGGCGGGTTTATTTTATTATTATTATAATAATTCTTATTATTATTATCAATATCTTTTAATTTTTCATTTTTACCTTTTATTAGTTATTTTGTTAACTAATATGTTTATATGTATTATTATGCGGTAATGTAGAATATTATGGCAATTGAAAGGACTTGGAGCTATACACATTATATTTGAAATAAGATAGGTGCTTGACTGAATACTATTTCTGAAGAAAACACGTACAGAGGAAGAAAGAGGGATATTCGCGGAAGGCCGGCTTATCCACTGCTTCTTGGTAATGACATAAATAGACACTTATGTCTTTCACATCAAGTATTCTACCAGTAAACAAATCCTACTAACAAGGGAGTCTATGAAGACTCGCCATTAACAATGCTGGGCCGGTGAATGAGTCCTTTGCAACTGTATACAAAAGGTGGGCTGGACCTCCCGAGAAATGTTACAAAGAAGTATTGTCATTATTGTTATGTGAAAGGCGAGCTAAAATTGCCTAGTGACTTCAGAAGTGGGGGGGGGGGGGGGGTGCCTTACATGGGAACGTTATATATATGACGGCCGCCCAACTGGAGTATTATTTGAATTGCTGGCAGGAGAAGGAATGGTGCTGTTTGGAGCAGAAGAGGGGAACGTATAGCGAGATGGAGTTGGAAATTAACATTCATCTGTAACGCAGTGCTATATTATACAGTTGACTATTTAAGTATGTGAATTTGATGAGACATTCAGTCTCATCAAACTGTGACATGGTTGTGTACGAGGCTATTGTCACAGGGATGATTTATGGAATTTATTCCGTCATCCACATATAAATTCATTACGTTGAGGAAGATAAGGGTCATCATGAACTCAATACGCAACAATCCATCTACAATGATATTCAATGCGGTGAGCTATATAAACAGTTTTACTCCAGTCAAATCAGAAGGCTCTCATGCTTATTAAATTCAATACATTTTATTCAATTATCTCAGTATACTCCAATTTCCAATCAAGACCCATAATACAAGAAAATTCAGTAGATTCTTTAATTTTAATTTATTATTATTATTATCTTTAGTATTTTATTCTTTTTTTGCACCTGTTGTTTTTATATATTAAATTCATTTGTAAATTCAAATGTTTGACTGGTTTCCTTTAGTAGCTAGTAATTACTATAAGACAACACAGCACTCCTAAACTAATTATCCTAAGGTTAGATTACGTAAGTTTCACTACGGCTGGAGATAGGAATTTCGCTGCTCTACCTCTGTTTAACCGAGGTTTAATATATTATTTTGATCATGATATATGAATGGTCTGGCGCCCTGGCTACACATAATACTACACATTATGTACTTTTCTAGTGATGCTGACAACCATACAGATACACCATTAAATTAATAAATAATTAAATGTTTCATATTGATCACCCAAAAGTGGGCGACAATCTAATTATTAAGCTTTGCATATTAATATTCAAGAAGTTCATTAAACCTTTACAAATAACGCCCAACAGTGGAGCGCTTTGCATAAAATCTGTTTCTTGTTAATATGTTTCACTATTATTTAAATAACCCATTACAAATGGCGCCCAACCTGGGGAACGAAAACCTAACGATATTTACGGAAGGAGTGAGTGAAAATTCAGTGCAAATTGTCAGTGATTTTGGGGGAAAGTGAAGTGAATTAGTGCATTGTCAGTGATTGATTTTGGGGGAAAGTGAAGTGAATTTTGGAACGGTAAATTTTATACGGTGTACTTCGAGATGGCGGATGAGGAACAAAGGAAATTGAGGTGTAGGGGTAAAGGCGAGAAAGCTAATTATACGAAAGTTGATAGTGGTACTGAGGCTGAGAGTGTAGTGGATTATACCAAGATGTCGGAGGTAAATCTTGAGAGTAATCCTGAGAATAATCCCGAGGTTAACCATGAGACGAATATAGAGGAACATCCTGAAATAAATCCTGAGACTAGTGGAGGGCAGGAGAAACAAAAACCTTTGGATATTTCGGAAAATAAATTTGATGCGAACATAGGAATGTTTCTGGAGATGAAACAGGACAATGATAAGAATAATCAGGAGATGAGAGAGGAGATGAATAGGCAAAATCAGGAGATGAGTAGGGAGATAAGTAAGGCGATAGACAAGAAGCTAGAGGATAGCAATACAAATAATCAGGAGATGAGTAGGTAGATAAGTAAGGCGATAGACAAGAAGCTACAGTAATGGCGCAGTGCGAGTGACACGTGAGTGAGTTCTCTCCAGGAATAACTGTATAATCGGAGGTGTTAAATACAGGTGATTGTGGCAATCTATTTTTAAAAGTTTTTATTAGTGGCTGGGAACTATTTGCAAAAAGAAACATTATCTTAAGTGCGACAGTTTCTCCTAAAAATTGAATTTTCGCTATGGGCGGTTCGAGCAAGAAAAAGCAGCAAGGCGCGGAGCAGCCCAGCAGTCCCAGTAGTGCCAACTCAATTGAGGAGACCGTAAGGAAGGTACTTATGGAATCACTTCAGTCTAAGGAATTCATAAACCTAATTTGCAGCAATATTGTGGACAAAATCACGGATTGTGTGATAAAAGAGCTGGAGCAGTACTTGAAGTTCAATAATGAACTATGCCACGATCTAGAGAGGAAATTAGAATTAAGAAAGCGTGAACTTGACGAACTGAACCAGACTATGAATGACAGACTGGACGAAATAGAACAGTATGGACGTAGGCTCAATGTCAGAATATTTGGCATTAATGAGAATGATGCAGAGGACACGGACGACCTTGTGCTCCAAGTTGCAAGGAACATTAATGCAGACGTCAACAAGAATGACATTGATAGGAGCCACCTAGTGGGAATGAAGTCAACAAACATGCCGCGACCAATTATAGTGAGGTTTACCTCATATAGAGCTAGGAGTGAGTTCTTCAAGAAGAAAAGGCATCTCAAGGGAACGAGAACAACTATAAGGGAAGACCTCGCCGCAAATCGACTTGCTGTTCTGAAGACTGCTGTGTCTCGATTTCAATTGAAGAACGTTTGGAGTCAAGATGGTGTCATTTTTGTAAGAAACACCGACGGAAGAAAGGTCCGAGTGACGAAAATGAAGGAGTTACCAGCCCAGTAGGAAACCAGATGAGTAATTGTCACTTTTTAATTCCTGGAGTCCATCTCATTATAATAAAATCATTACATTTTTAATTTCCTTTTCAAATTAATTTTTAATTTAATTAAACTCACTAATTTAATACGCATTATACTTTATTAATTTCACTTCCTTCATTAATTTATTGCATGATTCATTCGAATCCTTCGAGTTAGTTTAGAGTATAGGTTAACATCAGCTGCTAAAGACTTTAAGACGTATAAGTTGGTACGCACTTCAGCTTCCTATGTCATTTGGAAACACCAGCTCACGCGAAGGTCACTAACCCCTCCCCGCCCACTTACTGCTCCCCTGTTACTGCCCCAAAGCGATCACCCCTACCTACTACCTCGCCCTTTCACTTCTGAGGAAACATCCAATACAGTAATTAGTATACCTTACTAACAGATCTCAACAGCTGACTAATTGTAAATATCCTCTTCCTGTCAAATATTTCTGTGTATGGCTTTATTTAATGATGACTTTGTAAGATATCAAATTCATACAGAAGTAGGTAGAGGTATTGATCAATGTGTGTCTCAAATACTTACATTTAAGAAGGTAAATAACTTAAGCATATTTCACACAAATATTAGAAGTCTATCTAAAAATAAAATAAATTTAGATGCCGAGTTAGAAGCATATAACCATATATTTGATGTCGTTATACTCACAGAAACTTGGAAATTAGGTAACTTTAATATATGCAAGCATTCCAACTATAAAACATACTATAACGAAGGATGCTTTAATAAATGTGATGGAGTTGTTTTTATGGTGAAGAATTCTATTGACCATGAGGTAGAAACTGTGACTTACAAAGATTTCAAACTCCTTAGGCTCAAAATGAATTATGGGAACAATAGAATTGCATTGACAGGCATATACCGTTCGTCAAAATACAATAAACAACTATTTATTAATAATCTCCATGATTATGTCCAGCAAAAATGTACACTAGAAACCGAGGTGATTCTAGGCGACACTAACATAGATCAATTTGATGAGTACGACTCTAATGAATATTTAAACTTACTGCATGAGCATAATTTTAGATCGTTGATATATGGCACCACTAGAGAAACTTCAACGAGCAAAACCTGTATTGATCATGCACTTATTCGTAGCGGTATTTCTAATGATAACATCTTACCCATTATATCACAGAGCAGAATTACAGATCACTATCCTATATTAGTTAGTATAAATCTTGAAAATGGCCGTGACTTAGAAGCAGCTCAGTGTAACATACGTGAACATAGATTTAAGTTAGATAGTGAGATACTTAAAAATAAATTGAGCAATATTAATTGGGACACAGTAATAGAGAACAACCACTTGGATTCTAAAGTAGATAAATTTATACAAACTATCCAAAATTGCATAAAAAATTCTTCAATACAATTAAATTCAAAGCAACGAAAGAGAAAGGAGTGGATCACACACGCGCTAATTAAGTCCATTCACACCAGAGATAGGTTGTATCAGGAATATATAGCAAATAAAGAGAACAATGCCATGAAGGAGAAATATAAGCGGTATAGAAATAAATTAAACGAATTGCTTAATAAAGCTAAAACTGACCACTATAAACAATTAATAAATTCCAATTCTAATAATCCAAGAAAAGTATGGGGCATTATCAATGAAATAACACAAAGAATAAGTCATAAAGAAAAAATAACAAAAATAAGATCTCAAAATCATGTTTACGATGATGATTTCACTATAGCTAATACATTCAATGATTATTTTATTAACAAAACTACTGACATGTCTAAAAATATTAAGAACAATCCAGATTTTTCCTTGAAAATCAACAGAAACACATATTCCTGTTTTTTATTCCGATTACCGAAGCGGATTTACATAAGTACCTACACGAAATAAGCGACACTAAAGCAATGGGAATAGATAACATCTCAGCTCAAATTATTAAGCAGAATTTTAATTCTTTAAAGAGTCCTTTACTAACAATAATAAACCAGTCACTTTCAGTTGGATACTTCCCAAAGCAATTAAAAATTACAATTGTAAAACCGCTACATAAAGCAGGCAATCCTTCAGAACTAAAGAACTATCGACCGATATCGTTAACGACAGTCATATCAAAACTATTTGAAAAATGTATAAAAAATCATATTTATCAGTTTTTGAAGAAACACAATCTACTATCAACTAGACAATTTGGCTTTATAAAAAATGTCAGCACCACTGATGCTATTGGGGAATTAACTAGGCGAATTTATGAAAATATGAACAGTATGAAACCGACCTTGGGCATATTTCTCGACTTAGAGAAGTCTTTTGACACCATACCTCACCATATTCTCCTTCAGAAGATGGAAAGATATGGCATCAGAGGCATAGCACTGAAATTGATAGAAAGCTATTTGACTGAAAGGATTCAATACGTTAGAATAAATGGAACTACAAGTCTACCTTTAAGAGTGAAAAGAGGAATACCACAAGGCACAGTGCTGGGTCCATTATTATTTTTTATTTTTATCAACGATATTGAATCATCTATACTGTACCCAACTGTCATCATGTGGAACATGTGTTCGTATCCCAGCTAACTCACGGTCTTTCGAGGTATGGGGCGTTCCTGCCCACCATACGACCACATGCTCAGGATTTGAGTCTACCAGGTAACTACTCTACATGAAATACACAACATATTCCTAAAATAAAATATTTACTGGTATAAAATCATGGCTATACAACAAATACAAATAAAGGATAAATTATATTTACTTCCCACAAATAAAAATAGGGTTATTTTGTGAGTCTCTTCTTCATTATTGCAATACTGCACTCAAATCTATTTCTAGCATCCTATCATTGATACTTTCAGACTTCTATGGGTCTCCATAGTGTTCATCATGTGACACAATTTTTATATAACTGGATTATTACAACATAAAAATCACATATCACATCTAAATGACATTAAATATTGAAACAATAAAACATTACTCCGTTTCTTATGGCATTTACTTTGATTAGCATAAATTCATTATTTTATGTCTTAATTAACAAATATTTGTTATGTCGTGTGAATCATCTTCCTTCTTTCCATCAATATGAAACGCTTAAAAAGTGGTACTTCTCCCTTCCAAAATAAACATGGATAGAATTGTTTATAGTTTCACCATACAACGATTCTCTGGGTCTTGTCGGAATTATTATCGTTACAAATGTGTCATGTTCTTAGAAATCACATACCCGTCTGCATAAATTAGCGTGAACTGGCAAAATGCATTCTAAATGGATGCCTAACACTTTATTTGGTTCAGTGTTCCTCTTCAGAGAATAACTTGGCCAAATATTATCCGATTTCCTTGATTCAACAATGTATGTGTGTTGCAACACATCTTTTAATTCACTTGGCATCATCATAACACTCATATCTTAATTGCATATTGAAATATCGAGATTCTTCAGTGTCCCACTATGACCATAATTTAAAGGACTGGCGGACCGATGTCCCCTCTTCCTAGCAGGCAATACAAATTAGTTCCGGCCACGGCACAAGATGGCTGCTCGACTCAGTGGGCCAACCCACTTCTCTCATCTGCCGGCAAGGTCAGGTTTGTTTACAATCGCAGTACAGCAGAGATACGCTAGGTGTGGTTCCTAAGTAATTGAGTCATTTAATTATATAACACCTATCTTTAAAGTGTATCGGGCACAACTGGCTCCTTATTAACATTCATGGCTGGGGATGGATCCTGTGATAGTCTTGTCGTTCTATGGTGAATACTAGTGGCTTTTGGACGCGCATCATAATGAGAACACAGGATTCTCACCAGCAGCTGTCACAATAAACATAAGGAAATCTGCGTTTCCTAAACGACGAATATGATCCTTACCTCTCAGGGTAGATCACTTATACACATGCTCACGGAGTCTCGACGGAAGTCACTCGTGGCCATAATTCATGCAAGCGATGGATACAGACAGGCTCTGTCCAATTCGCTGCGAATAATAAAGTATGCTCAACAGCGATACCAACTCGTAGATTAGCCAACTTCTCACCTAACCCGCAAGCTATATTAGTTTGGTCCCCGCAATATATTTACGTAAATCACTGGATTCTACGTTACTCTGCACGCTTACATGCGGCTCAAACAATACTTCACATAGATGACTCAATTATTAAGGCACCCGCGTTCTCTCCGTAATAATACTTAAGCCAAAGCTTCAAATAGCTCCTAACAACAATGTATAAATTTACTGGCTTACTTTACTTTGATGGTCCTCAAATATAATCCTAAGGATTGACCATATCAAATATTCATTCAACATTTCACTGACACTGAAAAACTCTCATATCTCGTTATATTCCACGTTACATTCTTACTGTTTACCAAAATACAGTATCTTTATATTAGACATGACACACTTTGAACATTATTTAGGCCAAAAATGCCTATTACTTTACTGTTGCCGACCCCAGATTATTATTATTATTATCATTTAACGTTACCGTTACCTTCATCACTATTTTCGGCCTGAATGGCCCTAAACAAATCACCTTCCAAGCCATATTCTATTCAAGACGAGTGGTGAAAACTCGTTCAATAAATGACTGTTACATCTTAGTCTCAAAGTGCTGAATCGTTGTATGGTGAACTATTTAGTTATAATAACATTGTAAATTGGTACTCACTTTTTCTTTTTCGCTGGATAGTACCAGCACCTCAGCTTCAGGCCTACCATGACGCTTGATTTAAGCCATCATGTTATATTTTTCACAACACTTAATTTCCCACATTTCCCACATGATAAACATACTCTTATCAGTGGCCTCTTTCACTTCTACACAATGCATATTAATCACTATACACATGAACACTTTTAAATCACTATTACACAATTTATGTACACTACTTCACAGGTTGATTCTTAATTGGACTCCTCCTACGTCTGATCTCAGAGATGCGACGCAATTACGCCAACCGCTGGTCTCCGTGAAAATCTAACAGCGTTTACGGACGTTCGATCCTCGTCACCTGCAATATCGTTCAGCTCACTGTCAAGATTAAGTGGCGATGCTTCCCAGCTCCCATCATTGTAGTGATCCTGATGATAATGTCATATACAACTCTGGCAATACCTCCTGGTATGTGTAATGTTCAAAAACATTATAAGTTACTTTTTCGCTGTAGCGAATTTATATTTGCGTCAGATAATAGACAAATATCTGTATTAATTTTACTTCGACGCACTTCATGATTATTTATGAAGCTGTATGACTTTCTTCTATTGTTTTTCAACGGCTGAGCGTTCCACCAGTAACCATATTACATGTCTGTGCTTACACTTGTAACTTTGATCAGTTGAGCCCCCTCACACTGGCACGTATGAGGGTCCTTTACGTACGAGGAGCGGGAAACTTTTTCTTCAAAAAGTCCAATTCTCGGAGTGTTTTCACACGATGCCTCGTGTCATCAATGCGGATCAGAACAACGCCATCTGCAGTCCAGACACCGTGTAACCCAAAGTGGCTTACTGCTTGTTTTACAATATCAGTCCGGGTTTTCGTCAGATCTTCTCTTACAGTTATGCCAGTATTCCTTAAGTATTTCTTCGACCTGAAGAGTGCTGCTCGATCTGCATAGGACACGAACCGCACTATTATTGGCCGCTTCTTTCCAGCATCCCGGAGTCCTACACGATGAGATCGGTCTATTCTTTGGGGATCGATTGTCACATTCAACTTGGCAGCAACATCCATTACACACCTGTTGGTGTCCTCGCCTGGTGTTTCTGGAATACCAAAAATTCTCAAGTTATTTCGACGCTGGTACTGCTCAAGTTCATCAGTGCGGTCATTCAGTTGCAGCTCAAGTTGATTTATAGTGTCGTCTCGCCTGGCAAGTTCCTGTCTGAGCTCATTGATGACCTGGGTGTTAAAATCTATTGTTTCTTTTAGTTTATCAATCACCTTATTAGCAACTCGATCCACGAGCTCCTCGATTAGGTTCGTATTACTCAGCAGGCTTAAAATGTCAGCTGAGTCTCGGCGCACATCCTGCGTAGCTTGGTTGTGGTCCACTGAAGAAAAAGTAGTGCCACTGTCCTTCCAGTTTCTTTTTGAGCCGTCAGCGTCGCTAGCATTGCGACAACCCCCACCCTGACTGCGATCCACGGTCTTCAATTGTTCTCCCGAGCTGCTACCTGCTCCGTTCCTCTCTAGGGCGCTAGGGTCGTCTGCTTTCACTTGCTTGCGCTGTCCACCCTTCGTTTGTTCACGAACTCCGCCCTCCCCACTGCGGTCAACTGCCTTCTTTTGTTTGTCTTTGCCCGTCATTTTGTGGTTTTCAACTCTAACCTCTCACACACTTTAATACTTGTTTATCAAAATAACAGCAATATTTCAACTTACTGCGTTTATCACCGAACGTTCTGCTGTTGATTTAATTCTCACTGATCACTCTTGCAATGCACTGCTTCTACTTTGTCACCTTCTAAAAGCAATTCTGGCTAGGAACTATCACTCACATTTATTCCGCCATATGGTTGCGCGGGCTGAAAGAGAGTGAGAAAGATTATGAAGTGCAGTGGCATGCCACAGAAGGTAGAATAGGAGAAGTAATAGGTGCAAAGGTGAAATACAGTGTTACTATTGATAAATATAGTACGGGGGAGGAAGAAACTATTGTTATGTGGAGAGAAGAGAGTGTAACTATAAATAAATATAGAAGCGAAGAAGAAGGTGATAAGAACTTAAAAATGCCAGATAGAGTAGTTATGTAAGTCGGTATTACTATTTTGAGCGAACCGTATGACCTAAATATCCGTAATGATTTATTAAGTGAATTTATGGAGGTATCTAAAGAACCTACCGTTATTAATTTTTACTCAGTCTTAAAATTACATGTGTTAGGGGCGTGTATTGATACACTTTTTGACAGTGGCTGTCAGGTTTCTTGCATCAGTGCAGCATTTTATAATAATAGGAAGGAACATGGTATTAAAATTGAGGAAATTCCAATTAGAACTACTTTTATGTTAACTGCGGTGGGAAAGATATCCCACATAATTTCTAAACAAGTGATTGTATACATTTTAAAGGAAGGTAAGATTGGAACACAGGTATGTTTATTGATTCCAAATCTGGTATATTCATTAATTAGGGGTTCTAATTGGATGTCGCAACATTCTGTCCAGCTAAGTTGTAAGGAGGGTAGTGTCAAATTCAGATGAATGGGTGGAGATGTGATCATGTCATTTAATAATTCAAGTAAGTTTTATGGTGGTTCTAAGAATGTATGTACGCTTGAGGAGGTATTAACGACTAAAGGAGTCGATATTTGTAGTGAGGTTAGTGGTGAGATTGTTGGGGTATCTCTTGAGAGGGAACCTTGTTTTTTGACATTTTTAGGCAGTATGATGACGAAGGATTATCAAGAGGATTCCTTGCGTGGGGCTGCATTATAGAGTGCGTTAGAGTGTGATCGTGTGGATCGATTGTTGAAGGTGTTGTAAGAGAATTAGTATATATTTGAGTACCGTATTGGATTAGCTAATTGCTACGAACATTCATTAAATGTACATGATCGCAGTATTTTTGTAGGTCATCGCTACCCAGTGCCTTACAAGTTTCAGGAAGCTGTGAGAAGGCAGATTGAAAGCATGTTTCAGTATAAAATTATAGAACCCTATATTAGCCCATATATTAATTCGTTAAGGGTAGTTCCCAAGTCAGAAAGGAAAGTAAAGCTATATTGTGATGCCCGTAATTTAATTAGGCAGATTTTGTGAACAGTTAATATTTCAGTAGCTAGGATGGTAATGCAAGGATTTAAAGGTAGTGGAGAAATTAAATTTTATTGGTCATACGGATTCCGCGAAAGAAAGGTAATTTTAAGTAGAAAGAAGTGTAATTTTGAGAAATAAAGTGAGTGAATACGGATTCCGCGAAAGAAAAGTAATTTTAAGTAGAAAGAAGTGTAATTTTGAGAAATAAAGTGAGTGAATACGGATTCCGCGAAAGAAAGGTAATTTTGAGTAGAAAGAAGTGTAATTTCGAGAAATAAGGTGAGTAACTACGGGTGATAAAGAGGTGTAATGAATAGAAAGAAGTATAATTTTGAAAAATAAGGTGAGTATCTACAGGTGATTAAGATGTGTAAGCTTGAGTTGAATTGAGTGTAATTGTGAGAAATAAGGGGAGTAACTACGGTTAGAAAGGTGAGTAACTAAGCTTAAAAAGGTGAGTAATTAGACGATGCAGGAGAACGATTATGCGGGACCTATAATATGAGATCCTTAAGGAAATATGTCTCTTGAGTAATAAGAATTGTAACTTATGGTAAGTAAGGAAAGTCGCTTAATATTAAGTGAATGATTGTGGTCTGAACGAGAGGGTAATGGCGAGGTGTTGCGCCAATCTATGATATTGTGTGTCTTGGAGAGCACAGAAGAAATATAAAGCGTATTTTGTCGGCCATAAGCTTGTGTATTTGAGTGTGATAGATATACATATGTGGGGTAAATTAGCATACTACATTTGCACTGAACGATGTTGCCTTAGGTAATATAAGCTAATAAAGTGATTAAGTGAATTGATCAGTTGGCAGTCCCACAAACTAGCCATAGTGTATTCAGTTCGACACCAGGCTGAAAATTGAATTCTACGTCCTCAAGATATAAAGCAAAGGTGTATGCCACCCAAATATACATAAGTGCAACGATGACTTATGTCCAAAACAAGAATATAAAAGTGAAGGGTATTTTGATGTACATTGTTTACAGGTCGCTTTAATTATGTAAAGAAGAAAGAAACAGACATTATGAACAGTTGGAAGACTGAAATGAAGACATTTTTAAAAATATGTAAAACTGGAAGGGTATAATTTGTTGATGATGGTATTTGCTTTGAAGGGTATAATATTGTCGACATTTGTAAATATTGTGTAGGGTATAACATTTGATATTTGTACATGTGTTGAAGAGAATTATGGTGATATGATTGTTGACATATACCATAATCCTCTGGGGCGAATGTGATGGTCCCAATTTGTGACCAGAATGATATAATTTTATATATTTTAATATTATTATTATTATTATTATTATCAATATTTTTTAATTTTTCATTTTTACCTTTTATCAGATATTATGTTAACTAATATGTTTATATCTATTATTATGCGGTAATGTAGAATATCTACAATGATCTTCAATGCGGTGAGCTATATAAACAGTTTTACTCCAGTCAAATCAGAAGGCTCTCATGCTTATTAAATTCAATACATTTTATTCAATTAACACACTATACTCCAATTTCCAATCAAGACCCATAATACAAGTAAATTCAGTAGATTCTTTAATTTTAATTTATTATTATTATTATCTTTAGTATTTTATTCTTTTTTTGCACTTGTTGTTTTTATATATTAAATTCATTTGTAAATTAAAATGTTTGACTGGTTTCCTTTAGTAGCTAGTAATTACTATAAGGCAACACCACACTCCTAAACTAATTATCCTAAGGTTAGATTACGTAAGTTTCACTACGGCTGGAGATAGGAATTTCGCTGCTCTACCTCTGTTTAACCGAGGTTTAATATATTGTTTTGATCATGATATATGAATGGTCTGGCGCCCTGGCTACACATAATACTACACATTATGTAAGTTTTTAGTGATGCTGACAACAATACAGATACACCTTTAAATTAATACACAATTAAATGTTTCATATTGATCACCCAAAAGTGGGCGACTATTTAATTACTAAGCTTTGCATATTAATATTCAAGAAGTTCATTAAACCATTACAAATAACACCCAACAGTGGAGCGCTTTGCATGTAATCAGTTTCTTATTAATATGTTTCACTATTATTTAAATAACCCATTACAATACTTATATTTGTTTGTCCTTACCATACAGTATAATTGAATGTTCTTGTGATGAACGTAAAGAGTTGTACCCTTTATAAGACTCCTCGTTTATTAAGTGTAGGCGAAATTCCGCTAATAAATCCAAAGGAATTGATTCTAACATAAGAAAAGTACAACCATCCTGCATTTTAAATATCTGGGAACGTTGGTCTTTTGCCTTCATCACAGAAAGCTTCTTATGTGGGACTACATATTTACTGAGAATAAGCCTATTCAATGTAAATATAATAAACAGTGGAATATCGATATTAAAGTCTTATATTTTCAAGATGGCGGCTGCGTGCCATGTGCCAGGTGATAGGATTTCTCCGCCGAAGGCACAAGATCAAACACTCCATAGATTCAAAATGCTGGATGATTGTAGTTTTCTAATGTTGGACTAATGCTCGTGAGGTGTATTATATGATACTATATGTATTATATGTATTATATGATAGCTTTCGTGTCAAATGCACAATTTTTGTATCCTGAGAATTGTTGTTTTAACAGTATGGTTATCCACCATCTTGAATGTACTGTGAGGCTGATCTCTTACCTTGGGCATGTAATGCCCATATACGGGTCTTCTTTAAGACTAATATCAGATGTGTTATCTCTAAAACATATAGTAAATCTTACTATGATCCATAATTTCAGGGTGGCCTCTGCGTTACATATTTAGTGCAATATTATTACGAGTATTGCTTGTGAGGTCTTTTATATGGTACTCTTCTCTCACCAAATTTCGCATTAATTGTGCAAGTACATCATAATGATATTCAAATGTAAAAATGCGCCCAGCCACCATCGTGAACGTATGGAGTCGCTTTACTTTTGGCTTAGTTATAAATATCCACATGCAAGGTTCTACATAAGTACTAATTTTCGTTATTGTAGCTTCAAAATACTTGAGTTATTTTTCATAATATTCGTTATTGTCAAGATGGACGCAGCGCATTGTATTCTAATTCTTATGGCTTACTTAAGCAAGGTCCCTTATATGGTACATCCTCCTTACTGTGTTTCGTTTTCATTGTGCAATTATATGCTTCATAATTAGACTACATTTTAATAGTACGCCCAGTAGCCACCTTGAAAATTTGGAGTCGCTGTTTTTTGCTTTGGGTATGCGATACAAAATAAACGTTTCTACCTTATATCACTAACTTTTGATATTGTAGCTCTAAAATACTAAGCTTCATTTATTAGTGAGTTATAAAACTCCAGGATGACCGCTGCGCGCTATATTCAGTGTAATAAATTTATCAATAACACGACTGAGGTCTCTTATATAATTCGCCTCTCCTATCAAGTTTCGTCTTAATTGTAGAATTACATCCTTAGTTACTAATATGTATATTATAATTGTATGCCTAGCCACCATTTTGAATGTATGGAGTCAGTTACTTTTTAGGCATGCGAAGCTACTTATATGGTTCTACGTTATTAATAAACTTTGTTATTATAGCTCTAATATACTGAGAGTTATTAATTTATTTTGAAATTTCAAGATGGACACTATGCGCTATATCCAGTGTGAAAACCCTTTGATTAACACAGGCAGGAACCCTCATATCTTACTCATCACTTACCAAGATTCGACATGGATATGCAAATACATTGTGAGTTGTCTATTTTAGCGTTCCGATATTTTGCACAGCCGCCATATTGAATGTAAGGAGGGTCTGTTGTTTATCCCTGGCCATAGAAAGCCATATGTTCCAACCTTTTCAGTTATGTGCGTAAATACAGCTATTATATGTATAGATTAATTATCTATTTCCATTTTAGAATTTCAGAATGGCAGCTAGGCGTAATATTCATTCTCACATACTTATCACGTTGACACCAAACGTTCCTTGTACATGCAGCTACCCACGTGCCATACACTGTAAGTATTGCTCTATTGGATCATAAGATATCGATTATAATGCGTGAATGATTTGCACGGCCGCAATCTTAAAATTAATCGTTGGATAATCTTGTAGTTTTGAAAACGGACGTCTCACGCTGTCAGGTTTGTTTTTCCTAATGTTGGTGGAGATAAAATGATTAGTTTAGTTTTAATGCGATTTAAACATTGAACATTTAGGTGGAAGCTATTTGTTTCCTTAAGATGGCGGTAATGCAATACATGAAACTGGAGTGACCTTTACTACTGCTACCACTGTACCAAATTTGGTTCAATTCGGTTTCGTCGTTTGGAAATTGATTGTGGGTAAGGAAATATAAACACACACGCACACACAGTGGCGGAAAGACACGCGGTCATTTTGCCCGTGCAGATCTCATATGTCTACATTCGTTTTTTACAAAATTCGAAAGATTGCTATAAATAACTTTTTGTTAATAATTCATGTAATATAAAACAAGTTGAGCAATATTTTATCACGAATCGAACCCGGACCTATGGGGCAACAGCGAAGAATGCTAGCCGCTACACCAGGAAGTGGAAAGAGTGTTAATGATTTGACGCTATGGATTTTTAGACTTATCTGATTTGCGGCTGTTTCTGTACTGATGTCCACTTCACTACGTTTTGCCTCACCTCCTGACGGCCCTGACATGGATGTGGGATCCCGCCCGATTAATTGAGTTTTGCTCCCAGAAACATAGGAAAACGTGCAATTGTTTGAACATTAGGTACTTGACAGCCACTCCATTCTGCGTTATATACTACTTATCACTTGAAAGGAATAAAATTCTGAATGATATAAATCCATTAGAAGGCATCAGTAAAAACTGAATTATTTTCTGCTTCAGTGGTGGTGATACTTTGCCAAGGCCCAATTATAGCGTTAATTAAGGCAAGCTGTCCTCTTGAAGTGAAGTGATTTGCTACCTCGAACAATATGAGCGCTTTGTACTTCCAAACTTACCCCCTCCCCTTTCTGCTAAGTTACGGGCACGGCTGTTTTAATTAAGTCTGCAAGCTGAAGTGTTTGTAGCAATCCCATTCAACCTCCGCTGGTCCGTCTGTCCGTTCACTCACTGTTCCGCACAGCTATCCCAGCCTCATCGGCAATTCCAATGTAAATACTCCTTGATGAGTCCAACAAAAGGTCTACGCAAGTAACTTTGAAACATGGCCGATAATCACTCTTCATTATGAGTGCTGGAGAATACAGCCGAGAACATTTTGTTGGTTGTTGTTCGTGCTTACTGTGGGGCTTTGCGACATCGTGGTCATGTAAACCTGTGTACTTGGGTGTGTTTGGATGATAACCTGTGTTATTGTAATGGATTTACTAGTGTTTGTATTTGTAAATTGGGGTTACGATTAGGGAGAAAGTGGCCGTGGCCTTAAGTTGGGAACCATCCCGGCGTTTGCCTGGAGTTGAAGTGGGAAACCACGGGAAACGACTTCCAGGATAGCTGAGGGGGGAATCGAAGTCACCTCTTCTCACTTTTGTCTCGCGAGGCTGAGTGTACCCCTTTCCAGTCCTCAGACCAGAATTAAATTTCTCGGTAGAGCCGGGAGTGCTAGCTACTGCACAACGAGGTTGAGTACATGCATTTGAACATTGATCATCTGCACATGCATTGAATGAAGTTGCTAGCACTAATATTGACGATTTATTCTACACGTTGACCCAAATATTTGCTATTTATAAAGTCATATTCGTGATTTGTGGGCTTTATTATGGCAGAATCCAAAATTTGAAGTAAATCGTACTATATTTGGTGACGTTATAACGTAGACACCCGTTGTCAGACCGATATTGCCCGATGGAAGAAAGTCACGTGGACCGATGTCATGATTGGATTTATGAAAGATATAATCCTTAATATAATTACTATTGTATAGTAATTTATATAAAAAAATACCAGGTTCGATTCAGAAAAATATTCTGTATTTCCCCAGGTTTTCAAAATTTAAAAGAGGATCTTTATTTTGGAAACGATATCATTCGGCAGATTTGAGCGGGGTTTTCGAGCGCCAAATCTAGTATATCAAGCCCTTGTAAATAGAGAGGATTCGTTTTTGCTATGTCGTAAGCGACAGACGTTTTTGACAAACTCGCCAAAACTGAGTGCGCGAGATATTGAGATTGGCGGCTACATCGAGGTGTATTCCAGTCAAACATTGGAGAGCCGAAGAACTGTATGTAAATATTATTCGTGATAATCTACGACTCCTAGTTATATTGAACAATTATTCAGCCATTGAAGCAACAATACAACATTATTATCATCCGTCTGCTACGAAGACATTATTTTACGAATTTATAATTGAAAATCCAGTACAACGATACTTGGGAAGTTCAGTTACACTTCGCCAAGCTCCACAAAGATCTACGATCTACAACAAGGCAAACAAATTATTTATATATGCCACTATAGCCCACTACGACAGTCTACGACGCATGATTTTGTAGAAAGTTTCAAAATCTACATCTTGTATTCAAAATTTATTTTGAAAAACTAAAAATGGATTTCGAGAACTACAACTACGAGTCGAGGGGAAATATTGCTCAACTTTTCGAGAACGTGGAGATGCATTGTTAAACGCCATGGATTGGAAAGCTAAATAGTTGAACTTGAAATAATGGAAGGAGTGACCTAGAATATATTCAAAATTAATCCAAATACGAGAGATCTTCGGAAATCGCCGATGGAGAAACTTGAAGAAAGTCGCTGTTTTGATAGATGCAGTCAACAATCCAAGACTGAACGAGACACCAGTTTGACGAAAGGCAGTCCCAGAACGAGAGAGGGTGTTGGAGACGTTCATCCATTGCTCTTTCGAGAACCAGGTCCAGGCGAAGCCTGAGATGGTTACATCAACGCGGGGACCGAGGGTTCAAGATTCATATTCAACCGAGTTTGAGGAGCTGATATCAGCTATGCAGCAAAGGTAGAAAGTAGATGTTTCTATTACTCTTGTAGACATTTGGAACATGTAGAGATTTCAAGATTGACCATAGCCTATTTATTAGTTTTTGTAATTTCATTGAGTCATTTTTAGAATTATTTCATTGTTTGATGTTTGATTAGCATTCTTGCGATTTTGCATAGCATTTTTTAGAGTTTATTGACAGTTGGAGATTTTTGTAGGATTTTCATCGATTTTTTGGGATTTAGATTGATATTTGATGTTTTTATATTTTCGAATTTGATCGAAAAGTATTTTACGTCAATGCTATACTGAGGAGTTTCATGGTTATGTCAGTCCATAGTTATTTCATTGCAATATTTGCAATTCCCACTGTTTGTAGACGATGAAGTTCGTTTTTTGAAAGGTCATGGCGAGATATAGTCTTGTTAGTATTTATACACACAGTTAGTGGACATGTTAGTCCAGATTTAAAGCCTGTTAAGTATAGAGAGTGATAGATACGATCAGAATTTAGCTAGGGTATTGATCCTGTTATTGCATTCCATTTTCACTTTTTTATGACTTTGAAGTCATTTAAAAGTAATATTAAATGTGTTTTGACGATGATTTAGTCAACATATATAGCTTGAGGCTAGAATTGTCATTAATATGACCATGGTTCGATTGATCCCTTACAAGGTTGTTTTAGAAAACACGTGTCGTGTTAAAACATTATTATTGTCTATAACATTTATGAATGATCAGAAAGAGGAGAGACTTACTTTCTATTCTTAGGACAGTGAATTTAAAGTTACTGTATTTATGCATAATTGCGATGTATGGTTACGTAAACGTTATTATGAGTAGATGTGAAGATTTATGCCACAGAATATTGAAAGTGAAGCCTGTATTTTATGTAAGGCCTTGGTGAAATTAATAACGATGTAAAAACACCCGTTTACTTAATTTAAATTAATAACGGATGTATATGAGATGTGTTAAAGGATTGATATAATTCATCGGAATTTATCATATTTTTATTAATGATTATGACATCGAAACGTATACTAAGTTTAACCGCTTTGGTCATTCAAGCCAGGATTTGAATATTAACTATTTCCATATAACACAGGGTAGCGGATATTGAACGTGTATTATGAAGTTTGGCTTCATAGATAATTCTCCGAGAAGAATGTTGGGCATTCGATTGAATGGGTAGACGGAAGTTGTAAATAGTTCATTAATGTAAATATTTGTATAGGAATTTTTAATAAGAGTAATTATTATATTGTCGTTATCGTGTGTGTCTAGAAAATAGGTCAGTTGTGATAGGAAATAGGAGTCCTTGTATAAAATTATAACTATTAAAGTGAATTTAATTACATTGAAAGAACAGGGTGTTCTTTAAGTAATTTTCCGATATTTTTATTTTTAGCCTAATTTGATTTATGAAAAAAAAAGGCTTATGAGATCACCTTTTGTCCGAGTGTGTGTGCCTGTATGTTTGTGTGTGTGTGTGCGCGCGTCTGTGTGGCCCCCTAATAACATCTAAACAACTGGAACGATTTCAATGACGCTTGGTAAGAACAGGCAAATATTTTTTCCGACTCCGACCGTGACCTTCAAATTTTAATACGTCTCAGCAATTCAACATGGCGGCTGTGCGAAATATTTCACTGCCATTCTTTATCCCCTAAACTACTACTAATATCACCCTGAAAATTTGTACGGTGATAAAGGGCACTACTAGAAGTTCGCCTATGTGACTTTCAGAAGCATACTGTATTTAGTACACAAGGAACATGGCGGCCAAGCGAATTTGAAACTTTTAAATATACTTTTCTCACAATTTAACCATCGAAACGCAATGAAAGTTGGTACAGCATATGTTTATACACATTGTAATGCACTGAAGGCTAATTTATTCAATTGTTTATATAACCTCAAGATGGCGGCTGTGCAAAATTTTTCACCGGCATGCTATATCTCCGAAACTATTACTGGTATCACCCTGAAATGTTGTACGGTGATAAAGGGTATTACTAGAAGTTCAGCTATGACACATCCAAAATCCTGCAAAATACAAAACGAACATGCCGGCCAAGCAAAGGTGAAACATTTTAATAGAATTTTGTCGCGATTTATCCATCTGAGCGCAATGAAATATGGTACAGTAAATGTTTATACACATTGTAATGCAGTGACATCTAATGTAGTTCAATTGTTCACAAAACCTCAAGACAGCGACTGTGTGCAAATTTAAAATAAAGTTTTTATTTCTTGTGTATTAATCATGCGATCGAAGTGAACGTTTGAATAATAATCCTACGAAAAAAATCGTCATCTAATAGTATATAACTCTATGGCCTACTTTTATAAAAATCCAACATAGCAACCATTCGAAATATTTACATGGTACTCAATATCTATTTATTTATGATAGCAATCACACTTAAATGATGTATGTTCATAGAGGCTATGAACATAAGTTCACCTATGGGATATTCAATAACCTGGTGAGCACAAATATCGTATGGCGGAGACGCAAAATATAATCATTTAAATGGGAGTTTCTCGTGATTTAACCATCCGAGCGCATTGTAACTTGGTACGGTAAATGCTTACACACATTTTAATTCACTGGCATCTAATTTATTTCAATTGTTTTCATAACCACAAGATGGCAGCTGTGCGAAATTTAAAAATCTGGTTTTCATTTCGTGTGTCCTAATCATGCGATTGAAGTTTGAATACTACACCTACACAATAATCTTCATGTAATAGTACGTAACTCGAAGACCTACATATATAAAAATCCAACAAGGCAACCATCCAAAATATTTAGACGGTTCTCAATATCTACGAATCTATTACAGCAATCAAACTGAAATTTTGTATCTTGATACAGACAGTTAACATAGGTAGGGTAGCCTATATAAAATAGGCTGTATAGTTCTTCACGGAACTACTTGTTATTCGATGACCGAATATTTTAGTATTGATTTCTTTTATTTTTGGAAAGGGCACTACAAGAATTTCACCTACGAGACTTTCAAAAACCTGGGATAGGAAGATAAGAAGATATCATTTCAGCCAGCTGATTTCAAACAGCAATGTCATAGATCGAATTTTAGTTTTCATTATTATTACAAGTATTATTCCCAGTTTATTTACTTATTTATTCAATCCATTCAGATAGAATTTAGGAGTTTCTTATTTATTTATTGCAGTCGTTATCATTATAATAAACTTGCGAGCATGCTTTGTTATGATCGTCGCTATTATGGAAATTCCATCCTATATTTACCGTGGTTAGTAAGAGTGCTTTCTACCAACAGTAACGGGGACTAGTATGGAACAAGGATATACCAATTAAGGCTAAAAACGTTATGTACAAAGCATATTATGTACCTATAATGACATATGCAGCAGAAACTTGGACATTGACTAAGAGGGATGAGAGCAGAGTGCAAGCAGCTGAGATGAGATTCCTGAGAAGTATGGTCCAGAAAACGAGGAGGGACAGAGTGAGAAATGAAGATATACGGAAAGAACTGGGAGTACAGAAATGAAATGACAAACTGGAGCAAAACAGATTGATATGGTTTGGACATGTCAAACGGATGAATGAAGTAAGGCTACCAAGACGAGCACTGGAACGACGGATGACAGGGAAGAAAGGACGAGGAAGACCAAGAATGCGTTGGATGGACTCGGTGGAGAATAGTATTAGAAAACGGAACCTGGATTGGAACACTGTTTCGGAAGAGGAATGGTGGAACGACAGAACAAAGTGGAGAGGAACCATATTTGCCCCCACCCAGTGTCAACTGGAAAAGGGGAAATTAAGATGATGATGATGATGATGATGATGAGTAAGATGATGGAGAAATGCTATGAATATGGTGTTGATCTGCATTTGCTATTCGTTGATTTCCCACAGACGTTTGATTACATTGAAAGAACGAAGATGTTGAACGATCTAGACGGATGTGGACTGCCAAAGAAGTTGATCAGACTAGTAGCAATGGCAATGGAAAGATCTTTGGCCAAGCGTTATGTAGGATGCAAAACTAGCAGGAATTTTGAGGTGAATACCGGAGTGAGGCAAGGAGATTCATTGTCTGCAGCGTTATTCAACTTGACACTGAAATAACTAGGATTGGGAGGGACGATAATAAACAAGTCTAAGCAGGCGTATCCATATGCGGATGACGTAGTGTTGATGGCTCGGAACTGGGAATCTCTTAAAGAAATGTTCAAGATTCTGGAGGAGAAGAGTGGAAAGATGGGAATGAGAATTAATGAAAGGAAAAAGAAATATATGAAAATGTCAGCGGAAAAAGATAGAAGCGCAAGAGAAAATGTAAAAATTGGTCAGTATAAATTTGAGAATGTAAAATGCTTCAGTTAACTTGGTACTATTCTGAACTGTGAGAATTCAGTATCAGAGGAGATTCATAAACGGACCATGAATGGAAACAGGGCTTATTATGCTAACACTAAGCTCTTGAAATCAAAACTTCTAACTAGGAACTTGAAAGTTAAACTCTACAAGACACTTATTAGACCAGTAGTGGTGACCTATGGATCTGAGACGTGGATAATGTCAACAAATGATGAGGATGATCTTAAAAATTATGAACGGACAGTTTTAAGAATGAAATATGGCCCGGTAAAAGGGGATGAAGGGCGGTGAATCAGGGCAAGAAATTGAAGAGATAATCAAAGGTGAGGATATAGTAATATTTATTAAGGCCTGACGTCTGGATTGGCTGGGCCATGTAGAGAGGAAGAATGAAGAAAGAACACCAAGGAAGATATTACATGGAACTATGGAAGGGAAGAGAAGACGTGGGCGACTGCGCAAAAGATGGCTACAAGACTTAGGAGAAGACCTGAGAACTATGAGGGTTGGAAGATAGTGGGAGAATACTCCTAGAAGGGACAAATGGAGAGGAATCGTGAAAGAGGCCAAAGCCTACCCCAGGTTGTAGAGCCGAGGGAATAAGTAGTACGTAAAGTAGTAGTAAGATGATGTACTATGGATATAGGCACCCTTTTTCGACCCACAGTTACAGGAGATTCAGGAATCTCATGCTTGAGCATTGATTAGGTTTCTGTTTATTAGGTGAATACGTAGTACACCATCATTTTCCATCTGGAATACAATGTCCTAATGAGCTACTTGCCATTGACACATTGCGGTTGATTTGCCGGGGACCACAGTGCTTCTGCGATCCTTCTTCCATCTGTGGATTGACATATACCGAGTAGGCTCGGGCTCATTTTCGGGTACAACGTATTTAAAAGATCGTAGTCTTAAAATCTGCTGGGTTTAAAGTTAGTTCCTTACACATATTCTGTGATATTCAGTCAAGGGTTCAAATGTCTATAGTTCATTATAGACAGTTGGTAGCCCTGGGGTCTGTGATAATAAGCATAGTGATATACCTTAAGGCATGCACTGCATGTACAAAGTTTTGTTGAATCCCATTAGTTAGTATGGAAGTTGCATACTGTTAATCATTGAAGATGTCAGCACGGGTAGAACCATGTTGGCAGCACTGTCATACGTAGGTTGCTGAAATATATATCTGCAATATTACGGCCTTGACGAGTCGCAAGTTTAAAACTATTTACATGCATACATTATGAGATCACGGATCAACTCAACATCATAGAGCGGTACTTCTACTCATGGGCGTAATAGTTGGCACGTCAATAATGGCCATAATAGACAGTATGTAGATAAATGAGAACCTGTATGATATTGAAACCTCACTATGAATTTTAAAAAAATATGTTATATCGAAAATGGCCAGAGGACTTGGTTTCCATTGGATCTAATTACAAGCTAATATGATGCTTCAATATTGCACCAAGTCACCACGATTCTAATATGTTAGAGTAAGCAAACATGTTAGCCTAATTTTGCACAATTTTCAGTTTCTCCTTGTAACCACGTGACATGGTATGAAGGTATAATTGGCCACGCGAAACCACACTAAACTAAATCTAGATTGGCTATATGATTTTAATTAATTTCCTTCTGCTGTCACTAGGAATAGTTTCAGTTAGGGGTGGTACTTTCAATGGATTACAATCATTTATTGAATAATCGATTTATCAATGTAGAAAAAATGATTAATTGCAACAAACATGATTAATTGATTGTGCGTTAACTGGATTAATCGCGTGGTCGTTGGTCGAATAATATTGATTAATTGTTTTGTCGAGTAATCAATGTATTTCGCTGCTTTCACTACGATCTCACGCTTCCCAATTTGATTGATATTTGTCCTTCCACTGTCACTGACTCCTATTTGAAATGAAAATCCACAGCCTGCCTCCTGTCAACCGACCGGGTCAGGGAATGGAATGAATGAAGCCCCCATCTAGTGGCGAGGATATGAACTGTGCCGGCTGCCGAAGCCTGTCGCGCTCCTCTGAGGCAATGATTAAATGACTGACAGATAAAATGAAATGATAGTGGAGAGTGTTGCTGGAATTAAATTTTGACAGGGAAAACCGGAGTACCCGAAGAAAAACCTGTCTGCCTCCGTTTTGTAGCACAGATCTCACATGGAGTGACCGGGATTGGAACCACGGACTCAGCGGTGAGAGGCCGGCGTGCTGCCGCCTAAGCCACGAAGGCTTCACTGACCCCTAGTTGGTTATTGTTAATGTAAACAAGGAAAAACACGTTGTATATTTAGGCAAAAAGTAACTTTCGTAAATTTCTATACATCAGTCCGAAAATAAGCGTAACTCTACTTAAGCGATAACCTATCATTTCAACTTATTTTCATATCTCGTGTTTACTAATCAATTAATCGATTCCTTGGTTAGCCTATTAAGAGATTATTCGGTTAGCCGATTAATCGTTTAATCGGGTAGTTGATTAATCGATTGCGATTAATTTCAAAATATTCGATTAATCGATTAACCGAACATTGCTTATTACCAACTCTAGCTCACTACTCCAAGCAAATCATTCTTCATGCTTAGCCTAAGTTAGGAATACAACCCAGGACGGGAAGGTAGACCACAGAGTTGTAACAGCTTTATATGAAGAGCAGTTTTCTCCCACACCTACTCAGGGACTGCGGCATGCAAGCCTGGAGGATTCCCTACTCTTGAAGAGGAAGTTGACATTAAATAAACTTGCCGAGCAGGGAAACTCATCTGAAAGAGCAGAACACGCATGTCAGATTCAACCAGCCGAACAAATATTTCCTTGCGGACTGTGCATGTGTTACCCTAGCTCGTGAACACCTTATTTGAAAAGAACCACACAGTAACCCAGCACCAGCAGTGGTCAGGGGATGCATCCATGTCTATACTGCCCATGTTAGAAACACAAACTCCATTTCCCACCATCTCAGGAACTCTAATTGATACGCCAAATAAAATCTAACACAAGACAAGCCTGTGTCTTGTTACAAGGGTCCCATGTGTCTTGTTGCAAAATACGAGAGGCCTAGTATATTGTTTTACACTTTATTGTTTTCTACCCAAATGAAGTACATTACACATCAGTTGTTACGTCCACCTTCTCAACATAATCTCCTTGCAACTTTATGCTCTTTTGCCATCGATGAGTCAGTATCTCCAGACCTTCCTGAAACTTTTAAAGTGGAATCTGAGCCCAGGAGATGGAGAGGGCCTCTACCAGAAGCACAAAAACAGCCACTGATCGATGGGCTCAAGAAATACTGGTGACTTGTCACCAGTCACAAGCCCAGCCATGAAGTCAGCTGGATCTTGATCATGGCGTTGCAAACGTTCTCTGCACAAATCCACACGCTTCTGCTTTTGATCTGCAGACAAGAGTATGGACACCCAAATGGCTGACATCATCCCCCAACTCTAAGTGTCCGTGTACGATCCGATGCAGGATGTTGCGGCTGCCTCCATTTCCGTAAATATGATGCATTTGTTTCCTTGGATAGCCTGTTCGACCCGGGCCATGTTGGCTGATGATGACACTGTCACATTTTTTTCTAGAACTGGTTCCCTTGTCCACCGATGTGCGCCCTGTTTTCCAACCCTCCACCCAGTTGTAACCCGTTTTCCGTGACGGTGCATGTTCTCCACAGGTACCACCAAGCGCCGATAAAATTCTGCAGTGGTCACGCCTTCTTTCCATAGGGACCAAGTCGTATAGCGTTGTCCCTGGCGGTTGCTTTCCATGTTTTCTGCTCCTACGCTGACAGTGTTGTAATGAAATGGCTATGACAAGTGCATTCGTTGGCCCCTGTGCTTGTGCTGCTACTAAAAGGGAGGAACAAGACACTAGATACACATCACCACCTTCAAAAGTGAAATGTGAACCATACCGGACGTACAAAAAATAAAATGTAAAACAATATGGTACGCCCTTCGTTCTTATGAAATAATAAGTAATAACATAGTGATTGCAATGTTGTCTAGCAAATGCAATGTTATAGAATTCTCTTCACTGTTACAACACATAAATTATATTGGGCAAAAATAATTAATATAAAACAGACAATTATGAAACATGATTATTAATCAAGCCAAAGGCTACCAAATGGAGATGTTTGCAAGATTGTGAGAAAGACCTGATGCAAATAGGTATTACAGAAACGAAAATTCAGGACAAATTTGAATTTTAACAAATGGATAAAAACTATCAAATTTTAAGGTGGAATCAGAGCCCAGGAGATGGAGAGGGCCTCTACCCGAAGCACAAAAAAAAAGCCACTGATCGATGGGCTCAAGAAATACTGGGAGGATGTCAAGGCCGGCTTAAAAACAAGATCTAGACACAAATGAAATTGATTGTTAATATTGTGCCCGTCAGAGGAGCTGCCAGGACAGCCAACAACCGAAATGACTTCCCTAACATCTCATCCGCCGGACCTAATTGCCGAGAGGATCAGGTGAACTTCCTAACAGGCCAAAGCGGCACGAGAATCCATCATCCACGGGGATC
This sequence comes from Meconema thalassinum, assembly GCA_946902985.2. Taxonomy (NCBI): domain Eukaryota; kingdom Metazoa; phylum Arthropoda; class Insecta; order Orthoptera; family Tettigoniidae; genus Meconema; species Meconema thalassinum. The sequence goes on along the minus strand of OX336389.2, from coordinate 264,283,619 downwards.
GTGGTACATGGTGACAAAGGTCATAGACTGCCTAAGGAAAGGTTCACCTTAAAAGCTAGACTGAGAAAAGAAACATCCAGACTTATGTAAAACATCGTGAAGATTTATTTTAAAATCAACAAACCCCTTTCCTAGTTCGGAGGGTTTTCCATCGGCTAATCCGCAAGCTAATAAATAATCAAAAATAAAGAGCTGATCCCTACCTGAGAAGTTACAGTAAACCCTCGCGAAAGATCTATCTCACAATAATTAAAGCAACAACAGCAACTCTAGGAAAAATGGTACGGCGAAACCCTAGGTCAAGTTACAAGATCAAGCTAATATCGGAATTTACATTTAACAGGCAGCAAAACAAATCTGAATTAGGATGATACCATTTCCACATTTACATTTAATATTAGTTCATCTAGCTAAGTCCTACCAATTAATTACAAAATTTACGGCGGTGACGTCCGTAATATCAAACAATTACAATCAAACCTATGTGACAAGCCATAAAAAAATACCTAAGACACTCTTACAAACTGCGTGCTAAGCAGCACACAAAAGGTGACATAGAGGATTTGTACACTTTTACATCAATAAATCAATAAATACAAGACCACAGTTTTATTCAAAGCCTACCTACACCTTGGTTTACTGTTTGTAAGCCATAGTCATTTAACGTGTGTAATTACGGTGACGACTGCGTAGTGAAGACTACGTCTGACATCGTATAGCCTGTGCTCCACCAACTACGATCTAAAGGTTCGAGCAAGCCTCTGTCGCTACAAAACGTGTCAGCTGTCCTAAAGTCATTTCTCCAGGAAATACTTTCATTGGCACGGCTATGTCAGCAGGTTCCAAATGCAAATGAACAAGGTTAAATAGAAAGGATTCGTTAGTTATATTTTGTTTATCAAAATTATGCGTTTTATTATTAAGATGTCGGTTTACATTATCGTTGGTTTATGGCGAATAACAGCTGACTAGCCTGGCATGGAGCGTCTCTGAGAGATCATCTCTGCCATAGAGCCTCGACTCAAAAGTCGGAATACAATCAACGAGCAATAACAACTCGGACACACAATAACACAAGTTACCAGCGGCGCACAGCTCGCGTTCAATAACTCTGGGACGGGCCTGGACACATCAGTTACCCTCCCTAAATATCTGGTCGACGGGAACAGTCCCGGACATGGTACACAAAATACCTTCACACATGAAAAACCCACATCACGGGGCTAGCCTCCAACATAAAATAAGAATCCTGACATAACTGTACTCGTCGAAATAACGGTACACGCAAAAGGCGTTTAACTAACAAATGACAATCTAAAGAACATGTGAGCAGATACAGAAATGGACTCTGGGTTCCATGAGCTATCAATGCAATGAAAAATAAATGAATGCTACAAGCATTCTGTCCTGTCTTAACATAAGTCTGTCTCACTTGGAAGCAAGCGCTCTCACTCGTGCGCTGGGAAATATTCACAAACCTGTCTGAGTCACAGCAAGTTGCAGGCTCCCTGCACTATTAGACACAACACGTTGACTGGGCCGGCAATTCAGGCAAGAAAATAACTATGAAACTGGCCTCATAATAATACCTTTACCATAGGTTATAAACATCAAAGAATGTGTGCATTAAGAGCACGCTATAAAGCTGAATACAAACATATAACCCTGTCTTTCATAGCAAAGACGTTTAAAAGATAGCAATGTCACTCATTGCTGGAGCTCTTTGCTCTCAAAGGTAAAATACTTCTGTAGTTTCTTGTATCAAACATTCAAATAATCACGTGTCATCACACTTGACACAAACAAAATAATATTATGGCGCAAACTCCACTCTGCTGGATTTGCTTAATGATACGTTGAGAACTGGGTTCGATGCTAGGCTACAACGAAACATCCCTTTTACTTGCAAGGTCTACACTTGACCTGGATGGCTTCTGAGCACATCCTGAATGAAATATAAATGCAGTTACAAAACTGGTAATTACAGTCGATTACCTAAATGATACGACTTCTCTAATGAAGTCAGGGGCGTAACATTGACTGTCTGCTATGAGTGCAGTTAAAGAATTATGATCATGGCATCAGTATGTCGTAACAGGAGTCTGTTAAGACTCGAAAATCACCCCAGATAGGGTTAAACAAATTAGCCTTGGAATGACTACGGTCACGTTTAGCAATAAACAGGAATTGGCGTCCTATGACGTCCATCAGGTTGCACCAGGGTTGAACAAAATATCAAACCCAAGGGTGGCTCACAATCACTGTGGATAAATAACATCTAATTATACTAATTACATTCCCTACCTATGAAATGGCTGTCACTTAGTTCGGCTGATTTACAATCTACACTAATCTAAATATACCACCAATGACTAGAACAAAGAAGGGTTGTACACACTCACGATATGAAGGAGCCCACACTTAGCTCTCCGTCCAACGACAAGGCTTGAACAAAAGCACCTCTGCCTTTCAGGATTGGCATCGTCCGTATCAGAACTTCCATCTTGGCTCTCCTAAAGACCAGGGTTCGGTCTGTCCCTGTAGTTGACATCGTGAATGGGTTGGACATGCCTAGGAAAGGCATCCTCGATACCTTTCTTCTCGTTCGACGTTCTTGAAGTTCCAAATCATGCTCGTTCCGTCCGAGACATCTCCCTCATACCATAACGGTACTTAGCCCATTGTCTCCGACTCGAACATGGTGTTATAAATGTCGAACATGTGGTCGGTAATATTAGACATCATGTATTTCATTAGTACATGAAAATTGCGGTGTGCTTTGTAACTATCACAGGCGTTACACATATATCTAGCAACACAGCCTCTACACTTTGCTGATATCATTAATAAATGGCCATTCACTGATCTGCTGGTTCACACGTGCACAGACTCTACTTTTGCAATCACGTGGAATCCGTGAGATTGGCATCGAATTCATGCGGATAAATCCACTGCAGTAATTTATATACAATGCGTATTCAGTGTAACACTCGTTTAATGCAACGTTACCACGATTACATGTATATTTAACACTAGGCTTCAGCCCTCCACAAATCACGTGGGTACAAGAAATGTGGTGCTACAGAATCGTAGAAAATTCACAATATGTTTCAAATAAGTTGACAATGCTATTTGTGATGATCACTACACTTTACAAATCGTAATGCACAGTACGATGGTGCTCGATAAAAATTCCTCGCTATAAAGCAGACTTTTCCCACGTCTTACACGACGGGTATTTCAACACGCCTCCACCGGGCGGATTATCAAGACGTAGTGCACGGAACTGCCTTCCTCGTGGAATCAAGTCGTCAAACTAAGTCGTTGAGCGACTATTTACATCCCTTCTTGCGTATCTGCAATGATATTACCGAACCTTAAAGTGAAAAAAAAAAAACATTCTCCAAAATGTTTCAAAAATACTGAATGACGAAATGGAATATTCTGAGTCTCGTGGAAAGGTAAAGTTGATTAATATGACCTCAGATAAATAATTAGCCGACGTCATCAAAGTCAAAAGAGCGATCCTTCGCTACTCCAAAGAGAATAGTATAAGCTCTCAGCTTCTGGTTGCTTTCTGGGTGTGTTCAAAGGTAATACATCCCATCATAAATGTGTTGTCATGAAATATATCACATGAACCTTAGCTCAGCGGGTTCATCTGCCTCTCCGTCGTTTCAAATAAAATGTAGGGAAGACATTTTTATTTGACTCAAAGTTCATTCATGAGTGATATTTTTTTAGATTAGCTGCGTTGAAGGTTCAAATGCACTCTCCTGTTTGAATGTCTTCAATCACGTAACTTCCATTGTTCAGAGGTTGTCGGATACAACTGGGGCCATAATATAAAGACAGAAATTTCCCATATATGCGGTATATAGGACTTGAAATTCCGGGTCTCCTTATAAGAACAAGGTCTCCCGCGACTAGTGGTTCTCTGAATCTCTGGCGTCTGGTTCTTCTCAAACGTTTCGCAGCTTGTCTGTCCAAAGTGTCCCTTGCAGCTAAAAGTCTGCTGGCGTGTGATGGTTGTAAACAAGGTGTATTTACAATCACACGGTTCCACATTCTCATCGGCATCTGGTCCAAATGCAAAACCATGGGTATCTGACCAGTGCTCTCATGGACTGTTGAGTTAATACATTTTGCCATGATAACTAGGACTTCGGTCCAACGCCAGTTTTCTTCCTGACAACACAATCGACAGAATTTTGCAATAGTAGCCATTATGCATTCTGCTGGGTTGCTCTCTGGATGGCGAATAGAAGATAAAACATGACCTATCTCCAACTCGTTCATAGCATTGGCGAATTCTGCAGAGGTGAACTGTGATCCATGATCAGTCAACAGGAATTATGGCTTTCCTGCCTCTGGTATCACTTGTCGTCTTATTCTCTGGATAATCTGGTGGGCGGTAGCTTTCTGAATTGGATGAAGCGTCGTATATTTCGTGAACACATCAATGGTTACAACAATGAAGCGATTCCCACGGCGGGCCTTTGGTATTGGGCCATAGAGGTCCTGTGCGTATAACTCTCTGGGTTGAGTTGGGAGTATGGGCCTAGGGGATTCCTTCAACAAGTGTGACGTGTACTTGTTCCGCTGGCATGCGTCGCAGGCACGTAAACACTGTCTAACGGTGGTTCCTAGCCTTTTCCAGGCAAAAGACTCCTTGATGGTCGCAATGGTCTTGTCAGTCCCACCATGTCCAATGGATAGATGAACCATAAGAATGACAGATTCCTGATATCTCCTCGGAATGACTGCACGCAGTTGAGTGTGGTCCACGTCCACAAACTTATACAGGACACGATGATAGATCAGATAGTCATCTGCAAGAGCGGCTGTCCTCGCATAGTGAGCATCCTGTGGATCCATTCGTCGTTCCAGGAAGCGGATAATGTCCCTGAGTTCCTCCTCACGTCGTTGTCCTTCTGGTAGATGACGAAGTCGGCTAAGGTGTTCCTCGCATTCTCCCTCGATGTCAATGGCATTCACGGTGGCTTCAGGATTCCGGCTGAGAATGTCGGCCAACACATTCTCTCCGCCTGGTCGGTATACAATTTCCAAATCAAACTGTTGGAGAAACAGCGTCTAACGTGTGATCCTGTCGCTTGCCAGTCTTGTCCGTAAAATGAAGGTCAGAGCATGGTGGTCGGTCCTCACGATAATCCTCTGGCCTAACAACAGTTTCTGCCAGTACTCAAGCGCGTAAACAATCGCGAGTGCTTCAATCTCAGTGGTGAAATAATGAGATTCATGCGCTCTCAAACGTCGACTTAAGAAAGCGATGTAATGACGTTTCTTCTCATCATCCTCCGGCAATAGGATGGCACCTATTCCAATCGCAGATTCATCAGTCTCTAGAATAAAATTCCGGGAGTAGTCTGGATATTTTAACTGAATCGAATCAACCAGCATCTGTTTAGCTTTTCTGAAAGCCGTCTCGCACTCATCGTCCCAAGCCCATCGGCAATTCTTCTTCAACAAACCTTGAAGTGGTGCGACAGTCTCAGAATACTTCTCACAATGAGCAGCAAAGAATTGGATAATTCCCAAGAATTGTCTCACGTGTTTCACACGGGTTGGTGTCGGAAATACAGCAACGGTTCTGATCTTCGCCGGATTCGGCCTGTATCAATCTCCATTAATTATGTGTCCCACAAATTTGACTTCTCTCTGGAAGAATCGACACTTGTCGAACTTCACTTTGAAATTAGCCTGTCGAAGATTCTCAAAAACAAGGCGTAAAGTTGCTAAATGTTCTTCCTCTGTTTCCGAGGCTATGATGATGTTATCCACGTAACATATCACCTTCTGTTTTACTTCAGGAGGCAGCTTCGCATCAAGTGCTCTAATTAATGCAGCTCCGGCATTTTTCACTCCAAAGGGTAGTTTTCGAAAGACATAGGTGGTCTGATCGAACAGAAACCCTGTATACTTCTGAGTATGCTCAGACAATCTTATATGGTAGTAGGATTGTACTAAGTCCAATGACGAAAATACCTTCTTCCCCTTAAATTTTCTAAGGATGTCCCTAATCTTGGGTGGTCGGTCATGCTCAGGAGCTAGGCGTTCGTTTAAGGCCCTGGCATCGAGACAAAGTCTCAGGCTTCCATCCACCTTAACCACAGGTGTTATAGGATTCAAGAAAGGAGTCGGTGACTTCTTAATTGTACCTGCTGCTTCCATTTCATGGATCTTCTTAGTAGCTTCCTCTCGGTGTTTCTCTGCAATAGGATAAATCTTCTTCTGGAACGGGGAATCATCCAATAGTATAAGATCGTACTCGTAGTCCATTATCTCACCGGGTGTGGTGTCGAATATATCCTCGTATTCGTTTAATATTACATCTAGTTTCTCTCGTACGGGTGCTGATAACTGTTCTGCCTCTCCGTCGGCATCTCGTGTCTCCTCAATTTCCTTGCCATTTAAATTCTCAACAACGTTGACTTCGGATTCAAATTCCGGTTCTTCCACTACTAAATTCATTTGGATGGGTTCGTTCGGCTTAAACTCCACCGTATTACGTCCCATATCAATGATTCCATCGTACTTCCGAATGAAGTCTGCACCCAATATGGCATCATGATGCAAGCCTTTCATCACTAGAAATTCGTGCAAATAGACGTGGCTCGAAATTTTTAAAGTGCATAAAATCTGAACCTTGCACGTTACGACACGGTCAGGTATAACTCCTCTGACTCTTGCTGCAGAAACTGGCAGCTCTGTCACCTCAGAGTTTGCTTTCAGTCTGGCATGGCAATCGGCGGAACTGACACTTATCATTGCCCCTGTATCGATGAGAATGACTACGTCACATCCATTCAGGGTAGCTACAATCTTCGGTAGACGCGTCAATTCGTAGTTGTGGTTCGTCGTTCGTCTAATAGATCTTCCTGAATCGGCTCCCAGAGTAAGATAGTGGTAGTTACTATGTGCTCAATCGGGTAAGAATCTACTGAGTTTTTGGCGTTTTTTTTCTTCTCTTGGCGGGAAGTACCGGGCTGGCTTTGCTCCGTTTCTTCCGCCGGGATATGTCGTGTTTCCCGCGAAGTCGGGTTCTGGTCTCCCCCTTCTTGGATTTCTAGGAGTCCTCGGAGTTTCTGAAGGTATTCACGACTCTCCTGTGCTCTTCCTCTCCAGTCTCGATCGACCTGGTATCTGGGGTCCCGATCTCGACTGTATCCTCTGCTGTAGCGGTAATCTCTACGGACACCTCCCTGCTGTGGGTTCCGGTTGTTATTCCCTCGGCGGTCGTCATCGTAGCGACGGTTGTCGTCCGTTCCCCGATCAAAGCGTCGGTTCCAATAACTACGACTGTCATCTCTCCGGTCTCTAGCGTACGGAGTGTTATTCCAATTTCTCCGACCACGATCGTATTCATCACGCTGGTCAAGGCTCTCTTGAGTCTGTGTTTGCTGTGGCGTCTGGCACACTTTGTCCACAGTCGTCAAGTTAATGTGTCGCTCATCACGTCTATCAGTCTTCTGTTGACGATGTGTTGGAAATTGTTCAGTGTTGGCGTCCAATCGCCGTAAGATCTGATCGCACTGCTGAAATGTAGATGCTCCTGCAGCGATCAATACTCGTTGCACGTCTGCAGGGTATTGCCAGACGATGGTATTTACAAGATCTTGCTCTGACAGTGGGGGTTGCAAACAACGAAGTTTCGCAAGCTGGGTTGCGAAGTAGTTCGCATAGCGCGTCGGACTGTTCGAGCTGTATCGGCGAGTGTACATTTCAGCTCTGATACTCTGCTGGATGTCGCTCGACCAGTAAGTTCTCAGTAAGGCTTCTCTGAAGTCTTGTTAGCCTAAAAATGAGTAGCAGAAGGCCCTGAACCAAGTGCTAGCTTGTCCCTCAAGCAAACGCTCAATGACTCGGAGCTCTCTCTCCGGAGTTACCATTGTGTCCCTTAAGTAGCTATCCACATTCGCTAAGAATTCTACGGGAATGATGCCACTTCCAGTGCCTGAGAATCGAGGTGGTTGCTCTTCTCGCGAACGGATGATTGTCACGTTCCCCTGCGTGTGCGCGGATCTGAATGAACTCGGCGTATAATTATGCGTTGGCGTACTTGTGTCCTGACTTTGTTGATTATGTGCGGGTTGGGAAGGATTCGCGTTATAATTTAACGCTTGACTCTGCGCTGAACCGGTAACTTGGAACGGTTGTGGTTCCATGGGTGCGCTAGGTTGAAAGAGTGTAGGCATTATCCCTGCGGATTGCGGTCCTGGCGTTGCCTGAGAGTCTCCCATCTGTGGAGGTAAATGTATCTCCCTTGGTTGAGTCTCAAGTCGGTCGAGACGTCTCTCGATAATTTCGAGCCCTGGGATAGTCTTAGCTGTGACCTTGTTTCCCAAATCGTTGAGCTGCAACTCAATTCTCTCGACTTTACCTTTGAGGTTGGTGTCGACTTCACGAATAGCTGTCCTCAAGTTGTAACTGAGGTCTAACCTCTCGGTTATTGCGACTTCCTCAAATCTTTTCTGCAACAAGTCGATTTCCCCCTCGACTTTGGACATGTTGTCCTTGATCCGACCTACGTCATCCTTGACCTCGGCTACCTTCGCCTCCATAATAATTTTATGCTCATTAAGGTCACCCCTCAACAGCATTACATCGATCTTATTTTCTTCTCGATGAATGTCTACTGTCTCTCGTAGACCTGTTACGGTATCGGTTAATTCCGTAATATTCTTTTGGTTCGTACGCAACTCGTCCTTGACCTGGATCAAACTATCGACGATTGTCTTGACATTATTGTTGACGGCGTTCGCTGCACCTCTCATCAGTACGAGTCCTATGTTCATGGTAGCCATGTCCTTCTTGACGTTGTCCATGAATCCCTCGACGTGAGTTAATCGAGTTCCAAATTCCTCTCGAGTATGGTCTAAGTCAGCCCTCATATCAACCTGAACTCTATTAATCGTAGTTTGAATCTGAGCGGTGTGCTCCTCTAAACGGGCTTGCACGTCCTCCCTAGCTCTATTCATTTGGTCTGTTAAATTATCAATACGCTGGTTAGCCTCCTGATGGTGTCGTATTACGTCAACCCTAACAGCTGCTAAACCTGCCGTAAGATCATTTCTGACCTCTATTCTATGAGCATCCATGTCGGCCCTGACCTGCGTTAGATCAGCCCTAACATTATTAATTGACTGTGTGTTAACCTCAAGATCCTGTCTAACAGTATTAATTGATCGGGTGTTAACCTCGAGATCCTGTCTAACCTGGTCCACATGACCACTTACATTAATGATTGACTGTGTGTTAACCTCAAGATCATGTCTAACATTATTGACAGCTTGGTTATTCTCACCCAAGTCACCCCTTACAGTACCTACTTCCTGCCTGTCTTCACCCAAGTCAGCAGTAATCTGATGGAGATTGGCATTGACACCTGCCAACATCTCTCCAAATACACGACGAATTGTTTCCTCATACATGACAAGAAATTATTGAGAAAGAGAGGGGGCAATCTCTTATGGAACATACAGCTATGATTAGTTACGTGGTGGTATAAAGCTTGTTTCATTTAAATAAACATCACGAGTACAGCTGGAGTATGCAAACTAAGTGCTTCGACATATTCAAAGACAACAGCGAGCAAAGCAAAGTATCACATTTACTCAGGATGAGGCATCATCAAAGAAAATCCTATCCATCACTTATCTAACCCAAAAGCCTCACCCCCATGGACTTGTAACAAACATGAACGCCATGTGATTAATTGATTTGCAGTACTACTTTCTAAGTTCGTCCCACTCCGGTCAGTTTACCATTGATCAACATTAAGATCCTCTTAAATAACATGGAACTGACGGTCACCACGTTAATGTCGGCACATGAGTTGGGCGGCACTTAAAAATAACTATAGGTTATATGTGCCCGTCAGAGGAGCTGCCAGGACAGCCAACAACCGAAATGACTTCCCTAACTTCTCATCCGCCGGACCTAATTGCCGAGAGGATCAGGTGAACTTCCAACCAGGCCAAAGCGGCACGAGAATCCATCATCCACGGGGATCGTGGTACATGGTGACAAAGGTCATAGACTGCCTAAGGAAAGGTTCACCTTAAAAGCTAGACTGAGAAAAGAAACATCCAGACTTATGTAAAACATCGTGAAGATTTATTTTAAAATCAACAAACCCCTATCCTAGTTCGGAGGGTTTTCCATCGGCTAATCCGCAAGCTAATAAATAATCAAAAATAAAGAGCTGATCCCTACATGAGAAGTTACAGTAAACCCTCGCGAAAGATCTATCTCACAATAATTTAAGCAACAACAGCAACTCTAGGAAAAATGGTACGGCGAAACCCTAGGTCAAGTTACAAGATCAAGCTAATATCGGAATTTACATTTAACAGGCAGCAAAACAAATCTGAATTAGGATGATACCATTTCCACATTTACATTTAATATTAGTTCATCTAGCTAAGTCCTACCAATTAATTACAAAATTTCCGGCGGTGACGTCCGTAATATCAATAATTACAATCAAAGCTATGTGACAAGCCATAAAAGAAATATCTAAGACACTCTTACAAACTGCGTGCTAAGCAGCACACAAAAGGTGACATAGAGGATTTGTACACTTTTACATCAATAAATCAATAAATACAAGACCACAGTTTTATTCAAAGCCTACCTACGCCTTGGTTTACTGTTTGTAAGCCATAGTCATTTAACGTGTGTAATTACGGTGACGACTGCGTAGTGAAGACTACGTCTGACATCGTATGGCCTGCGCTCCACCAACTACGAACTAAAGGTTCGAGCAAGCCTCTGTCGCTACAAAAAGTGTCAGCTGTCCTAAAGTCATTTCCTCCAGGAAATACTTTCATTGGCACGGCTATGTCAGCAGGTTCCAAATGCAAATGAACAAGGTTAAATAGAAAGGATTCGTTAGTTATATTTTGTTTATCAAAATTATGCGTTTTATTATTAAGATGTCGGTTTAAATTATCGTTGGTTTATGGCGAATAACAGCTGACTAGCCTGGCATGGAGCGTCTCTGAGAGATCATCTCTGCCATAGAGCCTCGACTCAAAAGTCGGAATACAATCAACGAGCAATAACAACTCGGACACACAATAACACAAGTTACCAGCGGCGCACAGCTCGCGTTCAATAACTCTGGGACGGGCCTGGACACATCAGTTACCCTCCCTAAATATCTGGTCGACGGGAACAGTCCCGGACATGGTACACAAATTACCTTCACACATGAAAAACCCTCATCACGGGGCTAGCCTCCAACATAAAATAAGAATCCTGACATAACTGTACTCGTCGAAATAACGGTACACGCAAAAGGCGTTTAACTAACAAATGACAATCTAAAGAACATGAGAGCAGATACAGAAATGGACTCTGGGTTCCATGAGCTATCAATGCAATGAAAAATAAATGAATGCTACAAGCATTCTGTCCTGTCTTAACATAAGTCTGTCTCACTTGGAAGCAAGCGCTCTCACTCGTGCGCTGGGAAATATTCACAAACCTGTCTGAGTCACAGCAAGTTGCAGGCTCCCTGCACTATCAGACACATCACGTTGACTGGGCCGGCAATTCAGGCAAGAAAATAACTATGAAACTGGCCTCATAATAATACCTTTACCATAGGTTATAAACATCAAAGAATGTGTGCATTAAGAGCACGCTATAAAGCTGAATACAAACATATAACTATGTCTTTCATAGCAAAGACGTTTAAAAGATAGCAATGTCACTCATTGCTGGAGCTCTTTGCTCTCAAAGGTAAAATACTTCAGTAGTTTCTTGTATCAAACATTCAAATAATCTCGTGTCATCACAGTTGACACAAACATAATATTATGGCGCACACTCCACTCTGCTGGATTTGCTTAATGATACGTTGGGAACTGGGTTCGATGCTAGGCTAGAACGAAACATCCCTTTTACTTGCAAGGTCTACACTTGACCTGGATGGCTTCTGGGTACATCCTGAATGAAATATAAATGCAGTTACGAAACTGGTAATTACAGTCGATTACCTAAATGATACGACTTCTCTAATGAAGTCAGGGGCGTAACATTGACTGTCTGCTATGAGTGCAGTTAAAGAATTATGATAATGGCATCAGTTTGCCGTAACAGGAGTCTGCTAAGACTCGAAAAATCACCCCAGATAGGGTTAAACAAATTAGCCTTTGAATGACAACGGTCACGTTTAGCAATAAACAGGAATTGGCGTCCTATGACGTCCATCAGGTTGCACCAGGGTTGAACAAAATATCAAACCCAAGGGTGGCTCACAATCACTGTGGATAAATAACATCTAATTATACTAATTACATTCCCTACCTATGAAATGGCTGTCACTAAGTTCGGCTGATGTACAATCTACACTAATCTAAATATACCACCAATGACTAGAACAAAGAAGGGTTGTACACACTCACGATATGAAGGAGCCAACACTTAGCTCTCCGTCCAACGACAAGGCTTGAACAAAAGCACCTCTGCCTTTCAGGATTGGCATCGTCCGTATCAGAACTTCCATCTTGGCTCTCCTAAAGACCAGGGTTCGGTCTGTCCCTGTAGTTGACATCGTGAATGGGTTGGACATGCCTAGGAAAGGCATCCTCGATTCCTTCCTTCTCGTTCGACGTTCTTGAAGTTCCAAATCATGCTCGTTCCGTCCGAGACATCTCCCTCATACCATAACGTTACTTTGCCCATTGTCTCCGACTCGAACATGGTGTTATAAATGTCGAACACATGGTCGGTAATATTAGACATCATGTATTTCATTAGTACTTGAAAATTGCGGTGTGCTTTGTAACTATCACAGGCGTTACACATATACCTAGCAACACAGCCTCTACACTTTGCAGATATCATTAATAAATGGCCATGCACTGATCTGCTGGTTCACACGTGCACAGACTCTACTTTTGCAATCACGTGGAATCCGTGAGATTGGCATCGAATTCATGCGGATAAATCCACTGCAGTAATTTATATACAATGCGTATTCAGTGTAACACTCGTTTAATGCAACGTTACCACGATTACATGTATATTTAACACTAGGCTTCAGCCCTCCACAAATCACGTGGGTACAAGAAATGTGGTGCTACAGAATCGTAGAAAATTCACAATATGTTTCAAATAAGTTCACAATGATATTTGTGCTGATCACTACACTTTACAAATCGTGATGCACAGTACGATGGTGCTCGATGACACTTGATAAAAATTCCTCGCTATAAAGCGGACTTTTCCCACGTCTTTCACGACGGGTATTTAACACTAGGCTTCAGCCCTCCACAAATCACGTGGGTACAAGAAATGTGGTGCTACTGAATCGTAGAAAATTCACAATATGTTTCAAGTAAGTTCACAATGCTATTTGTGCTGATCACTACACTTTACAAATCGTGATGCACAGTACGATGGTTCTCGATGACACTTGATAAAAATTCCTCGCTATAAAGCGGACTTTTCCCACGTCTTACACGACGGGTATTTCAACACGCCTCCACCGGGCGGATTCTCAAGAGGTAGTGCACGGAACTGCGTTCCTCGTGGAATCAAGTCGTCAAACTAAGTCGTTGAGCGACTATTTACATCCCTTCTTGCGTATCTGCAATGATATTACCGAACCTTAAAGTGAAAAAAACATTCTCCAAAATGTTTCAAAAATACTGAATGACGAAATGGAATATTCTGAGTCTCGTAGAAAGGTAAAGTTGATTAATAAGACCTCAGATAAATAATTAGCCGACTTCAGCAAAGTCAAAAGAGCGATCCTTCGCTACTCCAAAGAGAATAGTATAAGCTCTCAGCTTCTGGTTGCTTTCTGGGTGTGTTCAAAGGTAATACATCCCATCATAAATGTGTTGTCATGAAAAAATATCACATGAACCTTAGCTCAGCGGGTTCAATATGGAGCCCATAGAGGCTCTATTCCAATCTAGAAGGAAAAAAAACACAGAGAATTGTCTTCATAAGAGGGCAGATCGGAAATTAACGCACCATCATTTTTATCTCCCCTGGTATTGCAGCTGGAATGTTGAAATTTCATGACGATATAGTTGAAGTTTCCGCTACAGAGGGTATTTTGTTTTCATGTGCATCTCGAGCGAGATAAGTCTGAAGTACGAAACAAACATGGCGCGCATGATACTGTCGTCAACTTGTGAAGAACAGCGAAGTGTAGTTCGATATTTGTGGGCCATAGGGCATAAAGCGAGTGAAATTCAAAGGAACAAGCTTGGCGTATATAGGGACGACTGTATGGACCGTAGCAATGTCTCCAGGTGGTGTGCATTCTTCCAAGACGGCCGTGTGAACCTTAGTGATTCGCCACGCTCTGGGTGGCCGGTAACAGCTGCATCCCCGCAGATTGTCAGATACATTGAGGCAGCAATTTTGAAAGACCAGCGTGTGCACTTGCGAACCTTAAAATCGCAGACGTTCAACATTTCCTACGGTGTGCTGTACGACATTGTTCATCAATCGTTGAAATTCCGTAAAGTTGGGTGCCTAAGAACCTGACAGACAACCACAAGGGCCAGCGAATGATGACAAGCTTGGATCACTAAACGCGTTACATTACAGAAGGGCATGACTTTCTGAAGGGATTCCTCACTGGTGATGAGTCGTGGTCGTACCACTACACACCCGACACCAAGCAGGCCTCCATGGAGTGGAGGCGTGCTGGTTTCCCAGTACGAAACAAATCAAAGTGACTGAATCTGCTAGGAAAGTGTTTGTGACCCTGTTCTGGAATATGTGTGATGTGCTATTGGTGGACTTTGCTGAATACGGGACCACTGTGAATGCTGAAGCCTACATTAAAATTTTGGTTAAATTGCGTCGTGCCCTTCGTGACAAACGCCACAACATTAATTCTAACGGTGTCAAACTTTTTCCTGACAATGTCCGCCCCCATGTTACTGCTCCTGTTCGTGAGAAAATCACCCAATTAGGATGGGAGCTGCTTCAGCATCCACTGTAGTCCGGACCTGGCGCTGTCGGACTTTCATCTGATTGGTCCCATGAAGAAATTCCTGGCCAGCCAATACTTTGCGACAGATACAGAAGTGACATCAGCAATCCGCAGATGGCTGTATTCCAACCAAACAGACTTCTACGAGCATGGCATATTGAAACTGGTAACACGATGGCAGAAAAGTGTTGAGAAAGTTGGTGACTACGTACAAAATTAGGCCAAAGATGCATTTTCAAATGTGATTCGTTTGGTTTTGTTACCTATTAAACGTTTTCGGGAAAACATATTGTGCGTTACTTTCCGATCTGCCCTCGTGTATCAATTTCAGTTTTTCACGGAAACATTACCAGACATTAAATATTTAATGTTTGTAACAACTTTATAAAATTGCCACCTGAGTAAAAAAAAAGAAATGTAATTAACGTGTACCAAAATGTTTCACACCTCTCTGTCTAACCGTTTCTAAATATATGTACTGTATAATATGTGATTAATTTTGTGATTTGTCAGGAATTCAAGATCAAGTTCAGTTATCATGAAAGCTCACTAGCTTACTTATAGTTGAAAAGTGAACTGTAGATGTGTAGTGTTTTAGAGAGTTAATTTCTTTTTAATTTGTACACCACCCTGTTAAGGAAATACCACATCATTTTGCCAGTTCTGAAGTCATGATTTACAGTGTTGTCTAGCGAATACTATTTTATAGATTGTTTTCCAATATTCCAACACGTTAATCGGGTGAATATAATTAAATATAAAATATACACTTATTAAACGCGAAAACAAGAGTATAACACCAGCACTCAACTTTTTAAATACCGGTAATGCTGTAAATAAAGCACATTTCATTAATACTGTACGTACATACTGTGCCCATTTAGCATGAAATATGCAAATCACAGTATGCCAGCAATGCTCAAATCGGGATTTTCGGGGTTATGGTATGTTCTCCCACTCTGTGACTTACACATTTTGGATTAAATAGAGGATACACTTCCAAAATAAAAACAAAATCAACTCCTACTATAAAACATTTAATTCCACCATTATATGGCGCTACAACAAATTAAACAAATAAAATACTGACCCATTCTAACTTGTTCAAAGTAAACAAGGAATACAATATAAAAACAAATGTTAAATCATAAATAAATGGTTTCTCATAAACCAACAAATATATCTCTTATTTTCACTTTCATATAGTGTCCTTTTTAAATTTCCATACAATTCAGAACTCCAATAGGCTCTATACTTTCCAATATAAACTGTGTTATCACTTTACTGCACATCACTTCCTATTATATGAGTATTTATAATTAAAACAATATATAATTCTTATTAAATTACTTTTACTACTTTTCTTAAACTTTGGGCTTTCACAATGTTCTCAGTTACCATCTCTCTCAAATCAACAATTCACTACAGTGATTGGGAAAACATTTGCGCACTCCCGAGTTTCTGAAGACTACTTGAACTAGTCCAAAAATTAAGATCACTCCCGAAATCTAATTGTCTTCACTGAACTCGTGAATCATTACATCATAATTATAACATTATATTAGGTTTCTGAAGACTACTTGAACTAGTCCAAAAATTAAGATCACTCCCGAAATCTAATTGTCTTCACTGAACTCGTGAATCATTACATCATAATTATAACATTATATTAGGGATTTATTATTATCTGTCTTAAAAGACCATTATCTCATAAGAAAGCAACGATCTGAACTTGCAAGCAGTAATCTTCATCTACAAGAACCTCGGTTCGAAGACCGGGTCGTTAAACAAACTCTAAACAAGCTAGTGTACTATAACTTCAAAACAGACGGATCCCCGACCGACCGCAACATCAATGACAAGGGGTCTAGCCTGGACACTTAGCGTGAGTTATTGTAGGGAGGGAGACTTCACGGCCATCGCCCCCACGGGACGAGCGACTCCTAGTTTCAACACAGCTGTTTCTTAAATGCAGTTCTTTGAACAGGCCTGGCTTTTTATTCACATACTTTAACAACATATTTATTTTCATTAGACCATTCTCGTAGCATTGGCCGTTATTAATTATGAAGTATCCTCATTGGTGGGTAAGAGTAATTCACATACAACAACGAATATTTAGGGGCTTCAATACATAAACGAATCTGGGTTCGACTCTCTCAACATGCCTCGGGAACCATATCCCATACTGGAGGACTTATATAAATGCGACTTAGGGCGGCCTCGGCCTTTAACCTGCGCTCATAATACAATTAATTCGCACCCTATTATAACACAACAACACACATGGCCTCGTGATCCACATCACTATATAGAGGACTTACTATAGCTCAATTACCACGACCAACTGCCCCTCATAATTAAATTTACCAAGTATATTTAGGTTCAACGCCTTCCTAGCGTGACAAATTTACTTCAATGCGATACATTACGCTTATCCTTTATTTCCAAATTGCCTTCAAAGAACTGATAAATTCAAAATCACATTTGATCTATATCTCCATTTTATATTAATCCTCTCCCGTACAATAATCGCTTTACCTTAAGAACATGAGTTCACAACATGTATTTATTCCTTTAAAGGAGCTCAAAAGCTACTACTTTCATATAATTCATCATAATCTTCATTTATCTAATTGTGATTCTTATTATTATTACGCTTGCTTTCATATAATTAAATCATTTATCAAATACAATGCTATTTTATTTCATACATTTCCCATAAGGGATTTATTCATTTCACAGAAATTATTTTATACTTTCTCAATTTTAGTTGTTCAGATCGCGCTATTATTCTGTTATTTATTATACAAAAACATCCCTATTATCTCATTCTCAGGTGGATTGCACGCAAACATTTCCCAACACATGACATAATGAAATGGTTACTCACATGATAAGACGGTCCCCGACCGTACTTTCCAACGATGTTTCATTTCGCCCACTTGAATGTGTTTAAGCCATCTTCCCTAATTCCATTTCATACACTGACATTTCTTGACACACATATAACTTATATACCTTATACACTGGTAACATTTTGAATACGATTCCGTATTCTTTTATAATACACAAATGAATTCACTGAAAAATTATTACACTAACACAAATTTCCTATATTTACAATACACTGCTTTTATCACTGAGGCTTTGATTTTAGCCTTACACACGTGATTTCTCTCTTCCCCGTCTCCAAGGGTGAACCTAGTAGATGGCGGCTCCCTATCAGATCAGAATATGAAAGTCTCGAACACTCTACCCCTCCCTGGAATGGTACTTCTTCAAATCCGGTTTCCTGAAGATCGGCTATTATTATTATTAGCTGGAAATTGTTTCTTTCTAGACACTATTTAATTTGTCTAGCGAAAGTCTGTCTTGTTCACGGTCTCCCAAATACTCTATCGGTGACCTATTATTTTCTAGCATCTAATGCTCCTCCTTCAATACGTAACTTAGTGCTTTTTATAGTTCGTTTGTTTCCTTGAAACAACGTCTTGAATTTAATTCTCACTTCTGATTATTCTGTTCTCTAATTCCTATCTTTTCAGAATACTATGCGGCCCTTATTTTATCTGACCCTGATCGGGTTCTTTAACATTGATAGAATGTTTGTTTCGCTCTTATGGTACTTCAAAACGTTACGATACTTTCGGTCGTTTAAATGAACTGTTATTTGAAGACCTATCGCCTGTTCTTTAAGTTCGCAGCCTACTTTGACTGTAATACTGAACTTTTCACTATAAGACTGATACTGGCGGAACTAAATCCTATATTAGGATTTTCCTAAGTCTTCACACGGCGATACTTTGATGATACTTCTCGGCCACTCCCTTCGGGTGCACGCTGGTGATACAGAGTATCACGACCTCTCGAGGTCTAGTAAGTACTGCATTTACGGTGATATAGCTTCACGTCCCCTGGACGGAATAATACTTTGCGGTGATGATGCTCCAACGTCACGCCCCCCGGGCTGACTAGTACTGCATTCGATGTGATGTAGCCTGACGCCCCCTCGGGAAGTCCGAAACTGCATGTTTGGTCTGGCTCAGCCAGGACTTTTATACTCTTTGGCTAAAAAAAAGATAAAATCCTCGTCGTTTTCATAACCAACTTTTGAAGTAATGGTCTCACACTTTTAAAAATTATAACTCTTGAAAGCTCGTTTTCTAAACGTAAACTGACTTCTTTGCACAAGAAAATCGATCGTGCAATTCTGAGATATTAAATAAAATTTGGTCTTCAGATATGTGGGTGTTACAGTTGATTTTTAATCCCCACCTCCTCGGGTCTCGGGGAACTTTTAATGACGTATGGCCACGTTTGCACTTCTTTTCTAGGCAATATTTAAAACCTTTTTCTCCACACAAAAATCTCTATTCCGAAATGATTCACAATGCTGTATTTCTTTTATTAATTTTATTCTTGCAAATGGCTTTAATCTAATTATTCTTCTTCTTGCACAACTGCGACTATGCCATTTTCCTGCAACGTAAGAGCAATTTCCGAAACATGCTCTCAGTCACTCACGTGGAAAGTTCCACTCGTTCTATTAATATTCGTGACCGGCTCCTTATCTGTGCGTCATGCATAATATCATTTCCTGGCCACCTGGACCCTAATTCTTACACAACGTTATACCAGTCCTCCTGCATAAAATATTTCTATGTTCCACTGAAGACTGTATATTTCCTTCCTTCTTTTTACCATAATACCTGGATTCGACCCCTTGAACCAATGGTACATGGGTTCAATACATAATTCTAATAATTGCAAACAATCATTTTCTTTGCAAAAGTGTCATATAAATGCTGTCATTTCTAAAATTCCAAGTGCTTATTTAATAGACCTATTCAAATGTTATTTGTGTCTCATGTTTCTCAAGTGTATATTTCATTCATAGGGACTACATGACCAAGATGTCGCAAAGCCCCTAAATGAATAAACAACTACAGCAGTAACGGCAACGGCAAAAAATGTATATTTCGTCAAAACAAAATGTGCTAAGGGACTGAAGAGCAAACTAAACAATGTACCACACAATTCTGTTCAATAAAATACAAAACAGCCACCTTTTCGAGCATGACTACTTGCTGATTCCCTTCGACATCGGTGACCGAGGGCGCTGACGCACTACCTCGTGCCCCGTTGGCATCGGGAGAGCGTGGGTTCAATTCCCACCTTGGCCGTCCTGAAAATGGTTTTCGTGGTTTTCCATTTTCACCACTAGGAAAATGCCGGGACGGTTCCTTCCAAAAGGTTCACGGCCGATTTCCTTCCAATATACTTTCCCTGCTCCGTCCTGAAAAGAAAAGTACATGGCAATTGGCAGCATTAATAAAATTATAAAAGGGAATAATGCTTACGGTTCAGCAGAGTGAGGGATGTCGACTCATAAAGCTTTCGGTCGTATGAGGATACCTCACTTTGGGCAGATATCCCTATTTACTACAGACTCCACTATAGACAATAACTACAGTAGTTGTTGCTGGTTTTTTAGGGGTTTGTGACATAGTGGTTATTTAGCCCCATTTATATGAGTGTGTGTAAGGTTTATCTGATAACATGTGTTATTTTGGTGTTTGTGTAGTACTGTGTGTGTATTTTAAGACTGATGTTGGGAAGGATGCAGCCGTAGTCTAAAAGTTAGGAACCATCCTGGCTTATGGCTTGAATAAAAGTAGGATGACCACTAAAACACAATCATCTAGGATTGCTGCAGCAGGAATCGAACCCGCCTCTTCTCAATTCTTCCTCCACAGACTGCGAGTATCCCGAATCAGCCCCGAGAACATAATTCAATTTTATTATTATCTTAGCCATGAAAATAGGGTAAAACTAGGCATGAACAAAATAAGGAATTGCTTATTTAAGTACTTGAAGACGATGGCTGACCATGCTGATTCTGAGGGATTAGAAGTAGTTCTCTTCTCAGACAAGTGTGGGGGAAAGGGGAAAAATAAGCTTATAGTCTCTGCATTCTTGTACATGGTAGCTAATTAGAAAATCAAAACATTACTTTTATGTTCATTGAAATTGGGCTGAGCCAAAATGAAGGTGACTCCTGATATTCCGTTATAGAAAGAATTCATATAAGAACCTTGAAATCTGGACCTATCTATAATATGTACCAGCCCACTACTGCACTATAATCAGCAGTGCGAAGAGAAGTAGAAATGCGTTTTGTGGAAACGAAATGGCTCACACAGCTTTCTTTGGTGCGAAGAAAATGACAACTGATTTGCGCAACTCTCAATTCAATACAAAACACTGATGAAGAGAAATTTCACCTCGGTAGCATCGTAATGGTGAAAATCACCAAAGACCGCTACTTCCACAAAGGGCAACACATTGAAGATTAATTTAAGTCTATAATAATCCGTCGCCGAAAGAAGAAAAGGAAATCCTATTGAAAGTTATGCATTAACCCCAGCTTATTCTGAGCCCTTGTCAAACCCGAAGAAGAAATTAGACGTCTCACAAACCCTCATTCGCAACAGATCCATACTGTCAATTCATGCTTCCTTTTGTGCGAGCGTAAAATGCGAGTAAGAAACAACAATCTGATTCATCAATTTGCACCGCTAGACATCAGTTAGCTAGTTCGTGTGGTTTGATGAGATACCCTGTATTTATTTTACTTTCTGTATGATGATTGTTTTCCTGTTTTATTCACTAAGAAGACTTAGGTGTATTGAATAATATATTTTCCTGTTTACCAAAGACTCTTTGTGATCTTTACCAATTGGTTGTTTAATCCTGTAAGAATTCTGTAAATAAGAATGAACGACATACATTACGTAATTTTATTATTGCACCCATATTTTCTTAGAGTGTAATATATCCTCTGCCATTAGTGACATACTAATAAGGTTTTAATTATAAAATCAAAACTACTTTCAAATTATCTTAAATTGAAGAGTAATGGCTGTAAATAAACACATAAATTCTGAAATATATTAACGGTAACGTCGGAATGAAAGATTAAAGTAGTACCATAACTTCGAATGCGCTTATTTCAAAACTAGTAATTTTGAGTTAGCCTACGTCACAGTTATTCGGCTAATGATATGAGCACTTCAAATTATGCTTAACCATAGCATGAAGCTCAACGTTTGATCTTGGGTTTGTATCATCAACAATGCTTGAAGAGCTACATAGACACTTTGGTACCAACATTACTACCAGCACAGCTTATTGGTCGATGTGGGTATCACTAAATACACAACGACACCTCCTCCAGCTCTGTGTGCAAAGCGGTTCATTGATTCATTGATCTCTGAGGCTGGGACAAGTTATTTGAAGTGGCCACAGGGCCACATTTCGAGAAATCAGCTATGGGAACGACAGTGAAAACCAGGAAAACTTTTACAACACATGCTTTAGTGATCACAGCTGCGCATGGGACTAGGGAATCAACATCCCGGGTGTACAGTAGGGCATGGATTGGCCATGCCGTCAATGACATTGGGCCGGGAAAAATTGATTACAGCCTAGGTACAATTCAGATTCCAGGTTCATCACATGGACGACAAAACACGTGCACGCCGGTTTCCTAGAGTGGCTGTAGAACGTGGTCGAACATTTCGATGAAGAGAGCCCAGTGCAGGAGGAGAGATACAGTAGTCTGGGTGATGTTATCATTGGGCACAAAGGGGAATATTATTTCAGTAAACCAATCCCTCACAGCTTTCCACAATCTGGACGTTATTGGGAACCAATTTAATCCTTTCAAGTAAACAGAGTTTCCTGTTGGTGACGGTCCCTTCCAACATAATCATACAATATAACACACTGCAAAGATTGTCAAACAAGTTCGAGAAACATGATGGTGAATTTTCTGTAACACACAGGCCCCCCAACAGTCTAGATATGAAGCAAATTCTATTTGTTATTAGACTTGGAGAAGCGTCTTCATGCGAAATCACCACCACGCTGTAAACGAACACAATTAACGAAGCTATCTGATATCTCCCACCAACTTTCTGAATGATGAAAAACCTTCATTATTTCCCTTCAAAAGCACAAGTGACGATTCCAGAAGTATCATGCAATTCATTTTAACGTAAGTTATTACACACATCAATCCTGCAGTGTTCCATACAATCAAGTGCTGCCCGCAGTGCTTTTTTTCTAAAACAAATTTACGGGGTACTCTCAGTTATAGTCGATAAAAATTCTCGATCTTGCAATTTTCGGCAATTTTCTCAGTCTGGTCATTGTTTGTGTTCGAATCATCAACTTTCAGCTTCTTCGATGCCTGGGTGGATGTTAAATAGTTCGTTATTTTCTTCATCCTTCAAAACCAACCGCACGCACAAAATACGAAGTACGTCCAAAAAGTAAGTTCCGTTTGGTAATAACATTAAATTGTGTACAGATACAGAAAAATTATTTATTGCACAAAATTCTACAACCCTTAAACTACTTTTCCACATACTGCCGAAAAGTTGCAGGCATTTGTCGTAGCGTGGCACGAGTTTTTGTATGCCTTCTTCATAGACGTGTGCCGCCTGTGTCTTCAACTAGTTGTACGTTCCAGTGCAGCGCAGTTCCGCATATGCGCGGTAGACGCTCTGTATCAAGGAGAAGAAACGTGCGCCATTTGGAGAGCGCTGTCAGCCACGTACGCGTTGTTGTGCGTGTTTACTCGTACAATGTCGGTGTTGATTGAAAATCCCGCCGCTTGTGAAATCAGATCTGTGATTCGTTTTCTGAATGCTAGGAAAGTGAAACCAATTGAAATGTATCGGCAAATTTGCGAAGTGTATGGACAAAATGCGATGAGTGATTCAATGGTGAGAAGATGGGTCCGACAGTTCAATGAAGGACGTAGTGAAGTGCACGATGAAGAACGAAGTGGGCGTCCATCTTTGGTTACAGAAGAACTGGTTCACGCGATTGATGACAAGATCCGGGAAAACCGCAGGTTTACAATTAGTGCTCTCGCTATGGAATTTCCACAAATCTCACGATCACTAATTCATGAAATTGTTACCGAAAAACTGAACTTTCGTAAACTTTGCCGACGTTGGGTACCAAAGCTTCTTACGGTGCAACACAAAACAAAACGGATGGGTATTGCACTTCAGTTTTTGACCCGTTACAATGAAGGCGGCGAAGAATTTCTGACACAGATAGTCAGAGGAGATGAAACTTGGGTTTCTTACGACACCCCTGAAAGTAAGCGGCAATCAATGGAATGGAGGCACACTTCATCCCCAGCAAAGGTTAAGCCGAAACAAATCTTGACACCTCGGAAAATGATGTGCACAGTGTTCTGGGACTGGAAAGGCATCTCACTCATTGATTTCTTACCGCGTGGTCAAACAATCAACGCAGATGCTTACTGCGAGACAGTTAGGAAATTGCGCCGCGCAATACAGAATAAGCGCCGAGGGTTTCTGTCAAAAGGTGTTGTTTTTCTTAACGACAACGCACGACCACACACTGCAAATGTGACGAAAAACCTCCTACAGGGATTTGGCTGGGACGTGTTTGACCACCCTCCGTACAACCCTGACCTCGCTCCTAGCGACTTTCATCTGTTCACACATCTCAAGTCTTTCCTTGGCGGTCAACACTTCAACAATGACGACGAGCTGAAGGAGGATGTTTCCAACTGGTTCAAGACACAGGCGGCAAACTTCTATGAAGAAGGTATCCAAAAACTTGTGCCACGCTATGACAAATGCCTGCAAAAGTTCGGCTGTTATGTGGAAAATTAGTTAAAGAGGTGTAGAAAGTTGTGCAATAAATAATTTTTCTGTATCTGTACACAATTTAATTTTATTACCAAACGGAACTTACTTTCTGGACGTGCCTCGTAACAACCTACCCCGCCTCCAAGCACTATAAGAACGGAGTGCCGAGTTGCCGACCAAAACAAACCGATTCGATAGATCGATTTAAATCGAGGATTACTCGAAATCTCCTCCAGCTGTTGTGAACAGCGCGTTGACGCCACCTGATCGATGAACTTTCAAGTCGGAAGATAGATTTAGCGGACTAGATACAAATGTACTAATATTTTTTTAAAACAGTTTTCAAATGTTTAAGGGGTACGCGTGCCCCCTCGTTCCCCCTGAAAAAAAAAGCACTGAGTATTGGTAATTACTGACTAAGTGCTCTTTCTCAATGCAAATAGCAAGGCTTTGTTAGTGCGAACAGGCAGGTGGCAAGAGTACCCAGCTAGGTTACAGTCCAAGGTTAGAATTCCTACACTCACGGTTGGACTGCAGTTGCCTACACTGTATTGAGGCGAATGCTGCAGTGGTATCATGTTTCAAATCCCGAGGAATCTTTCTTTGCCTTAGACCAAAATAACTACTGATACACAAGCTAATATATTGACGACAATTACAAAAGTTCTAAAAAAAAATGGCTCTTATTAACTGGATGAGACGAACGACCACGATATGTCCTGACCTAGGAGATAATAGTAGCATGTCCAATTTAATTCGAAGAATTGCTTTTATACGGTGCATTTCCGGCACGGGATGGGGCTACGTATGGTATTTGTGATAGAATGGCAATGCTATTCACATGATAACTACGGTGTAGTAACTATCCAGGGTAAATCAGGTCAGAGTAATTGAGGGCAATACAGTCAAATGCTCACTTAATTAGGTCTCATGTTTGAGATCATGCCTGTGTAGTAGAGAATATGTGTAGGTAGGTAGGTTTATAATCGTTTGTAGTGCTCTACTAAAGGACTACAATCACAATGGAATTTGATAATGATGTTCCATCACATGAAATTGCCAGAATTACACAGAGCCATTCCTGAATTCCCAAGTGCTTTCATGTTGCGGATAAAAGGATATCCTTGCTTCCCAGATGTGATTGAAATTGAATACTAGGGTTTGAAATGTTCATGTTAAGCTCTTTAGCCAACATGATTAGATTTCATGTATTGGCGGGCATCAATCGTTTTTTTTCTAATAATATGAATCCCTCAGTCTTAGTCTCTATTTATATTTTCCTTCAAGCCTTTGTTTCGGCCATAATACTAGTATGCTGGGATCTACCGGAACAAAGGAAGACTATTTCAAGACGAAAGTGGTAACTAGTAAATAAGATCTGTTACAAAATTATATTAATGATTTTGTAACAGATCTGATTTGCTGGTTACCGTTTATTTTATATACTGTTAAGGGACTTCTATTAACAATCTTTGTTAATTTTTTTAAAATGGTAATTAGCGTAGTATTCTTCTTCTTCTTCTTTCCCTTCAGCTTTTCCCAATTAATTGGGGTCGCCGGAGCCAACCAGGCTCATTTTGGTTTTGGCCGGGGATTTAAGGCCGGATGCCCTTCCTGACACCACGTGATTTTCCGGGTGAAAATTCCACCCCGCTGTCACCGGGATTCGAACCCCGGCCGTCCGGGTGAAAGGCGAGAAGCTAAGCCACTGCGCCATCACGCTCCCCGGTAATTAGCGTAGTATGTATAGGGTTATTCAATTTTAGAGTAATAATCTTTATTTAAAAAAAAAACATGTTTCATTTACGCTGAAAGACCTCCATACAACAAACTAGACTAATACCTATACTCGCAATTTTATTACGAACTAGCAACCCGCCCCGGCTTCGCCCGGGAACAGTTATGAATGCAAGGTGATAGGCTACTTATAACCGAGGTATTATAAGATTTCCTTGTATATGACATTAGTCGTTTTCCCTCCAGCAGTGAACACGAAACGATTTCGGTTTGATGTAACACGCAATAGAGCCACGTAAAGCTGTCCATGAGAAAAATATTCTCCACTGAGATCAACTCCAGTCACGCTAAGTGTCTGAACCTGTGCTTTGTTGATAGTCATGCCGAAGCAGACTCTTACTGGGAATTGTACTCGTTTGAAATGATAAGACAAATCTGAAGGAATCCTAGGGATTCTGGGTACTAAGACCGTTTCTCCTGTACCACAGCTAGTTAAGATAGTTGCTTCAATGAAACAGTTTTTCAAAGTTTTCACTACCAATCGCGTCCCATTGCATAACTTTGGTGGGTGTAAATTACGTAACAATATAATAGGCCCTCCCACTTTTAGAATGAACTTGTGTGGTGGCAAGCCAGAAGGAAGTAAAGAATTTTAAAATTCTGTAGGGTAATGAACAGCTTCTTCACTATCGACTACTGCGTCTACTGAGTAATATACTTGAGCCTGGGCAGTGAATTTGGAGAACACCAAGTCATTAATTTTCACAACTTGTTCGTTTGCCGGCGATAATATTGCTCTTTCTTAAAACCCTGATTGGGACTTGTTAGATAGGTCATGGATTTGAGGATAAACGCTATCAATCAATTCTTGAATGCTGCTTACTAAAACACAGAAATCGTGACTGAGGGTAATTTCCCGTAAATGACCGGTAAATCTCCGTCTCCGACTCTAAGTAGCAAATTAGCAAACAGACTATTACCTTCTAATGATAAGAGTACTCTCTTGTTAGTTTTGAGTGCCAATTTTGTTATATCCGCCCAGATGTAAGATCTATTTCACTTCGTTGGCTCTCGTTCCTCTGGTAACAACTGGTAAGATTAGCCGAAAATCTCCGGCGAACAAAACTGTGCAGCTACCCATAGGTGTGTTCCGATTCTTAAAATCACGCAAGGTCCTGTCTACAGCTTCAACGGAAGTTTTGTGCGACATTGTAGCCTCATCCCATGCAACTAAAAAACAATTTTGGAATAAACTGGCAGTGTTACTTTGTTTTGAAATATTACATACGCTTCCATCATTACTGCTGACTTTCAAAGGAAGTTTATGTTGTATGTGCTGTTCTTCCCCCTTCCAAAAGAGTGGCTGCAATTCCAGTTGTTGCGATGGCAAGAGCAATATTACCACCAGACCTCACATTGGCGAGCAACAAATTAATCAAGAACGTTTTGCTAATGCCTCCAGGGACATCGAGAAAAAATATCTTACCTTCCTTCTTAGTGATGCTAGATATGATGATGTCATAAGCCTGTTTCTGATCGTGGTTCAGACGGTGTTCTTCTAGAGTAACGGTTTGAAGGAGCCGAGTACGAAGTCTTTCTTTCTCTTGTGACAATCGAGAAATTATTTGTTGCCTTGTTTCATTGTTACGTGATAATCGTTTTTTGTGTCAATGAACTATGACCTATATCCGTTTTACATCTCGGCATGATGGCTTAAAATCACTGACTGGACTATTAATTATAGCGAATTCTTGTCAGACGTAATTTAAGAATGGCGAGATGCATGAAACACAAATCCCCCTTCCGTCCAATCTTAATTGACTGTGCAGTTTACGGAACGAAAAGTTCACAGGCGAAATTAAGAAAAACCGACTTGCACTTCCAGGGGAATGGCGAAATGCATTAAACACAAATTCCCCTTTCGTCCAATCTTAACTTAGTGTATTTTGCGGAGCGGAATGTTCAGAGGCTAAATGGAGAATTGCACTACCAGGGAAAGGCGAGGTGTATGAAACACAAATCTCCCTTCAGTCCTATCTTAACCTGACTGTGTAGTTTGCGGAACGAAAAATTCACAGGCGAAATGAAGAAAAGCTGAGTTCCACTTCCTGCGAATGGCGAGGTGCATGAAACACAAATCCCCCTTCCGTCCAATCTTAACTTGACTGTTTATTTTGCGGAACGGAACGTTCACATGCGAAATGAAGAAAAGCCGAGTTGCACTTCCAGGGAAACTCCAAACACAACCACCCTTCTCTGAAGTCTTAACTCAACACGACTCGACGGTTTGCTGCTGGCAGTATCTGGGGTAATAGGTTCGCCCGCTAGTTAGGCTGTAGCAGGGGTGATAGACTCGCCCTTAGCTAGCTCGTAAACTGTCGTCTCAGTATTTGAATGGACATGGTTGGAAGAAATGAAAACGTAAAATCACTTATAGTGGGCGATGTATTGAAGATAGAGATATGCTCTCGGGTACTTTTTTTGTAGAACTATTCATGCTGAAAAATTCTTACACTCATAGTATTTAGATATTGTTAACGGTTTGCCCAGCGTAAGCTTACAAAGTGCTCGGACGCCAGGGTTTTTTCGACCTTTTCACTTAAATCGTTACTTCTCGGCTTCCTTTGATAATATATAAATTATTTTCTACAAAAATCATCCTCTAGATATCCTTTACCGAATGGTGCAAACCGCATCAAAATCCATCCAGTGGTTCTCGAGATCACCCGTGACATCCAAGATTCGGGGACTTAAATGTTATACTTAGCAGAGATTGTGTCTTAAGGTGTATTGTAGATGGTCGAAACTTGTCCAATGGTCATCTAGCAATTTATTTTATGGACCTTTAGTGGATTACTTTTAATGTCATTTGTATTGAATTAGTTGTCAATAAGGACCCAATTTAAATATGATTAATTTCGTACCAATATATACAATACAGCGAAGCCTCCGTGGCTTAGGCGGCAGCACGCCGGCCTCTCACCGCTGGGTCCGTGGTTCAAATCCCGGTCACTCCATGTGAGATCTGTGCTGGACAAAACGGAGGCAGACAGGTTTTTCTCCGGGCACTCCGGTTTTCCCTGTCAAAATTTCATTCCAGCAACACTCTCCACTATCATTTCATTTCATCTGTCATTCATTTAATCATTGCCCCGGAGGAGTGCGTCAGGCCTCGGCAGCCGGCACAGTTCATATCCTCGCCGCTAGATGTGGGCTTCATTCATTCCATTCCTGACCCGGTCGGAGACTGGAAGCAGGCTGTGGATTTTCATATACAATACAATTGCCGGAAAAGTAAGTAGGTAGGTACAGTAATGAACTCGTAATTGTCCAAGTTGATGATTCTAGAAAACTTTCGTTGATACTTCATAAAAAGTCAAGGATTTTTGGAAAAATGACATCAAAAATAAATTGTGCTTTAGTATTGTTGCCGTTACACTGCACTACTGTGAACATACACCGAGTGTAACATTATTTTGTGGTTTAGCAGCTGCCACTATAACGTTGTTGTTAATTCAATTTTGGGGCTTATAGCATCTTACTTCTTAGTTATCAGCCCTGTCTACTTGGGTGTGGGCTCAATTTGTATGCGGGGGGGGGGGGGGGGGAGGGCGTGATGGTGCAGTGGTCAAGTTGTATGCCTCTCGCCAAGGTGGACCGTGTTTGATTGTCGGTCAATGCATGTGAGATTTTCAAAGTGAAACATCACGTCCTGTGGTTTCGACTACACGTAAAAGTGGAACCCGTGTATACCTGAATTATCTGTTTGACAAAAACTAATTAAAATAGTACCAAGAGTTGTTTGTGGTGTATTTATACAGTATTTTAATGATTTTTTAAACAGAGCATTACATGGATAATACAGCATATGCCATATATGGTAGGCTAGGCAGATTCAGGGTGTTTCAAAAATACTTTTATAGACTTTGGGGATTGGTTCCGTAAACCAAAACAAGAAAGAAAGTTCATGTACACATATGTCCCAAAATCCTTCGTTTTCGATTTATTAATGAAAGACCATTGTACAGTGACACATTAATTGACAGCCTGTTTGGAAGTGTTTAACACATGAGCTCATAAATTAAAGTTTCCTGACACCGACAGAAGGAAAAAACTGTCATATGCACAGGTGTCCCGGAATACTTTGTTTTCTCGGGAGGGACTGTTGAACACATTGGTACACTGATAACACTTCACCACACACAGCTCACAACAAGTGCTCGAAATGTCCTCCTCTTGCGTCGAGACATGCATGAACGCGTCGCATCATGGACTGCCGGACCCGTTCAAAGACCGGGCTGGTGTCGAATGGTGTCGCAGGCGTCCAGGATACGTCATATGACGTTTTTTTTTCTTCTGACGGTATCAGGAAACCATCCCCGAAGTTTGTCAAAGTATTTCTGAAACACAACTTATTGCAAGACGATGAGCCCCTACAAATACGACAACGTATGTGGTGGATGCATGATGGGGCTCCTGCACACTTTAGTCACCTTGTTCGCGCTGCACTGACGGAGATCTTCCAGGACAGATGGTTGGGCAAAGGAGGACCCACTCCATGGCTTGCACGGTCGCCAGACCTCAATCCGTTAGACTATTATCTGTGGGGGCACCTGAAACAATTGGTGTATGCCGTAGCCATCCCGGATGTGGAAACTCTACATCGACGTATCGTGGAGGCCTGCGACACCATTCGACAACCGCCCGGAGTCTTTCAACGGGTCCGGCAGTCCATGCATGTCTCGACACAAGAGGAGGACATTTCGAGCACGTGTTGTGAGCTGTGTGTGGTGAAGTGTTATCAGTATACCAATGTGTTCAACAGTCCCTCCCGGGAAAACAAAGGATTCTGGGACACCTATGCATATGACAGTTTTTTCCTTCATTCGGTGTCAGGAACCATTTTGATATGAATTAATTTGTTAAACACTCCCAAACAGGCTATCAATTAATGTGTCACTGTACAATGTTCTTTCGTTCATAAATCGAAAACGAGGGATTTTGGGACATATGTGTATATGAACTTTTTTTCTTGTTTTGGTGTAAGGAACCAATCCCCCAAAGTTTGTAAAAGTATTTTTGAAACACCCTGTACTGTACAATACAATGTGAAAGAAATTACACTTTTCTTTCTCTTTAGTTTGTTTACCTCCACTGCCTTATTGAGTATGATATGGCACAAAACACTCGATGCACAGATCTATTGCACATTTGATGTACATGGTACGGGGATGACCATGACAGGTTTCCACAGCACAGCGTTTCCGTTTCTTATCAGGAACCATGGGCACCAAATGGTTTCTCCCATCATACCTGATGTCTTCTTTTATACACATATATCCTGAGGAGCTTCTAGAACAACCTGGCCCTCGGGGTAGTGTTGGGTTGGATGCCAGGTATTACTGCACCATATGTGTTCTAAATTGTAGCTGCGGCAGATTAACCCCCGTTTTCCGATAGTTGATGCAAGCATTGTGAATGGACACATCAATCAACCACGTTAATATAGGTCACCATCACTTTTTCCCTCGGATATGTATTCTATACATTCCAGTGTTTTCGTCCCTTTGGTCAATTACACCCATATGCTGGTTATATTTTCCAAACTCACATGGACGAGGGACATCGATTCTCTTTTCTTCCTGTTTCGAGTACCGAGACGCACCTGAAACTGGCTGAAATCCATGCGTTGTCGACACAATAGTGACAGAAGAGTTGTCTAGCCATCGTATGACGATTATTCCACTCTCATCGCTACTCCTGTACTCGTAGTAACCCCTTTGTTTCTTCCTAATCATTTGCTTCGACAGGATCAGTTCACAGTTTTTGGGGACACGATTCTCGTGAATTGTTCCTGTACCACCATATCTTCGGTCTCGTGAGTTAATAATCCAGCAGAGGTGAATATGTTGTCAAAATGGGACCTGAAACCCAGGGGATTCACTTCTTCTGGAAACTCGTCTACAATTTGAATCAAGGGTGCTGCAGCTTTAACGAAAGCCTTCTCGTACTGTTCAGTTTTACGAGGATTTTGTCTTTGGAACTCTTCAAAATTTACAATTACCCTTGGGTACTATCCATGCATCATACCTTGTACTGTGCCCCTTAGACGAGTTCGTCAGGACGCCACGAACCGCAAGTGCCATTCCAGACTCCCCCATCCTCCTGACACAACGCCGAGAGGATCGGGCGTGTCCTCAGACCAGCTAAAGCCCGAGACCCTACACTCAGGTAGTATTGGACGTAAATGAGGGGTAGGTCATGGACAAGCCTGAGGAAACACACCCCCAAAAACCTAAAGCTAGCAATTACAAGTCCTGACTGAGGTAAAATTAATTAGAAATTCAAATAGTCACACAAACCTCCATCCTAGTTCGGAGGGTGAAAATCCGGCTTGTCGGCAAATGTAATAAAAACAGAAAAATAAATAATTCATCCCTAAACTGAAGTTAAATTAAACCCTCAGGAAAGATCCTAATTACAAAATAAGAATGAATTTCAAAATAAAACTACGAATGTGGCACGTAAAGAAAATCCCTAAGCCATTACAATAATTCAATTAAAAATACTAATAGTGATATCGATTGAGTCTACTGCAAAACAAAACATTTAACTTGCTCACAAGGCTAGATTTATTTCCATTTACTGCACCAATAGAAAATATGCTAAGTTGCGTTGGTGTCACACTCGACATTTATCTATACATCAAACGTTAGCTACATCCTGAATTTACATTTAATACAGATGAGACGCATCCGCAGCAAAGAAAATAAGCAAATCTATTATAGCAACCAATGCTAAACTCGAAAATAAAATAAAACTAACTGTCAAATACATACAAGGGTACAATGAAAATGAAGCAACAACAAAAACGTAAAGCACTCCTATTCTTTCGACTCCACTATAACACAACAAATATCTAGCGACTTTGTCAGACCAATAACAAAGAACCTGTAATGCAAACTTCGAAAGTAGGCGCACTACTACAACCAGATGAGCTACCTCCACGGGTAAAACAATAACACATGCTAATAAACAGCAACACGTGGCGCTCAGGCACTCTAAAACCCTCGGCTAGTGTGATCTAAAAATTGATAATCATCATCTTTGTCGGAATACCAAAATAATGTGGGTGAAACTCAGTCAATCCCATCACATGGTTACTAATAGAATGGTCTGGTCCGATCTCAGAACCTGGGAAAACTCATAAGTCCTGTTACCTTAATTCATGAAGATTTAATTCCAATACTGTCGTGAAAATACGACATTCAAAACCTGTGACTTGTAAGTCACGTAGAAAACACTGTGCCACAGTGATCAGCTGTGCACTCCTATCGTACCAAAACTTAACATTGCAACAAGCATTTATAAGGAACATTTCAGTCATGTGTCTGGATTACTGTCGTCTAGCAAACAGAAGTCGCTAGGGTACTTGGGGTAATCGTGCCTCGCTGCCATGTGCTGAACTTGCGTTAACCAGCGAACACGTAGCTATGACACACTAGCAAGCGCTTATCCCTGCTACAGTTCTAATAAGACTGTATTACAAGTTGGAGCCTTTCCAAATGTGGTGACCTTGCGTTAACCAGCGAACACGTAGCTATGACACACTAGCAAGCGCTTATCCCTGCTACAGTTCTAATACGACTGTATTACAAGTTGGAGCCTTTCCAAATGTGGTGACCTTGCGTTAACCAGCGAACACGTAGCTATGACACACTAGCAAGCGCTTATCCCTGCTACAGTACTAATAAGACTGTATTACAAGTTAGAGTCTTTCCAAATGTGGTGACCTTGCGACAACCAGCGAACACTTAGCTATGACACACTAGCAAGCGCTTATCCCTGCTACAGTTCTAATAAGACTGTATTACAAGTTGGAGCCTTTCCAAATGTGGTGACCTTGCGTTAACCAGCGAACACGTAGCTATGACACACTAGCAAGCGCTTATCCCTGCTACAGTTCTAATAAGACTGTATTACAAATTGGAGCCTTTCCAAATGTGGTGACCTTGCGTTAACCAGTGAACACGTAGCTATGACACACTAGCAAGCGCTTATCCCTGCTACAGTACTGTTGCGGCTGTGAGTTTGTGTCATCGCTCGCCGCATGAGTCACAACTGCCCCAGGGCTGGACTGTGCCCTGCCTCGTGTATTGCGTGCGCCTTATGCAACAGGGCTACTAGGACAAAGGGATGGTCCAGAATATTCGTGACTCAGCCAGTGGAGGAAGCCTCGAGAAGCCGTGAACCCTGGATGGGTCTAGAAGCATTTATTGAGTCACCGGCCTGCTATATAAGAGCGACCTGTCAAGCAGTGGTCGTTGTTGTGTTTTACGAGCGAGTGCGAGCGTTTATCCTGAGCGACAGAAGTGTGGTGAGTTACGAAACCCAGTGACATTGTTTCCCAGCTCGTGAACAGCGAAGCAGCGTGTAGCAGGTTTTCGTAAGTAACTGTAGTTTGTGTGCATAGGGGAGAGTTGCATGTAGTTCTGTCAAGGCCACCAGACTCATTAGCGAGAAGATTAACTGTTGACAAGTGAAAGAGGTCAAGAGCTCTCCATAAGGAAGAGACTTGAGGAAACTGGAGTAAGGTAATAATTGCTTGTATTTGCTGATGAGTGGTGTATGTTCTGGCCGCAATAAAGTTAATTATTTCATTTAAAGGAACAATCTGTGTTGTGTTTCAACCCACCGTAATCCAGTTAACAAAAGTGCCACTAGGGGGGTGGCACGTAACAACTGGTGTCAGAAGCCGGATTACGAACTCAAGCACAAGCACAACACCTGGCAGTCCTGGTTTCAAAACCCGAGCAGGTCATTTTCTCTAATTTTCCTGTGAGTGCATGCCCTTTACAAGACAAACAACTAAAATGGAGGCGCAATTGGCAGCATTGCTAGAAAAGTTAAATGGCATGGAAACCAAAATGGAGGACGGCCAGAAGAATTTAACCAAGGACCTAACTGCCAAATTAGAAGACGGCCAGAAGAAGCTAGAAGACGGCCAGAAGAAGATGGAAGACGGTCAAAATAAGTTAGCGGAGGACCTGAAGCAGATGGAAGACAGCCAGAAAAGTTTAGCCGAGGACCTAACTTCCAAATTAGAAGACGGTCAGAATAAGCTAGCAGAGGACCTGAAGGACGGCCAGAATATGTTAGCAGAGGACCTAACCGCCAAATTTCTGGATGGCCAGAAAAATCTGGAAGAGTGCCTGCTGACGAAATTTGAGGAGAGCCAAAGGAAATTAGAACAGGGCCTACGTGAGGAAGTCGCAGCAGTGGAAAAGAAGTTCGACGCCTTACAAGTGGAAGTTGCCGAGCTGCGCCAACGCCCGCTGATGGGGTGGAGGAGAAATTCAACGCCTTGCAAGTGGAAGTTCCCGAGCTGTGCCAACGACCGCTGATGGGGGTGGAGGAGAAATTCAACGCCTTACAAGTGGAAGTTGCCGAGCTGTGCCAACGCCCGCTGATGGGGGTGGAGGAGAAATTCAACGCCTTACAAAAGGAAGTTGCCGAGCTGCGCCAACGCCCACTGACGGGGGTGGAAGAGAAATTCAACGCTCTACGAGAGGAAGTTGCCGAGCTGCGCCAACGCCCGCCCACCGTTACACCGGGAATATCTGGAACGGGACATAGCAGAGTGACGCCCCCAACCTTAGACGGAGAGGTCCCGTGGAGCACCTAATTACGCCAGTTCGAGGTGGCCTGTTCCATAAATAACTGGAACAACACAGAAAAGGCTACAGCTCTCATTGTAGCGCTGAGAGGTGACGCCCTTACCGTCCTTCAGGCCATCCCGACTGGATCCCAGGACTACGCTTCACTGATCGCCCATATGGAGTCCCGATATGGAGATAGCCATCTTCAGCAGGCTTACCAGATGCAGCTCCGGACCCGGGTACAGAAGAACGCGGAAACCCTGCAGGAGTTCGAGATGGACATCGCACGCCTCGTAAGGCTCGCCTATCCAACAGCGCCGGCCGACTTTCTGGAACAGATTGCGACGCAGACCTTCACCGACGGGCTACGGGACTCGGACACTCAACAGGCGCTGCGTCTCGCGCGCAATAAGACCCTGGCAGATGCGCTGAGCCACGCACTTGAGTTCGAGACGGCAAAACAGGCATCCAGAATGCACGCGCGGGTGCGTCAAGTGGACGTCGACGAGCCAGTAAAAACCAACGAGACCAAGCCCCTGGCCGACGAATTAATGGAGGCGCTAAGCCGTTTCTTCGTTAGTCGCGGCACCACCAGTAACGACACTGCCGGAAGGCAACCGGGGAGGCGGCCCGGAAGAGGACTACCGACCTGCTGGACCTGCGGTAAGAAAGGCCACCTGAGCAAGGACTGCGGTGATCGCCACCGCCGAGGGTATCCGACGGGAAATCAGTCGTCTGAAAACCGCGCGACCCAGGGAAACGAGTATTAGCCAGCCTTGGGGGGCAGAGGTTGGCTTGTGACAGTCGTCAAGCACCGGCAGTCCAGGTTCGTGTGACGAAGTTACGGAGGGACAATAGCAGCCCGATGGTCGACGGAGTCGTCAACGGAGAGAGCTGGCCCATGCTAATCGACACGGGAGCATCGAGGACCATCGTCAGTCCCACCGTGATCCCGAAGTGGAGAGTGCAACCCACACAAAGGAACCTCCAGCTAATAACCGCGACCGGAGAGACCGCACCGGTACATAGCGAAGCATCACTGGAGTTCGTCATTGGTCGACGGGCGATAAAGCATCCAGTGCTTGTGGCTGACATATCAAATGAAGTGATTATCGGACTGGACTTCCTGGACCAGAACAACATCATCTTGGATCTGAGTACCAACACTCTGCACTTCGGAGGTGAGGAACTTGCTTTGCAACCTGCGCACGAGTCCATCACCGCACGACGGGTAAGGATGAGAGAAGACGTCATCGTTCCCGCCAGGATGGAGGTCAGCGCTGCCGTAATTGTCGACGGAACTGCTGAGGGAGTGGCGACTGTCGTCGAGCCAAAATATGAGGACATCCAGACAGATGGATTGCTAGTTGCCAAGACTCTCATCAACACGACGTCTCGGCCGTACGTCCGCCTGTCCAACCTGAACGACTACGACATTACGGTTCACCGGGACACCAACCTAGGAGTCTGCGGGCCCGTTACCTGGATTGCCCGCATCACAGATACGACAGACGGACACCTGCAGACGGACAACCGAAGAAGACGCACACTGCCAGAAGAACTACAGAAGCTGTACCAAGGATCCCAGGACCATTTAGACGAGGAACAATCACGCCAACTTCAGGACCTGCTACGCGAATTCCAGGACGTCTTCTCCGTGGGGAGCAATGACTTCGGCAGGACAAGCTTGGTCCAGCACAGAATCGACGTTGGGGACAGCGCACCGATTAGGGCCCCATTCCGACGTGTCCCGCTCGCCAAGCAAGCCGAAGTCGACCGGATGGTAGAAGAGATGAAGGAGCAAGGGGTGATCGAGCCATCACATAGTCCTTGGAGTTCTCCGGTCGTGCTAGTGAAGAAGAAGGACGGTTCCACCAGGTTCTGCGTAGATTACAGGCGGGAGAACGAAGTCACGAAGAAGGACAGCTACCCTCTACCCCGAATCGACGACACGCTGGACACCATATCAGGATCAAGATGCTTCTCCACCTTGGATTTGAAGAGTGGCTACTGGCAGGTGGAGGTCCACCCTAAGGACCGCGAGAAAACGGCGTTCTCTGTGGGCAGCGGGATCTGGCAGTTCACCGTCATGCCATTCGGTCTGTGCAACGCCCCTGTGACCTTCGAAAGGCTAATGGAGTACATTCTGAGGGGACTACACTGGAAGACCTGCCTGGTCTACCTAGACGACGTCATCGTTCTGGGAAAAAGTTTCGAGGAGCAGTACAGCAACCTCAAAGAGATCTTGATGAAGCTAAGGAATGCCCAGCTGAAGTTGAGCCCCAATAAGTGTCAGCTCTTCCAGAAGCAGGTCCAGTACCTTGGGCATATTGTCTCCGAGGAAGGGGTACGCACCGACCCAGAAAAGACCGCAGCTGTGAGGGAGTGGCAAGTTCCGAAGGACAAGTCCCAACTACGAAGCTTCCTGGGACTCTGCACTTATTACCGTCGCTTCGTGAGAGGATTCGCCGACATCGCCAAACCTTTACATTGACTAACTGAGAAGGACCAACTCTTCACGTGGACAGCAGAATGCCATAGTGCCTTCGAACAACTCAAGCAGGCTCTGTGCACCGCGCCTATTCTGACCTACCCTAGACCTGGAACAAGGTTCATCGTCGATACCGATGCCAGCGACTTTGGCATAGGGGGGAACCTGTCGCAAGTTGTAGACGGCGAGGAGAGAGTATTGGTCTACTTCAGCAAGGCCTTGTCACAGCCAGAAAGTAACTACTGCGTCACCAGGAAGGAGCTGCTCGCCATCGTGAAGACCATTGAACACTTCCACAAATACCTGTACGGGCAAGAATTTCTCATCAGGACCGACCATGCATCCCTGCGGTGGCTCCTGAACTTCAAGCAGCCCGAGGGTCAACTCGCGCGGTGGTTAGAGAGGATTCAACAGTACAACTTTGAGATTCAGCACAGGAAAGGCCAACTGCATTCTAACGCCGACGCCCTGTCACGAAGACAGTGCCCCGAAGAGTGCACCTTCTGTACTAGGAGGGAGGAGAACATCGGGATACAG
Source organism: Meconema thalassinum (assembly GCA_946902985.2). Classification (NCBI taxonomy): domain Eukaryota; kingdom Metazoa; phylum Arthropoda; class Insecta; order Orthoptera; family Tettigoniidae; genus Meconema; species Meconema thalassinum. Next base: position 264,244,505 of record OX336389.2, on the reverse strand, counting down.
TGCCAAAGGACTACCGTGGAACTTCAAGGGAGCTGGAGCCGCGAATCTTTCACGCGGGCACAAGCAGAAGATGATGACCTGGGACTGATAGCCGAATGGAAGAGGGCCTGTGTCCCCAGACCCGGGTGGAACATTGTGAGTGACTGCAGCCCAAAATGTAAGTCCTACTGGGCGCAGTGGGACTCGCTGATTGTAAGGGTTGGCCTCATCTGCCGTACCTGGGAGAACACCGACGGGAAGACATCTCGGGAAGAAGTCGTCGTTCCAAAAGCTATGACGGAGGAAGTCCTGAAGGACGTTCATGGAGGATCATCTGGTGGACACCTAGGAATAAAGAAGACCCTGGAGAAGCTGAGAGAGCGGTTCTGCTGGATCGGATGCCGAACAGACGTGGAGAACCACTGCGCGAGGTGCCACGATTGCGCAGCCAGCAAGGGCCCAGGATGAAGACGACGGGGTCCACTGAAGACCTACAACGTGGGCGGCTCCATGGAGAGAGTGGCCATCGATGTTGCTGGGCCATTCCCGTTAAGGGAGGCAGGGAACCGCTACACATTAGTCGTCAGCGACTACTTTACCAAATGGCCGGAGGCGTATGCGCTCCCTAACCAAGAAGCCGCGACGATCTCAGAGACCCTGGTGAAGGAATTCGTCAGCCGGTACGGAGTACCCCTGGAGCTGCACTCCGACCAAGGGAGGAACTTCGAGTCGCAGGTGTTCCAGAACCTATGCCAGCTGCTGGGAATCCGGAAGACAAGGACAACGCCGCTACACCCTCAGTCCGACGGTATGGTAGAGCGATTCAATCGTACCATCGAGAACCATCTCCGAATAGTCGTCAGCGAGCACCAGAGGGATTGGGACAAACATCTTCCACTATTTCTCCTGGCCTACCGCGCTGCCGTGCATGAAGCCACCGGGTGCACACCAGCCCGGGCCATGTTTGGGAGGGAGCTCCGTCTATCTGTCGATCTTGCCTTCGGCCGACCTGGGAATGATCCGATCCCGGTAAGCCAGTATTGTCAAGAACTGGTCTACCAACTGGAGGACGTGCACGCGTTCGCGAGGAGGAAACTGCGGATCGAGACCGAACGAATGAAGACCCGATACGACCAGCAGACGGATGCCGGCGGATTCCACGAGGACGACCTGGTCTGGCTCTTCAACCCATTACGGAAGAAAGGCCAGTCACCCAAACTGCAGAAGTCCTGGGAGGGCCCGTACCGAGTCGTGAAACGGATCAACGATGTCGTCTACAGGATCCAGCGGAACCCGAGGGCGAAGATGAAGATCGTGCATCGAGATCGCCTGGCAGCCAACGGGGGGACACAGACGGACCAATGATTGATCGGGACGATCAGCCTTTTTAGGAAGGGGGTGGTGTTACGGCTGTGAGTTTGTGTCATCGCTCGCCGCATGAGTCACAACTGCCCCAGGGCTGGACTGTGCCCTGCCTCGTGTATTGCGTGCGCCTTATGCAACAGGGCTACTAGGACAAAGGGATGGTCCAGAATATTCGTGACTCAGCCAGTGGAGGAAGCCTCGAGAAGCCGTGAACCCTGGATGGGTCTAGAAGCATTTATTGAGTCACCGGCCTGCTATATAAGAGCGACCTGTCAAGCAGTGGTTGTTGTTGTGTTTCACGAGCGAGTGCGAGCGTTTATCCTGAGCGACAGAAGTGTGGTGTGTTACGAAACCCAGTGACATTGTTTCCCAGCTCGTGAACTGTGAAGCAGCGTGTAGCAGGTTTTCGTAAGTAACTGTAGTTTGTGTGCATAGGGGAGAGTTGCATGTAGTTATGTCAAGGCCACCAGACTCATTAGCGAGAAGATTAACTGTTGACAAGTGAAAGAGGTCAAGAGCTCTCCATAAGGAAGAGACTTGAGGAAACTGGAGTAAGGTAATAATTGCTTGTATTTGTTGATGAGTGGTGTATGTTCTGGCCGCAATAAAGTTAATTATTTCATTTAAAGGAACAATCTGTGTTGTGTTTCAACCCACCGTAATCCAGTTAACAAAAGTGCCACTAGGGGTGTGGCACGTAACAGTACTAATAAGACTGTATTACAAGTTGGAGCCTTTCCAAATGTGGTGACCTAGCGTTAACCAGCGAACACGTAGCTATGACACACTAGCAAGCGCTTATCCCTGCTACAGTACTAATAAGACTGTATTACAAGTTGGAGCCTTTCCAAATGTGGTGGCCTTGCGACAACCAGCGAACACTTAGCTATGACACACTAGCAAGCGCTTATCCCTGCTACAGTACTAATAAGACTGTATTACAAGTTGGAGCCTTTCCAAATGTGGTGACCTTGCGACAACCAGCGAACACTTAGCTAAGACACACTAGCAAGCGCTTATCCCTGCTACAGTACTAATAAGACTGTATTACAAGTTGGAGCCTTTCCAAATGTGGTGACCTTGCGTTAACCAGCGAACACGTAGCTATGACACACTAGCAAGCGCTTATCCCTGCTACAGTACTAATAAGACTGTATTACAAGTTGGAGCCTTTCCAAATGTGGTTACCTTGCGTTAACCAGCGAACACGTAGCTATGACACACTAGCAAGCGCTTATCCCTGCTACAGTACTAATAAGACTGTATTACAAGTTGGAGCCTTTTCAAATGTGGTGACCTTGCGACAACCAGCGAACACTTAGCTATGACACACTAGCAAGCGCTTATCCCTGCTACAGTACTAATAAGACTGTATTACAAGTTGGAGCCTTTTCAAATGTGGTGACCTTGCGACAACCAGCGAACACTTAGCTATGACACACTAGCAAGCGCTTATCCCTGCTACAGTTCTAATAAGACTGTATTATAAGTTGGAGCCTTTCCAAATGTGGTGACCTTGCGACAACCAGCGAACACTTAGCTATGACACACTAGCAAGCGCTTATCCCTGCTACAGTTGTAATAAGACTGTATTACAAGTTGGAGCCTTTCCAAATGTGGTGACCTTGCGACAACCAGCGAACACTTAGCTATGACACACTAGCAAGCGCTTATCCCTGCTACAGTACTAATAAGACTGTATTACAAGTTGGAGCCATTCCAAATGTGGTGACCTTGCGACAACCAGCGAACACGTAGCTATGACACACTAGCAAGCGCTTATCCCTGCTGCTACTAAGAAGAGTGTGTTACAAGTTGGAGCCTTTCCAAATACGAAAGTCCTATAAGTGGCTCTCTAACAAAGATATTTTTCATTGTCCCTTCAATATGCACAACGAGATTCGCTATTCCATTTGCTCTACAAAAACACAAGAATAAGTCAGGTAGCACATAACGAAAGATGTTTCACCCTGCTCCACGAGCTTTGGAATCTCAAATTGCAACAACAGCACACTTTGTGCTTCACATTAGAACTCTGAACGTTTCAATCTCTCCTCTCCATTACATTTTACAATTTCAAGAAATATGAGTGTCTGCTCCGACACTAAACTAAAAGTATAACTGCCACAACACTCAAATACTATGTGTTGTGAAATTGTACGCCTTGTAGACTGATATAAATGGCTTCAAAGCCTGGTGTAAGCTTCCTACAACATTCCTAAACCACTAGGAATCATATTTGGCCTCTGAGCTCAATTGAATAAGTAAATCATATGGGATAAAGGCAACAGTGTGGACCTAACATCTGTCAACTGATACCACGTACATGAATAATTAAGAGAGGTGTCTAAATGCCTCTGCTATCCATAAACAAAAAATAATACTGCAATGTGCTCGAACAGGGAGCTTCGAAAATTGGTTGTGCTATCACAAAATCATAAATAATTATTTACAAAGGTTGTGGATGCTTCCAATGCATCATTGTCACATTTATGGTAGTGCGTGACATTTCAATGTCACAGTATGTCACATAAGTGGTTGATCGGTACCAGGGCTAAGCAAAAATCTATAAAGAGCAAAGATTGAAAATTACAAATAGACATGAAATAACTAATTGGTTGCTATTATGTGCGGTTCTATGATATCTCAACTGAAGCAAAAGTATTCCTTTAACATGGATGGATTGTTACAACTCACCTGGTAGACGATATGGTTTTCGTGGTAAGTTTGAACGAGGATTCTTCCTCAGTCCTCAGTTCGACTCTCAGACTTCCACGTTTCCATCGCTCCGTTTTCCTCATCTTGTGGGATTAAATTGGCAGCTCTCTCGTCATAGTAGTCTACTCCATGTTAGACATATTTGGCGTCAATCGATTAACTCCCACGTGGTGGATATTGGGTAATCCCATGGTTGAAGATATTTCACATTTAAACTGGCAATGCACACTGACTCTATGGTTGCAGACTTTAATATAAATGGCCTTTCTCTCTGCCAAGGATTCTTTAACACTCGTGATGGTGTTAGCTCAATGATTTTCATTACTTTTTCAAGCATCCGGTAAAATCCTTGGATTCACTCACAATAAATTCGTGCAAAAAATGTAGCTTTTGAAGCCACTGGCTTTTCACACAATACATATTAGACTTTTAATAGTTGAACACAGTCGTACTTGTTTGATTGTTCCTCGTGGTTCTCCACGTTAGAAATTCGTACTGACCTCGTGGTCCTCCCGACATCAATAAATCGTAATACATTCACACAAAAACGTAGATTAATCCTTTTTATGTGCCAAATCTTTGGCTTGGATCAATATAACACACTTTTTTATGTATTCAAATAGCCTTGGCTTCACTTCACTACATTAAATTCGGCGTTAAAATCACTACGCGAAAAATATTTCTGTCCCCATGACAAGCAGATCATGTTGTTGTGTCAACACCCTTGCGACGTTCTTGGTTCGAGGAAGTACTACTCCAGTTGTGTAGCAACTATTTAAATGTAGATTCGCATAGGCTATTTGCGAGGAAAAGTTGGCATTTCACATTGCCATGAATTTCAAATTGACGGTAAACGTCTCCAAATATCCTCAATGTGCTAGTAGGCCGCTATAAAGGAATTATATGTGTGGAACAAATTCAATTCACTCGGAATGTACCGCAGAAGTTAAAATAGAACTAGCTCAAAGCTTTGTTCAGCCTGGTTGGGTAGAGTACCAACTTCTACATATTGAAAATATCACAGACATGAGCCATACGAGCTCAGTACCCAAATCTAATAGGCTTGCCTTTTACAAATTGTTAACAGCCATGTCTGCCGTAATATTCTACCATGCATTCGTCATTGGATAGGTTTTGCTCAGATCGAAAATTGGAAATAAATTTCATTTTTAGGGTATCTGTGAGCAGCCGAGGTTTCCATATTTTATCAGAAGTGTTTATATTGTATTATCACACGCGTGCAAAAATCTCACTTATAGTCTCGAAACGGTCCCATCTCATGGCGCAGTAAGCCATTTCATTTCTCCTGTCATTTCTCCTGTCAGCGCCCGAGTCCCAGTAGTTCCTTCTACTGGGAAGGGGATTGTACCCGGACAGGTTAAGGATTCCAATAAAACATTTCATTTCATATATTAAAATCTTACGATCTGCACAGTTCTTGAAAAGAGAATAATTAGAAGCCTCTGTTATCAAAAAATCTGTAAGCTCTTTATCTCAAAACAATTCACACAAGTCAACAGGAGATAAGTTTCTATAGGTTGTATAGTCACTACATGGGAATACTGAGCTCCTTTCTGTGAGATCCTCGTCTTTCCAGTCATGGTATGTCTTCTTATCAATAGCAAAGAGCAGTTGAGAACTATCAGAGCTTACTTGTGGTTCAGTAGAATCGAGAGGAAAGAATGAATCATTGCCTATGCATTCCTTATTCCGCAATACTACTTCTGCTCCCACCTGTAGTTGTTTTACCAGCCCACCAGCATCTTCGTCCACCGAGTCTTCATCTGATTCAATATTAGGGTCAGGAGGTTCTATGAAGATAGAATACATCCCATTACCATCTTCTTCCTCCTCTAGTATTGCCAAAACTTTATGTACAGTCAACCTAAACCAATCGAGAAGTAAAAACGACTAATCTGCCAAGTGTGCCATGCATGGCACAGTAATATATTTTTTGTAAATATCTCGGTCAATTATGAGCAATCAGACAAAACATCATAATGTACTGAAGTAATGGACTTTGCAGTATGTATCATAAAGAGGTTTGAAGAATGATTTATGTTGTTGATAAATTATTAGGCCTACATACATTTTTTGTTTGAATTCAGTTCGTTTCATCGAGGCGCGCACTTCTCACTTCAATAATGCAATGCTACAATTATGCACACAACTGAAATATAATGACTATTGAGTCACACAGTATAAGAAACAAGTAAAAGCAACCAACAATAGACACTTGCAATTCTCTTCATTCCTAATGATAATCGTACCAAAATTACCACGCACCATATGTGCCACGCTAGGCAGAAATGGGTTTACGGTCACGTAAAACTACAAGATTCCTTTGTGAATTTGTATGATGACCGGCGTTCCTGCGGTAACGGTAATAGTGGCTGTACCTTTGATTATCAGGACTTGATTAGACCCCGGAGCTTGACTTAAGGTATCATCCTGGCATAGGCATTAAAAGGATCAAGAGTAACTTTCCGAAGGGAACCCAATGCCTCTAATGATTCACACCATCCCTGCTGAATTACGCACTGGCAAGAGAACCACCGCTTATTGAAGAATTGATACTCAAACCGCTCCTGCCATCAACTGCCAGCTATGAAAGATTAATACAAGACTTAAATATGAAACAGAACGATATTAGGAGCGACTTCTACACCTCGGATGCGATGATAGACAGAAACTGGATGTTAAGCCTACGTGAAAAACAACACGTCGTGATGAGATTCACGACTCATGGGTTCCACTACAAGGTATTGTGCCCGTTAGATAGGAATATCGGGCGACCGTAGACCACCAAAAGCTCTCTCGACACCACTATCCGTCAAACCCATACACTGGGAGGTTAGAATGTGTTCTCAGACTAGCCCGAGCAGGACTATTAATCTCGGGTAGCAACGGGTTGGGTGAGAGGTAATTGGTTATGAAAAAGCTCAAGGAACACACTAAAAAAATAAAAAAATAACAATAAGAAGTTCAGTCTAATGTAAAAGATCATAAAATTAATTCAGAAAAACACAAATCCCTAGCCTACTTTGGAGCGTAAATGAAAATCGGCTAGTCCCCAAATCTAATGAAAAAAGATAAATAAATAATTAAATCCCTCAACTTAATTCAAGTTAATGCCCCTCGAAGACATTTTCACAAAATTAATAAATCAACAATCAAGCTAGCAATGTGATACGAAAAATTATTCCCCTACGCAGTGCAATGGTTTATGATTAACAAGCAACCCTACCCGGCCTCGCCCGGGAACAGTTATTAATGCATTACGTGATAAGCGCTTTTGTTTTCCAATGTCAATGAACAACGACCAATATCCGTTTTACGTCTCGGCATGATGGGTTAAAAACACTGTCTGGACTATTAATTATATTATCATGGAGATGCATGTGCAACAAATTCTTGTAAGACGTAATTTAAGAATGGCATGAATCACAAATCCCCCTTCCGTTCAATCTTAACTTGACTGTGAATTTTGCGGAACGAAAAGTTCAAAGGTGAAATGAACAAAAGCCGAGTTGCGCTTCCAGGGAAACTCCAAACACAACCACACATCTCTAAAGTTTTTAACTCAACACGACTCGACAGTTTGCTGCTGGCTGCTGGCTGTATCTGGGGCAATAAGCTCGTCCGCTAGCTAAACTGTAACTGGGGTGATATACTCGCCCCTAGCTAGCTCATAAATTGTCGCCTCGGTAACTGAATGGAGATTGTTGGAAGAAATGAAAACGTAAAAACACTTATAGTAGGCGATGTTTTGAAGATACAGATATGCTCTCTCGGGATTTTTGTAGAACTATTCATGCTGAACAATTCTTACACTCATAGTATATAGATATTTGTAACGGTTTGCCCAGCGTAAGCTTAAAAAGCGCACGGATGCCAGTTTTATTTTTTCGACCTTTTCACTGAAATCGTTAGTGCATGACTTCCTTTGGTCATAAATAAATTATTTTCTACAGAAACAGTCCTCGAGATATCTTTTACAGAATGGTGAAAACCGCATCAAATTCCATTCAGTGGTTCCGAGATTACCCGTGACATCCAAGAATCGGGGACTTAGTTTAAACTAAGTAGGGATTATACGCCAATCAGTATAATTCAATATAATATAATATAATCCCCCTTCCGTCCAATCGTAAATTGACTGTGAATTTTGTGGAACGAAAAGTTCACAGGCGAAATGAGAGTTGCACTCCCAGGGAATGGCGAGGTGAATGAAACTCAAATCCCCCTTCCGTCCAATCTTAACTTGACTGTTTCACAGGCGAAATTAAGAAAACCCGAGTTGCACTTCCAGGGAAACTCCAAACACAACCACCCTTCTCAGAAGTCTTAACTCAACCCGACTCAACGGTTTTCTGCTGGCTGTATCTGGGGCAATAGGTTCGCCCGCTAGATAGGCAGTAACAGGGATGATAGGCTAGCTCGTAAACTGTCGCCTCAGTAGTTGAATGGACATGCTTGGAAGAAATTAAAACGTAAAAACACTTATAGTGGGCGATGTATTGAAGATAGGCATATGCTCTCGCGGACCTTTTTGTAGAACTTTTCATGCTGAACAATTCTTACGCTCATATTATTGAGATTTTTTAATGGTTTGGCCAGCGTAAGCTTACAAAGCGCTCGGACGCCAGTTTTTGTTCGACTTTTCCACTGAAATCGTTACTGCTCGTCTTCCTTTGATCATAAATAAATTATTTTCTGCAGAAATCATCCTCGAGATATCCTTTAAAGAATGGTGAAAGCCGTATCAAAATCCATCCAGTGGTTCTCGAGTTTACCAGTAACATCCAAGCATCGGGGACTATGTTTTACACTAAGTAGAGGTAGTGAACCCTTAACATAACAGTCACTCTATTAATGTTCATATTTTCTGTACGTTGTGGAGAAGAAAGATGAATATTTGAAGGCACAACTGCAAATATGTTGAAATAAGAGTATACCTGTAGCAAGAAAGGGTCGCCTGATATCCTGTGAGAACAATAGGACAGGGTTGAGATGGAATGCAGCAAGAAGGGAAGAAATAGCCTGGACACCGTTACACGGAGTTCAAGAACCCAGTTTGGCAGGAAGGCAATGTGAGTCACCATGAGAGTATGTTCTTTGTAAGCGTGAGGGAAGCCGGAGAGAGCAAGAGAAATATAGAGATGAAACTACTTTCGTCAACGCCTACATGGGAGGTGTCTGCAAAAATACCGCGAGATTGAGAATCGCACCAGAGAGTGAGAGAAGAGAACGCTGAAGATTTCGCGCTCTTCTGAAGGCAGGCTATCAGCTGAAATTAAGGAGGGAACTCGATTCTGATGAATCCCACGATCAAAATGATTTCCGCATGCAAGAGACGTACGATTCGCATCAAGGCGAGTTCGCTGATACAAGTTGTTTGTCTGTACGACCACTGCTTAATGAATTCGATATTTGATCTAGTCCCAACCCCACTTGTTGACTAGAAATGTGTAAATACAGAGCGAGGTTTTCACTCGAGGCGCATTATCGTGAATTCTACAGTTCCATTCTGCTCATTCTACGTGATTATACTGAAGACGTTACCATGTCTGTTGATAGACAAGTCTGTGGACTTAGTAAATTTCGAGTAAGTGAGAGCAAAAGACTTAAGACTTTGAATGTAAAACATTGCTGTTAGGAGATGTATTTATTTCATCTCGTGTGTATTTAAGTAAAGTGCTTGCGTGTGAAGATATATGAGATAGCGCACTGCTATGATTTAGGGCCAGTCGACGTTTAGTGTTGCTCATAGGACTGTAGATGGATGTAGCAATCTACTCGAACAATCTAGGAAGGGATAATTGTGTGAGGAATTATTTTAAAGCTAACAGACATTTTCATTGAAGCATCACATCAGCGATGGAGACCGTGGTATCCTCTGATGATGGAAGGAGGTCAAGACTGGAAACGACTACTGAGATGATGGTTTCGTGCTAAGCGCATATGGAGGGGTCATGACCTGAAACGTCAGTTATGGAGGAAGCTTATAGGATGAGTACCAAATGAATTAATTCATTATGTAGCCTAGCTTTGGTTATCGGGAATCCTTGTATATAATTTTGTATTTGTAGTAATTTTCTTGTTGTTTGTAGTGTTGTCTTTGTTCTAACCGACTACTATTTAATATGTGAAACTCATCATGGTTATTCTTTTTGTATTTTGTGTAAGATTTGTGCGGGACAGTAGATTAAATTGTACTAGCACGTACAGTGTGTGTATTTGACAAATACAGCACAGGAGTGAACTGGATAGTTGATGATAAATTAAGCATTTTATAGTTAACGTAAATGCAGTGTTGAGGGGGGGGGGGGATAAGGTATTTGTTTTGAGAGCTTCGGATTACACAGGCTGTAATTTATGCGATATTGCATATTTATTAGCAGGAAGCCGTAAGCTTCTGTGGTAAATCACTGTAATGTAATTTTGAGCACATATTTAAATTATTGTGTTGTTTGAACACATTTCTGTGAGGTATGTCTGCGGTCTGAAGCATTTTGATGGAGGTGAAGTGTTGAACCAAGGCATGGGTCTGATATATATTATCCTGCGCGGGGTATGACGCTGGGTCATTTACCTGTCGGTTGCTAGGCGTCGAAACAGGGCACTCAAGGGTGATGTCACTGTTATTATTCTGCAGTCCTAAATTGCGAGGTGCAATTTCTGGGGACGAATCTACGATATATGTGTTTTATCTCAGATGTGTTATGCTGAATTCTACGGATCTAAAAGCTTGGAGCTTGAGACAATTTAAGCCCTGCCTGGTTTGCGACACAATGACGAGGGCTGTTAAAGTCCACACTGCTAGCTCAGATCTCAGATAAGGATGGAGGGGCAATTAGTGGCCTACTGTCGACCAAAGTTTTATGTGCACTCGAGTTTGAAGGTTGTTTGTGAAGTAACCAATAGACCTACATAAAATCCAATAACATCATCATTTTCGTCGTTCTATTGTACGTTAGCTCATGTAGGTTTGGAATTTTTAATTTATATTTTAATATTTTTTGTCGCAGTTGGATCACAAAATGTGCACGTTTTTAAGCGTGTTTCAACCATGCGTCACATTTAAGAATTATTATCTCAAAAACCCGTCATCAGATCGAATACAAATTCTAACACAATATACATTGGAATGTTGTATAACTGGTTTATTAATTTCAAAAATTTGCGTGTCCAAGAAAATAAGTTGTTATCATTTTTGTAAGGTAACTTTTTCTCGGCTCGGGGTGGTTGGAAAATGTAGTTCTTGGTCGCGATGTAATCCTTATACATCAAAAAGTTACGCTGTATGACTGTGAAATACGTAAATTAACTCACTTATTTTATATCGGTTTGTATTTGTAGGCGGAAATAACACATCGTTCACCAGCTACCCACTCCCGGAAAAGCTGTACAGCGTTGCCGAAATGGAGCCCATCACGCATCATGGCGTGCCTCGCTTTGAGATAATAATTCTTAAATGTGACGCATGGTTGAAACACGCTTAAAAACGTGCACTTTTTGTGTTCCAACTGCGACAAAAAAATATTAAAATATAAATTAAAAATTCCAAACCTACATGAGCTAACGTAAAATAGAACGACGAAAATGATGATGTTATTGGATTTTATGTAGGTCTATTGGTTACTTCACAAACAACCTTCAAACTCGAGTACACATAATACTTTGGTCGACAGTAGGTGTGTGCTCGTAAGATAACGATCAGTTTTGACGCCTGTACAATCGGAAGCTAATTAGATGATTAATTTATGGTTGTTCTTCATATCAAAAATGCAGTTCAGGAATTTGTTGATTTGTGTTTCCTTTTTCATGTTAGTTACTGTCTCATAATTATTGTAGATATTTTTGATGCATATTTTGTGTGCAAATTGTAACTTTGTTGTGTTCGGGAAACTGGCGGTTTGCCCAAGTGTTAGTTGCTGATGCCCACTATCGAGTATTCATGATTTGTGTCTGTAAGACCTATGTTTTAGGCAGTTTGATTTTGAGTGCGTTCGCACTTGTGTAAGACTTCACGCGGAAGTATTCTTGTATTATAGTTAAGGGTAGCGTAGTCGGTTGGTAATTCATTTCTTGTTAGCCATTGTAAGTGTGGATCCCGATGCCTAGGTCTGGTGAAAACGTTCTCGAGTATGCATCCTGCGACCTGGATCTAGGGAAGCACATCTCATGACAAGTGTACTCATTCTTGGCTAATTCTTGTCATAATCCGTCATACGCAAACACACAAAAATAAGTAAAGTAAGGACGAGGTCCATGCATTTTGGTTTATTTGACAGCATTTGCGGTTGTAATTTTGGTCATGATGTTTAACTATTTGTTTGATTGATTTTGTGGTTAATAAGGGTGTCATTCGGGATATTTGTGTTGTGATAGTGCCTATTTTATCGGCATATTAAAGTTATTTGTTATGTTAAATTTTGGGTCATCTTCCTTTTTAGCTATATTCTCCCTATGTTACCTTGACATTATGGAAGCAAATTACAAATTATCCAACCTCACGGCGATGAACTGAACACCCCCGAATTTAGTCTCGTGTACGCTTGTCTCAAGGGGACAATAGTAATAGTCACACCCTGAATCTACGGCAAAGCAATTAAATTCAATCGTTGAAAATAAAATGTAGTTCATTTAAATTTATTATCGCCAATAAAAATACCTAAGCTACGGTGGTGTCACTTCCAACATTTAATTTTACTTTAATCAGTTATCTAAATCCTATTTTCCGTTAAAATTCTAGGTGAGAAGTGGCTACACAAATAAAACAAAGCTAGCACGACTCGATTCTATCAAACAAAAACATCTAACTGCTACACACAAGTCCAAAGGAATAAATACACAAGAGAATGGCACTCCTGTGTTTCACGCACTTTGCGTGCCTGCCAATGGAGATTAAGTATTGTTTGCACTTAATTGTCATATACATGCGTGTCAATTAGGTTGGCGATAGCGCAGTGACAACTACGTCTTACATCACATAATTATTAATCGCCTGTGCCTCCAAGTTATCAGAGCAATTACAAATCGTCGTGTTAAATATAGTGTAATCTGTCCTAGGTAATGTATCTAATGTGCATAAAGCGTCCATTCGAAGAATGAAGGTCGTACAGTTAAAATATAATTTAAACAATCCACTTTTTAGTTAATTTCCTGATTATTATGCTCAGCTTAGAAAAAGAAAATTACGTTCCGTGATCTTTATATTCCGATTTAATCCCAGTATTATCCCGGACAGTGTATTTAAATATTTAATGACCTTCACAACATGTGCTAGCAAGTAGCATAAACACTACTCCCAGAATGTCTCCACCAAGTGTGAGAAAGCTCTTTTCAAATCGTACACTGCAGCAATACCAGTAACACGTCGCCCTAATAGTGAAAATTTGCGGCTCTATAGCTCACAATAAACCTCGGTAAGACAGGGTAAAACCTTCCGCTATCCCCTTAACTTCAAAGATCTCGTGTGAGCAATAAACATCTGCTCCAATATGTAATCCGTCTTCTACAGACACAATAACAAAGCTGCCCTACGTGATACATTGGGTCATAAACTTAATAAGGGATCATCTCATTCATATCTCAAGAATCATGTTCCAAATCTCTGCTAAAAAAATCTCATCTCAATCGAAGATTCTATCTAGCAGTGGATGCAATATAATTAAAAAAGACAGTCACAGCTGTGACCTCGTACCATTAAATTATCGAACTCACAACCTAGCGTGAACAATACAAACTCTCTCTCTCTATAATCATAGTCTTTCAGTCATCTTATATCAATTGTATGCTGTCCAAATGCAGAGCTCAAAGCGCTTCCACTAAGTTGCAGGTGTGTGATGACACAGTAAAACAGGGTTTCCTCGTGCCGACTGCCTAGTCCACAGCCTTCCAAATTTACACTACAAAACAACCTAGTTGGCTGGTTTAACGCTGCAATTTTTACCACAGATTTAAGCCAAGCAAAGACAAAGGAAGTTCGACAGCTCGCTATCACATTATTTACAGATCCTTTCCGGCTTCACAAAACCCCTTAGAAAATGTTCATCTCTTTCCATAGAGTCCAAAGATAAAACACTGCGTTCCTTCTCACAGCTTTGAAACGATACGAAAACCTTTATCATTAATTACATTTGCCAATCTTGAGCCTTCATAATCATATAGTCCTTCCAAAACGTTGAAAACGAAATATATAACACTCACTGTTTCCATCTATACACTGCTGAAACGATGCGGTGCCTTCATTATAGGACACGTGTGGCTACGCTCTAAGCCTTCATAAACATTGAGTAATGTCAAAATGTAGTGAAAAAAAATTACACTCGCTGTTTCATATCTATCATACGTGTGGCCTCCTTAACTCTCTATAAAACGTTCAAGTTTGAGCTATTTACAAAGACGTAATCAAGGAAAAGATTTCACTGCGTGACCTTCGCAGTTAGCAATGCTGTCAAAAATCATGCTGTCAAAACTAAAATAGATACATACCTGCCTACAAGTAGTGCGTCGAGTGTGATTTACTATTCTTCTCTACGAAACTTAAGCCTTCTACAAGAACTGATGGTAAATACTCACATAGTCGTCGGAATTTGCTGGTGCATATTTGAGCTCAGGTACCTAGGAGCTAAGCATAGTTTCTTTCATCGTTTCAATGTGTGGCTTCCAAATTGGCTTTCCTCTCCACTCCGTCATAACCATCATTTCAAATTTGGAATAGTCAGCCATGTGGATGGTTATAGATAACCAGTTGACCATGATGCCAATAAAAACACTGGATGTAGATTTACTAACAGTTTGTACTGGAAGAATACTCACTGCTTCTACACGTGTGCGGATGATTTTACAAGAATTACCATTATTACTTCCACCACTGAATTTAAGACACTGTTTGTACAGCGTAGCTTAAAAAATTTAATACTTGCAAAAATCACGAAAAATTGGTGCGAACATCCACGCAAAGTTACAGTTTCTTTTGTAGAGGAAAATGTTCTCTCTCTTTCTGACCGTTTTTGGAACTATAGAATTACCGTCCTCTCTGCAGCACTTTATGTTAATTCTTCCACGTGGCACATTCCCTCGACAATGTGCTCGCTCTGAGTCCTTGATGCGACTCAACCATTTTTTACGAAATATCGCTTAAACAAATAAATACTTCCACTCACGGCGAAAACAGCCCCTTACGTGTAACAGGATGTTCACTAAGGAACATATAGCCTACTTTATCCTAAATGCATGGGTATAGTTATAGCTCTTTGTCCTTTTCAAGGACTATAATTGAATGTTGTTTGTAGTAGCTTGTTGAAATACAACGTGCTATAGGGATATTATACTTTGATTGATTGAATTCTCACCTGAATTATGTATACGGTACACACAGAAATACAGCTAGCTCAATAACACAGGTTATCCGACAAAATTCAACAGTCACTGAAATACACGGGGCTAAATGACCATGATGGCCATGTATCTCAAATGAAACAACAACAACTTCGTACCAAAATCCTTCCTCGTATAAAAGTACGCACACTAGAAAGCCTACAGACATCACAGTGACACAGGATATCAGACAACATCTACACACACCCAAGTACACGGGGCTACAAGACCATGATGCTGCAAAACCCCTAAAGAATCAACAAAAAATCATCATCAACAACAACAACAACAATAGATCCTATCGCGGATCAAAGACAACGAATATCAATCAATCAATATAGTCGAGTGTTGAAATATGTGTTGTTATAAGTACATATATATAATATTTTTGATTGCAAATACACACTGTATATGCTTAACATAATAACGTGTCGGTAGTTATATATCACCGACAGTAGTGGTTACGCGGGCTAAAGCGCAGCGTTAGGTCATGGGGCCAAGATCGCTGCTGACTCGGTAGACGCGTGGGTTCGAGCCCCACCGTTGGCTGTCCTTGAAATGGTTGTCCGTGGTTTCCCATTTTCAACACCAGGCAAATGCTGGGACAGTACCTTCAGACAGGCCACGGCCGCTTCCTTCCACATCCTTGACCAGTTTCATTCATCTTCATCCATTCCATCTCTCATCCCGACGCGCAGGTCGCCCTCGGGCGTCGCCTAGAAAGACCTGCACTCGGTTTCTCAGGAGGCTACACGAAAGAAAAAAAAGAGTTATATATCAATAAATACTAAAAAATACGAAGTAAAAATGATCCTGCTAGGATTTGATCCACGAACCTCCAGACTATGAGTCTAGGTCACTATCAGTACGCCACAGATGCCAAACAATTGTACATGGTTTACAATTGGTTTAGAATAACTTCACAATAATTTGTCTTGCAATAAACGATTCCATCAGCGTTTTCTGCCGTTTCCATAAACCATCTGATACTAAATATGTATTATTTTCTTCAGTACGTTCCTAAAAGGTCGCCTCCGTAGCGTAGGGGTCAGCATGGTTAGCCGCCGCCCCGGAAGTCCTGGGTTCGATTCCCGGATCTGCCACGAAATTTGAAAAGTGGTATGAGGACTGGAACGGGGTCTACTCAGACTCGGGTGGCCCAAATGAGTAGAGGGGATTCGATTCCCACCTCAGCCATCCTAGAAGTGGTTTTCCGTGGGTTTTCACATCTACTTCGGGCCAATGCCGGGATGGTACTGAGACAGTGTTTTGCATTGAGTTGGAACTATGTTATGTTGGCAAGAACTCAGATGGAATTCCTGCGGCACTCTTTAAAATGCATGTCGCGCATTGATACTGTGGCGAGCTTAGGAGCAGTCCCAGCAACCCGCATTACATACTTTGAACACGTGCGATGTCTATAGTTCAGGTAATGGCTACAAAATGGAGACAGCACTAACGTCACTCCGATGCATACTGTTATATTATTATACAGAGTATATAGAATGGAACAACAACTGGTAAATGCATTATATTTAAGGAAAGGGAAACTTGAGAATGTTTGTACAAAAATAAATGCATATGACAGAATAAAAAGAGATTATCGCAAACTAGGCAGTATCAGTATCGACTGTCAATATCGTTTTGGACCGAAGAGCATTATGGGTCCTACAATCAGTATGAATTATCTGTCTAGAGAGAGAGTTCAGATCTCAATATGCATTCGCTTGGCATACAACACTCCGGTATCGGCCGAGGAACGCGATCGTTGACGTGCTTTAAAAGTAGGCGTACAACGCGAAGTTAAAACAAGTGCAGTTAGACACAGTTCGAAACGCAATTCTTTTCGTCTTGGCTCATTATAGTCATATACAGTGTTTTACTTCAATGCAGGGAACAGTGAGCTTAGTTTTCACATGGACTTGCAATATTTTACTGCCTGTATAAGACAATATATTTCAACAGTACAGTGCAGTCAGTATAGTGCAATAATGACTACTGAGAAGAGATTGAATGAATACATACTTCATCACGATATGTTAATGTCTCAGATGGGCTAAATGAAAAGAAGGAATGTAACACTGTAGCGGAGTTGATCACATGGGATGACTACAAACATCAAATATGAACTACTACAATAGCAGAAGGCTTTTTAAGAAGAGATGGAAGGCACTTTGAAAAGTTGACTATACATTCGTACTGCTACAAAATGAACATCAATGGCATTCTACATATAAGCTACCGAGCATCTCAGAAACGTGTCGGAACTATGAACTTGGTTGCGCGAACAGCTGTTTTCTTTCAAACCGGTCGGGAACGAAATTCGGTTCTTCTCAAGATCCAGTCGGTTCGAGATCTACGCGACCAGATGGACAAGGGTTCAGTCCCTACCAGGACAGTGTGTCTTAAACATATTCCTAATTTCGACGAGATGGCATCGAACAAGGTAGCTGGAAACCATTTTACATAAGTAGACAGTATGGATTAGACATACTTTAGAGTGTTCCTTTTTCACCAATTTTTATTAAGTAGTTAGAAAATGCATTCTAGGGCTAGACCCGATATTTTATCGCTGCTGTCCAATAATGTATTTTATCTTGTCGTTAACATTAATATTTTGTGATGCTATTCTTTACTTTACCTTTTTCTTAATTCATTTTGACATTTAATAGAACAATATAGTTCGTTGAGAAGACACATATAAGAAGATTTAGGACCAAGACTACGATGAATTTATATAAGAATAATCGTTAGCAAGCAGATGTCCGATACACCACTTATACTTGAAAATTATTTAAATAAACACTTATAAAATTTTGTACTAAGAATCAGAATACTTTGGCATTTCATGCAAGTTCGTTTAATAGACGTTTTGGTCTATTTTTCGTCGAGTGTAATATAGATATGGAAACATAGTGATTTCTAGTGTAAACATTTGCGATTTTTGGATAAGTTTTGGCAATCCACAGTTTTGAAATTTCTTTTGAATTTTAGACACTTTTCAGTTCGTTCAGTTTTTCTTTTTTCTTAATTCTTTTGTTGAACTCCAACCTAGTTAAGCGTTAGATTCTAATGGATTATTTGTACCTTATTAAGATAGGCTCTTTTCCATGCTGTAGTTTCTTTTGTGTTTCGTTGGAGCAGGATCTCCAGACGAATTTTGATTAGTCGAAAAAAGAATCGTTCTTTTTGCAGTGGTCTATCTACAATTCCTTGAAAGAAATATTGATGAATATAAAAGTACATTGAGAAATAAATAAATATTAAAGAAATATTGTATAAAATATTTTCGTCACAAATCGAAATGCCGATTTTGAAAATTCACAATCACTGTTATTTGAACAGGTGGTTACATTATATTTATCACAGTTCTTATAAAAATTGCCCATGATACTTTAACTCTTGTCAAATTTGAAGTATGATATTGTACGAGTGTTGTGTAAAGGCTTATTAAATCCTAAAACGGTCTGGAAAATATTTACAGCTATTGAGAGCTTATATATGAGTAAAGCAATTATTGTTTGCGAAATTGAATGTAATAAGGGGATATTAGACATCGATGGATGGTCAATATCAGATTTCCAGTATAAATTAGCTATTGAGCTATTACTGAGTGCACTTATGTGTATGTTTTTGAACGTGAAGTGTAGTCACGATTCTAAATACTAGAAGGCTAATATAAAGATTATGAATCCAACATTTAAGCAAAACTAGCATTGTAACAATTAATCGAAAATAGATTGTTTATAATAGTAACATTTGTTTCATAAGAAAGTTCTAATTTGAAAGACGTATAATAATATTTGTATAACCATGTAATAATAATAACTGAAAGTTTAAGGGATATTTATCTGAATATTTGTGAAAGATATAAAATGTTTTTAACATTATATGCAACGACAATACGTTCGATCAACTTTATTGTTCGTCGAATAAGCCAGAATATGAACGTAATAAATTCCACTAGAATACTTATTGATGGATTTTAATAATACACGAGTAATTCGGCCACGAATTAAATTGTAAAAATGTATATATTGCTACAAACTTATTAGGATTGTTTAATATTTGTGAAACATGGGTATATGAACATGTGCAACTTTATAATAATTATTTAAACTTCGCTGAAGGTGCTATAGTTTTGGATAGCATATTTAGCACAATTTAAGGCTAATGTCGCTTTAGACATTAACACGCTTCAGTGGAGGCAAACACTTTTTGTTCAGTGGAGAGGAATTACACGTCGCAGCAGTCATTGGTTAATAAACTGTTGAATCATTTTAAATTTCTTCGGATGACTTGGTGATTTATATTAGAACTAGGATGTGCTACGAAGACCAGTGGGTCAGTTTATAGAATGCTTAGCCTTATGTTCGAGGTCAATTTAATTTTTATGAGTATTGCTAGTTCACTTTGAGCTATTTTTCGTTTTTATTTCGTCGACCACTGGCATCTTCTTAACACATTCTTTAATAGTGAGGTATCCTTATCCCTGGTTGATCCTAGTTAGTAGAGTTTTGGGGGTTATTTCAGCCGGGTACTTCCAGATTCTACGATCCAGCAGAAAGGAAGGATTCAGATCGCAGACAACGAAGGAAAATTGGCTACCCAAGCCATGATTCAACCTCGTCATGTATCATATGCTAGATTCAGCATAGCAACACACATTTATGAAGAATAAAGTCACTGATTGGCTAATTGAATTTCTGAGAGCGCGATGGAAGGATA